>JAJTUP010000071.1:0-307378 GCA_021399435.1 Diaporthe sp. PMI_573 | reverse complement strand
AATATAAATCTCTTAATAAAAACCAAAGAAAAGCTTTTTCTATATTTAAAAAGTTAACTACCTTAAATATACTATTAAACTAGAGCTTATTAAGATATAAAAAGACAAAGTCTAAATAATTAGAAAATAGCTAATACTAATATATATTAAAAATATTAAAGCATTTTTAAACTATATTAACTTTTATAAATAGTTTATCTAAAACTATAGCAGTATTTATAAATCTTTTATAAATCTTACTAAAAAGAAATAAATATTTAAATAAATAAAAGAAACTTAATAAATATTTAATAAAATTAAAGATAAAGTTACTAAAGACTTAATACTTAAAAAAGTAGATTCTACTAAAGAATTTAAGATATATATAGACGCCTTTAATAATATAATAAATAGAGAACTTATCTAAAAAGATAACTAAAAATAAGTATATATTATTATAAACTTTAGTAAAAAATTTAATAGACTAGAAATATACTATATTATACCTAATAAAGAATTTATAGCAATAATATATATATTTTAGAAATAATAATACTATTTTATTAAAGCTAAAAAATAATTAAGCTTTATTATTAAAATAGCACTAAGTGTGGAATGGGTAATAGCAATAGTAATAGCGATAGCCGAAAGTGTTGGTTTGAAGCGGACTGCTGTAGCTGGCCACTTCTGGCTGGCTGGCTGCGGATGGCTGCTTAGTCATCCCAGGCAGCCACTTAACAGCAAGGACGCTTGGACCAACTACTGGCCCGTACACACCTTAGATTAGTCAGCCTTCTGACTGCACCCTACTTGGGCACTTTGCCGCCCATAAAGGGGTCAGCTAGAAGCAATACACATAACAGACCCACTGAATTGAAGCTATTTGTTAGCTACTTTAGTAACCCCTTTAAGTATACTCAATTACATGCCTAACTAATACTAATTAGTAATTGCTTGGCAATTTCTGACAGAAAGGAAGGAAGAAATAGATTGCTGTCGCCATTACTACAGTTTTTAAGCCATTTTAAGTAACGATATCTATGCTAAGATTATTACTAGGCTAGTATACTAACATTTGATGTGCTCTCTACTAACTAGTAACAATTAGCCCTTAGATAACCCGATTCCTCCTGGTAAAGGAAGGATTTGGGACCCATTAGTGTACTTTATTGCACAAGAAAACACCATTAAAATCATCACAAATACCTACTACGACAATTATATCAACAAAAGCCCTCAAAAGCACTATTTCAAGGCCATACTGCCTATTTGTACCGCCAAGAATCTGACTAAGCAAACATGCAAATCGACAAAAGCCCTCAGAAATGCTCTTTTTTGAGGCTAAAAGAACCCTCTACTGACCATTTGACAATTACCCTACCCCTTCAAACGTTGCCATAGTACAAACGGCAACTACAACCGCAGGGGGGACTAGTTAAGAAAATTTAAACAGTCACCACCCAAACGCTATACAAATCATTTATTTGGTTTTGCAAACAACACATCTCTTCGGAGCCCCACACTACCCGTAAGGCAACCACCTTCGGAGCCCCGCAATACCTGTACAGCAACCTATCGGTGCCCTACACTTGAACATTGTGAACAGTCACCTACAAATCAACCATTGCCAAACAGTCTACTATACTCAACTATTGCCAAATAGTTGTAGGTAAGTCTTTAAAGTACTTTCCTATATTAAAGAGCGTGCCACAACATACTTTTACGTTGTTTTTCCGTCACTTTTAACCAAAACTATTATTATTTACATCCTTCAAACCACTACTTGCTTTTTCCTATCATTACTTGCCCTCTCTCTCTCTCTTACCATTGTTACTTATATCTAAACCATCATAACTACCCTTCTCTACAACAATTTTACACCCTCTCCCGCGCCTTCCCTTTAGTCTGCTTTCTCGTGTGTAAATAGCAAAGGTAGCTACTGCATGTATTTTATTTGCGGTCTCTATACTTTGTCCCTGCTGTCTACACGTTTGTTTTTCTCTCCTACTTTGTTTTTACTATTTTTTAATGTCAAGAACAAGAAAAGAGGAAAACTCTATACATAAGGCTGCGTGATAATACTTCCGTTTGCCGAAGACTACTACCTACGGGTAAATAGTATACTTGTGCCGGTCAGAAGTCGCAGCCAGAAGAGTTTTGATATCCTCTATAATAACTATATTAATAGTTTTTTAATTATAATGGTGGAAGAGGACATGCCGGTTGTTGCTACTAACTCTCCTGCCAAGAGCCTAGCAGCAAGTAAATACTAAGGAATAATTGTCGAGGAGGAAATAAAGGCAGACGGCATTATAAGCCGGTACTACTTGGTTACAAAAGCCGACTGGGAAAAGGTTAATCTACTGCTGATAGAGATACTAGTTGATGCCAAGAAGGTTAACAAGAAATAGGCCTCTATATATATCTTTGAGGTGATAGAGAGGATACGTTAAATACAATATGTTAATAATGGCTTCTTGCTTAATGCCTAGTCCTACTTTAAAGAGTGGACCACCAAAATGGTCGGCAAGGCTACTGTTGGCTGGAAGAAAGAACTCTGAAACCTTACTTGTTAGAAAGGTGTCTACCTTGGTCTATAGGGAAGACAAATTAGACTATAAATTGATACCTTCTTGACCTACAAGGAATGCCCTGTCTGGCCAACCAAAGAGCTTTTGGTACATGCCATTTATCCTCAGTTATATTTCTATGGCGCCTCTATAAGAGCCAGAAAGACTAAGGCTTAGACTTACGATGGCCTGATTTAACTTCCGGATCCTGTACCGGATTCCATGGTGGAGATTGCCGACGACAACAAAGTTGTCACGAAGACCAAAGAGGAGAGTATTGTCTCTTAACTACTATTATAACCGCCAAGTTATATACCTTAGCCAGTAAGACCTATATCTTAACTAGGTTAAGTAACTGGCACTATATTAGAATTACGGTAGAATGCCATACAGGCTTTATAATAAGTCTAATAGCTGCCGGCAAAGTTCTCGTTAGACCAGCAATGGTTACAAGAAACGTTATGGCCATAGAAATGGCAAGATGTTGCTTGGCCGCCAAACTGGTAAGCCAATACCCGACAATATAAGCAGCCCGATTAGACGTTTCCCGGCATATTGTATCCTGCTGGAATCCCGAGACTATCCCTTATGCCCCTGGATCTAGAAGATTTATACCGTACACTCTCTCTAAGATACCGAGAGTATATTAATCTTAAGCCTAATAAAATTACGTCTTTTTCTAAGGCCTAGGATTAAAGGCCGAAATAGACCAGAGATATCTATGACCTTTTTGACAATAAGGTCTGCATTATGTTCTCTATTGCCCGGTCTTATAATATTATTCTACTATAATTTTATATGATTTTTTCCTTAATTCTTATTAATTATGCCAAGCTATACTAGATTACCTATATCGGCTTGAGCGTGGAATTCTTAGAAGCCTATAGAAGACTTAAATAATACTTTAATATTAATATTAATTATTAATAGTATTATAATGATTAGATAATAGTAATGTTTGAGATTCTTTGCTGAGATAAAGATAATATTGACAAGAGCTCTTGTAATATTCTGGCACTGCTTTTTGATAAATTGCAGCTATACTAGTAAGTACTTGGCCCCGAGTACTAGGGCGACGAGATGCTTTATATAATAGTGCTGTGTGCCTATTCTGGAGTGCCTGAATTTGAATACGCACTCTTTATGCTGCGGGCACTATGTGAATGTCTTTTTTAGGATCTATAATTGTTGCTTGAGCTGAGCATTAACTATATAATATCTTAATGATTCCTTTAGGAAGATAAGGTTAGTGTAGATAATAAGACATACTACCTTAATTGTCGGTACATGAATAATTGGCAATAAGGTTGCGGATTAGGCTTCTAAGTATGATTTGGCTGTGACGGCTTCCGCGGTGATGATTGCCGCTGTGGTAATAAATGCCGTTATGGTGATGGCCGCCGCCATGGTGATGATTGCCGTTGTGGCTATTATTGGAAACGCTATTTTGTGTGTAATAAAGAAGGATGCTGGTCTTTAAATTATACCTTTGAGGAATGTCAGAAGGTATATAAGCAGTATTTCTCGATCTATGAAATCAAGGGGCATTTGATATTTAATGTTGAATTTGCTTCTTTTCTCGCCGACTTTAAAGGACTTGACGTTACTTTAGAAGATGCTTGTAATAAGTATGAGGACAATCTAAATGGTTACGAGGAAGCTTAATAGCTTCTTGCCGATGCTTTGTTTCTATACTTGCTCGGCTCTAATGATGCCAACGAGACTAATGATGCTATTGTCCTAGTAAGTTAATTTATGCTAGAAGGAAGATATTCTTGCAATAAATTTTAAGGTATTATTTCTAATACCAGCACTATATAATTCTCGACTGTTGGTTATGAATAATACTTGGCCCTAAATTAAGAGAACCCCTCTATTATTATAAATGCCGGCCGTGCCGGCAAGGCTATTGTTAAGTTTGGAAAGGAATCCTGTCTTACCTTAATTAGTACGATAACTGTAAAGACGACTATAGGGCCTATTATTTTCTATATTATGGAAGCCCCGACTCTATTCCTAATGTATGTCTAAGATATGGACAAGCTGGGGGTCTATTTCTATAATACTACCGACAAATTAGTATTGTTATGGAATTTGGGCCTGGATATAATTATTTTAGTGACCTAGAAGTAGGGTTATCTATAGTTCTTTCTAAGAAGCTATGAGGCAGGCATGTTTTTTATAGAGAACAAACTTTGACGACTTTATTAATAATTTAGTTACCTAGCGGCTAACTGTCTTTATTGTCTATTTAAGGATGCCGGTTATGATCCTGACCTTGTTATATTTAAGGTTATTAGCAAATTTTGTTACTATTGCTAGCTGAAGGATGCTGCCCCGAGAAGGTTTAAGTTTAACCTGAGGGATGACTATGATTTTAACTACGAGATTATCGTTGATATTATATATCTTAACGGCAAGCTGGTGCTATATGTTGTAGACTTTGGAACGTTTTTTTAAGCCGGAAAGTTTCTAGTATTAATATCTGTAAAAGATACCTAGAAAGCCCTTTGAATGGTTTAGATAGATATGTACCTGGGTCCTCCTAACTGTCTTACTTATAATGCCGGTACTAACTTTGCTTTAGCCGAATTTTGGAACAAGGCAAAGATTATAGGGATTACATGTAAACAGGTTCCAACGGAAGCCTACTGGTCTGTGGGTAAGATTAAACGCTATTACAGACTACTTTGATGAGTGTTTGAGATCCTCTATACAGAATTAAGAGGAATCTTTTTAGAAGATGCTATTCTTTAAATAGTAATAAAAGCCGTAAATAATACTGCTGGCCTAGACGGGCTGGTACCTATTTTGCTTGTCTTCAGTGCTTTTCTACGAGTAAATATAGATTTGCTGCCTACACCGTTGATACTTAAGCGTGCCGAGATAGTTGCTAAAACAATACGAGATTTCCGAAAGTATTATGCCGAGAAGCAGATTGCCGAAGCTCTTAGCACTCAGAACGGCCTAGATACTACCGGCATGCTAAATATACTACTATAGTCGGAAATACTTGTATGGCGAGAAAAGGACGGCTAGTAGGGTCCGTACAAGCTAATGGCAGTTAATAGATATAATATAACCCTTGATCTGCCAAACGGATCTATGAAATTTAGGTTAACCATTGTCCGGAAATACTTTTGAGACGATAAAAACCTCTTACTTAAGTTCTTGTCGGGCGACAGACTAGATACTGGTCTATTATTTGCTTTAGATGGCGGCGGGCCTAGAATAGATTTATTATCTATTCTAAAGACCGGCCGGCCTAAAGCAGGTCTGTTACCCGCTTTAGATCATGCCGGTGCCCCGGCCCTGCTATAAAGGAGAGGCCGATCTTCCGGATCTAAGAACAAGCTAAAGCTATTTATAACCTTCTTTACTTAGAAGGAGAAGGACAACTATACTCTATTATTAAAGCTTTATTAGGATGGCGTAATTACGGCTGCCGGTAAACCTTTTAAAGCATTAGATGCCAAGGAGATTGATAATCTTGTTGCTTAAGGCGTCTTTTGATTTAAACAATTCGACCCGGAGGTTTATGGCGCCCTTCGGCTATTTAACTCTCAAATAGTACGGGAAATAAAGGGAAAGACTGAAGTCCCTTATAAGAAATCTTGCTTGATTATTTAGGGATATAGCAATAAGGACAAGAGAAACATTTTTATACAGTTGTCTATAATTTAATAGGCTAGTTAATAACTTCTTGTTACTATAGTACCCGGCCTAATCGAGTCTATCAGCGCCAGCATTAAACTATGTGATGTGATATAGGCGTATCTATAATTGAAATTAAAGCTATTTCGTGAGATTTTGGCCCAGCTTCCTTTTAAAATATAAGTCTAGTATCTAGCCGGCATGATTATAAGAGTAGTGAAGCCTCTCTACGGAATTGCCGAGGCTAGAGTTTATTAGTAGACTACCTATTATCACCATTACCGTAAATAACTACGGATATAAACCTCGATATTTAATTTATGCCTACTGGTATCTACTGGTAGAAAGAACGAATTTGCCATTATGGGTATATAGATAGATAATACTCTACTGCTGGATACATTAAAGTTCTTAGCTTTTAAGGACAAGAAGATTGTTAAGGCGGAGCTATAATACAAGCCGAAGGAGAAGCTATTGCCAGAAAAGGCGCTCGACTTTAACGGCAACAAGTTAACAATAACCCCAGAAGGTACTATTTGCCTTTAATAGAAGGGTTAAGGCAAAAAGATTACAATAATTAATCCAAAGTTATATAACTTTGCTTAGAAGTATCTCGAGTAATGCGCTTATAGTACTTACCTCGCCTCGATTTGTTAACCCGAGGCTTTATTTGATCTATTAGTCGCTGCCTAAGCCCAAATACCTGATAAAGACAATTGCACCAAGCTAAATAAATGCTTAGAGTAGTAAATAAAGAATCCGTCGAGAGGATTGTAATACATTATAGTTAACTTAAAGACCGCCAAACTAATAGTCTTTATCGATAGTGTTTTTACTAATAACCGAGACCTTAGCTCTTAGATTGGCTTTATAATAGTCCTCGTTAGTAAGGAAGCAAATGGCATAATGTTACAGTATAAGCTTCGAAGAAACATTATATACTGGTTTTCTACAAAGTGTAAAAGAGTTACTCGAAGCGTTCTTGCTTCTAAGATCTACAGAATGACCAATGGCTTTAACATGGAAATCGTTCTTTTGTTAACTTTAAAGCTAATTACCGACTAATTAGGTATTAATCGAATACCTCTAGTAATCTGTATAGATTTCTACTCGCTCTACAAGTATTTGGTAAAACTGGGAACCACTAAGGAGAAGAGACTTATAATCGATATTATGTCTCTTTGCCAGGCATACAAGCGACGGGAAATCGATGAGATACGATGGATAAATAGCGACAATAATCTCGCAGATGCCATAATAAAGGCATCACCAAACAAGGCTTTAGAACACTTTGTTAATACCAACAAGGCAATTATTCGGGTAGAGGAATATATAGACCAAAGTATATAATAAAGTACGGGATAGATTACGTGATCGGATATGTATGATACGGAGGAAACCGCGTTTTTAGAGGAATTGGCCAAAAGTAGAAAACTGCTAATATAGAATAGGTGATAGTAATAGCGATAGCAATAGCCAAAGGTATTGGTTTAAAGCAGACCGCTGTAGCTGGCCACTTCTGGCTGGCTGGCTGCGGATGGCTGCTTAGTCATCCCAGGCAGCCACTTGATAGTAAGGATGCTTGGACCAACTACTGGCCCGTGCATACCTTAGATTAGTCAGCCTTCTGGCTGCACCCTACTTGGGCGCTTTGCTGCCCACAAAGGGGTCAGCCAGAAGCAATATACACAATAGACCCATCGAATTAAAGCTATTTGTTAGCCACTTCGGTAACCCTTTCAAGTATACTCGATTACGTGCCTAACCAACACTAAGGCTAATTATACATAGCTATATATTAGCTAGGGAGGATAACTAATCTAGCAAGGAAGTATATATAGACCTAAGAGGTCTATATATAAGCTTTCCCGCTTGTTTTATAATTTAGACAGATATTAACAAATTTAGAACCAATTATACAGACATATATATACATACATTACGCCATATAACAAAGGCTATTTAATATTAATTAGTAATTGCTTAGTGTAATTATAGATTAGCAAGAGTAAAGAGACAAGTACCAGTATAACTTTATAGTTATAGCTATAAAATGCTAGACAGGATGTAGAAGTAACTAGAATTACACACTTATACTAAGAGCCTAGAGGCTATCTTAACCTCCCTGCCAGTTAGAAAGAAAGAAAATACCCCTAAAAGATAAAATCTTCTTAAAATTATACAAATTAAAACTGCTATATTAAATGCCAGATAGAATATATTTACAGCTAAAACCTTATATAACTAGAAAGAAACAGTATATACTAATATACAATAAAGAGGATACCTTATAAATAACCCGAAATTACTGTATAAGATATTATCCTCTAATATATTAGAATTATTAGCTTTAGCTATAGCAGGAGGCTTAAGTAGCCGAAATTAAATAACATATAAAAAGATAAGCACAAAAAGTATAATATAGATAAATATATGGCAAAGTATAACAAATCTAAGATACTAGAACTTAGATATTAATTTAGATACCCTACTAAATAATACCTAGATTAATATATACTTTATATAGGTTATAATAGATATTATTTATCTAGATTTAAGTAAAGCCAATATACTAGGGTTTCTAATTAATAACTTTAAAGGGTAGACTATCTACTAATTTAATAAAGTAGACTATATATTTAGAAAGTACTCTTAAATATTATTAAGGCAAGAGAAATCCTAATATTAAGGAGTCTCTATACTAGTTGGATTCTATAACTTATTAAAGCCGAGAAGGTAGCAAAAAACTACCTATTGTAAACACTAGAGCTAGCCTATATATAATAGACAATTAAACCATTATCTCCAAGAGTTTAATTATATAAAATAACGAGAAACTAACAAATATTTACAATTAAGACACAACCTATACAACAAGTACCTCTAGATACTAGATATATACAAGAGGTAGGCAACTTTCTATAATAGTATAGTATAGTACTTATAGTAAATTTAGTCTATATAGATAATATACTATATAACTTACCTCTAACTTAAATTATCTATAATAGGTTAATAGAACCTTAGCAAATCTCTACCTTTTAAAAAGAATAGAGAAAAGATAGAAACTATACTAGTAAGCTCTACAACCTATTATATAATAAAATATAGATCTTTATTAGTTATTATAGATAACTATAAATTACTAAAAATTAATACTATATAGTCTTTCTAGATATTTTCTCTAGTCGTACAAAAGACTTCTATATATACTATATTGAACTAGACAAAACGTAAGACAAAGTATATAACCTTATAGATATATATTTTAATATAATAATAAACTATAGCCAGTACTAGGCAGACTAGATAACCTTATTATTTATATAAGTAAGGAAAGAAAACCTAGATAAGATTTTACCAGAAGTTTTAGAAACTCTCTTAGACAAACTACAGCTTATATAAAGAGCTTTAGGAGAGGGATATTAGGGTGAAATAACACTTTATACAACAGTAGTTAAAGTATACTATATAATACTAGAGTTAAAACCAGCTATAATAAACTAGAAACCTATATACAAGGCTTTATTTGTAGATCTTTACGCAGCTTTATAAATAGCTATAGAAAGAAACTTTATTTAACAATTTATATTATATAAAGAGGCCGGAATTAATTTTGTAGATAGACAATATAGCTTAAACTTTAAAAATTGTTAGAAGACTTTATATAACTACTAATCTATACTATAAACCTCTTTTCGGCTAAATAACTACTAATCCTTAACGCAAATTCCTTTTAGGCTAAGACTAACCTAAAGTTAATTTATATAATAACCCTTTAGACTATATTATATAACAGCCAAGGCAATAAAATGCTTTATATATAAGAAGGAAGGGTACTGGTCTATAAACTATATAGATAAGGAAAGGATAGATATATAAAAATAATACCTCTAGGCGTATAAAGACTTTAAGCAAGAATCTATCCTAGAAGAAGAGAAGTTTGCTACCTACTTACTTAAATATAAAGGGGAGGATCTACTATATAAAGTAGAAGACTTACTATTTAATCTATAGGATATAGACAATAAGGCTATTTCCTAATAAAACCTAGTAGATTTTATATTTAACTACTATACAATTAGGGAAGATATTTATACTATCCTAAAAGTAACTAAGGCAAGCCAATTTATACTTTACAATCTATATAGTATAAAGTATTAAAAAGAACTATAGAATATAGGCACAGCAAAGCTTTTTATAGTAGAAATGCTTTAAGTATTAGCCTATATCTATAAGAACCCAGATATAAAGATTAGATAGGGTGTAGATATAGCTAAAGTTAAATTTAGGAATAATAATGCTATTTTAGCGGTTAGTATAATTAATGTTGTAAACCAGCTAGAAAGCATTATATACTATATCTTAAATATATTAACCCCCTTTCTTTTTTCTCTATATAATATAGATAGGCTAAAGGTATACTTTAATAACCTATTAGACATTATTATATAAGGAAATATAACTATTCTAGTAGTTAGAAAATAAGGATATACATTCTTTAATATAAGCTATATAGAGGCTAGAGTATTTCTTATAGAGCTATAGCTTAAAAGACTCTATAGATAATTTGGGCACCCTTGTATAGATAGACTATACAAGCTGTTAAAGAATATAGGATATAATAATGTTAAAGAGGCAATTTTAGAGAAGATTTAAAAGTTCTGCTACTTCTGCCAACTATATAATCTATTACCAAAGAGATTTAAGTTCTTAATTAAAGACAAAAGCTACTTTAACTATAAAGTAGTTATTAACGTTATATATTTAGGTAAAAGGAATATACTTTATATAATTAACTTAGATATAAGCTTTTAAGTAGCTACATTTCTTAACTCTTTTTCTATACAAGATATTTAGAATATACTATATAAGTACTAGATCTACACGTATATTGGTCCGCCAGACTATATTATATATAATCTAGAAACCAACTTTACTTTAGAGAAATTCCGGAATAACACAAAGATTATAGGAATTATATATAAAGAGATGCCTATAGAGGCATACTAGGCTTTGGGCAAGGTTAAACACTTATATAGCCCCCTAAGAAGAGCTTTTGAGATTCTAAAGACTGAGATTGGCTACTATATAGACAATAAAATACTCCTATAGATAGTTGTAAAAGCACTAAACAATACTGTAGGACCAAATAATATTATATTAATACTCCTAGTTTTTAAAGCATATCTATAGATATTACAAAACTCGCTACCCTTACTAGATATTATATAATGAGTATTAGCAGTTTAGAAAGCAATAAAAATATTATATATAATTTAAGCCGAGATAGAAGTTAACCGTATAATTAATACTAAAAATGGCTTAGACCTCTAATCTACCCTATCTCTACTAATTTAGAGTAATATTCTAATCTAGAAAGAAAATAAGGGGTAGAAAGGACTATATAAAGTCAATAATATTAAAGAATATATAATTATAATAGATACAACAAATAGACCAATTTAAATACAGGCAACATATATTAAGCTATATTACTATACAATAGAAGCCATACCTTAAGACAAATTAGATATACCGAAACCTATTGTACAAGAATAACCTCCTTCTAGGCAAAGAGGCCGGCCAAGAAAAGCTATTATATAAAGTATTCAGCCTAGAAGGAGAGAACGCCCTCGTAAAGCAGCTATATAGCCAACCTATATTAGCTATATATAATATATACTAGGTGCCTTTTTGACCTAAAAGGAGAAAGACTTGTATAACCTTACTGTTAAACTTTACCAGAATAACATTATTATAGCCCCCAGAAGACTGTTTAAAGAATCAGACACACTAGAGATAGACGCACTAGCTAGTAAAGATGTCTTTAAATTTATATAGTATAATGCAAACTAATATAATAGACTTTGGATCTTTAAGACAAAGATGGTATGAGAGGTAAAGAACAGGTTAATAAAGCCTATAGAGAAATCTAGGCTTGTTATATAAAGGTATAGAGACTCAGAGAAGGAGGTAATCCTAATCTAAGCTCTTACTATCTAAAAGATAAGCTAGAGACTTATCTTTACACTAGAACTAATTCTTGTACTATACTTTTACTGTCAAGGAGAATTAAGGGACATTATACAAGCCTATACCCAATTACGCAACCCCCTTATTTATACTATTCTAGCAGAGTTGCCAATTAAGCTATATAATTAGTACCTACTAGAAACTATACTTGTTAAACAGTGTCCTGAAAATATAAGTTGTTCTTACTAGCTTGTAAGTGCAGCGCGTTGCTTTTGCAGCTAGTATAGCGGCTATTTTCTCAATATGGTAGCTACAACTGGCTTGTCAGAACCTTCGCAACGGAGGGTCGCAAGTTCGATTCACCCTGACGTCAAAGTTAGTCTGTTTTTTCAGGCTGTCCCGGCTTTTCAGCTGGGCCCTAGCTGAATCACTAGGTAGTAAGAGCTGTAAGCCTTAATTTAGGCAATAAGACTTATTAAGCAGGCCACTTTGGAGTTGCTAAACAGCTGGAAGCAATCTCTATTCTACTTGGTACCTAGAATATCGTCTGAGAAGGGGTGTTAAACAGTGTCCTGAAAATATAAGTTGTTCTTACTAGCTTGTAAGTGCAGCGCGTTGCTTTTGCAGCTAGTATAGCGGCTATTTTCTCAATAATACTCCTAATTTAAAAGCTATTATATAGACTAGCAAAGTTAAGTCTATACTAATATAAAATATATTATTTATACTATACTAAAGTTTTGGAAATAAAGGTCTCTATATATAATTTATGTTTATTATTTACTATAAATAAACTGTATAACTTTAGAATTACTGGAATATAGATAGATAATATTTTTGGCTTTGTAACTATTTAATTTTCTAGAAAAAAAGAAAAGGAGCTATATAATAAAAAGTTTCGTGTAAAGGATAAGTAAATCCTAAGACTAAAATAGCTAATTAAGTTTAATAGAGGAAAGATTAAGTTTAATAGAGACAATATTATCTTTATATAAAAGGGCCAAGTGACAAACCTAGTACTAATTAACCTAGAGGCTAAAGATATATCTTAACAATATATTGCCTAGTATGTAAAAAGTATCTATATTGTATCAATCTACCAACTAAAAGCTATATATAATCTATTGTCAGTAGCTTAGATTAAAGACCTAGAGGAGAAAGATATAGATATACTTAATATATAAATTAAGTAGTAAATAGAGAACCCTAAGAAAGAGATTATATTTATTCTACTTAACCTAGAGTATACAAAGCTTTATATTTTTATAGATAGATTCTTTGTAAATAATATAGACCTTACCTTCTAGTTAGGATTTATTATTATACTGGCAATAGAAACTAGCTATATAAGAGAGGACTTTAAAATTTATAGAAACATTATCTATTAGAGCTTAATTAAATATAAAAGAGTGACTTAAAGTATACTAGCAAGTAAGCTATATAGGATAATGACTGGATTTAATAGTAGCATAATATTTAGTATAATATTTAACTAGATTATAATCTATCTAGAAATGCCAAGAATTTTAGTTATTATCTATAGATTTAAGATTATTATATAACTATTTAGTTAGGCTAGATATAATAGATAAGAAGAGACTAATAATTGACATTATATTACTAAAAGAAGCATATAAAAAGAAAGAATTCTAAAGTATAGTAAATTAGTAGAAAGGACAACCCAGCTAATACTTATATAAAAAAGGCACTAAATAGAGTATTAGAAAAGCTAATCTTAATAAATACATTAAAGATTAGGGTAGAGGCATATATAGAATATTTTAACTAGAAGGAATAAGGGAAAAGGTACTTAACTAAAGGGTAAAAGGATAAGAAGAAATTAACTAAAAAGTATAAAAATAAGAAGAAAAAGCTGCAAGATAGCTGTATAAAAATTTAAGAATTAAAGAAAGACAGGCCTAAAATATATAATAGATAGGCCTAGAATAGCTGTAGGACAGTATAAAGACATATAAAGGATATAATTAGGACAGGCTTAGAACAGACCTAGAATATATAAAAGATATAGCCAGGACACTTTAGAATATACAAAGGATATAGCCAAGATACTTTAAAACATATAAGAATATAACCAGAATACCTTAGGACATAATTAGAACCCCTTAGGATAGAATTAAGATACCTCAGGCTATACAATAGACCTTAAAGACTATACCTAGAACCTAAGAAAATTATACAAGGCTAGCTATAGGATTTAGCAACTATACAATAAGAAACTTTTTACAATTACCAAGAAGCATTTATATAAAGAAAAAGTAGTAAGAGAAGAATTAAATTTTAGTTATAATATATAGGAAAATTATTATATAAACCTAAGACCTAGAATATATCTACTTAACTATATATCTAAAAATATATAAATTAATTAGGAAACCCTTATTCTTTTATTTAATCTCCTACTTAATGCCCTCTAAGGTTACTAGGCTATAAGAGGGTTCCGGGCTACCATTATTTAAACCATTTCTGCTACTACAGCTACTATAATTTCTACAACCTCCTCTATAAGTACAGGCTCTGCGCGGCTAGTAGTTTTTATAATAAGGGCAACTAGCAACTCTATAACTACTAGATATAACCTATATAAGCACCCCCCTAAAATTTAGGTAGCTAAAAATACCCCTTAAACTAATATATATTAGGTAAACTATATAAGTATTTAGTATATTAATTGCCATCTTAATTATATAATTAAATTAAAATCGCGTAGTAGTAGCTTAGATAACAAATAATATAGACAATAATGTCAACTAGCTGTATATTAATATTATACAGTATTTAAATATTATATAAGGAGAGTATAATAATTACACGCTTAGTATTCTTTAAAAATATTAGAGCAGAAATAATAGTAGAAAAAGAATTATACAGACATTAATAACAAAGGAGGCTAGGAAAATATAATTTAGAAAGTAACCAATCGGGAGGGTTATAATTTAATAGCTTATAGTCAGACTAGGAATATATATTAAAGTACTAAAGAAAGGCGTAAGAAGAGACTAGACAGGGCCTGCCTGTAGAGTAGGGACAGGTGCTATAACAGTAGATATAGGTACAGGTAAAGCATACAGAGAGAGAGGCAACCTATAAGGGCCGTATAAAAAACCACAATTAGACATTATGCAAAAGGTTTAGTAACAATAGAGGGGTAAGTTTCAAAGATATTTTTAATTATATAACATATAAGATATATATATATATAAGAGAGAAAGAGTATTATATAATAGAGAAGAAAAGAAGGAAAGATTAAAATAAAAGCAAAAAGCATAAGGTTTTTATACTAGTACCAGAAGGGCGCTATATATAGACTACCTTAACTAACTGGAAAAAAGGGTTACTCGTATAAATAAGTTATAGGCAACGGTCCCTTCTAGCCTTCTGGCTAGTATAATAAAAGTCGTAAGAAAAAGTAGTTAGAAAGCAAGTCAGAAAGGGTACTGAAAAGAAGGTTAAGAAAGTTAGTACAATAAGTACTTAATATAGACCATTAGCTAAAGGTTTGCTTACTACACACAATCGAAAAAAACCAGGGCAGCACAACCTACCTAGCCAGGGTAATTTTATTTATTATAAGAAAGGGCGTACAAATAATTTAACTTGCTTAACCGGCCTAAAGGGAGTATATAATTAGAAAACAAAAGACCCCTAGTATTAGAATAGTATTAAGGCTAATCGCATATAGCCATATATTGGCTAGGGAGGATAACTAATCTAGCAAGAAAGTATATATAGACCTAAGAGGTCTACATACAAGCTTCCCCACTTATTTTATAGTTTAGACAGACATCAACGAATTTAAAACTAATTACACAGACACATATATACATACATTACACTATATAGCAAAGGCCATTTAACATTTATATAGATTATAAGAATCTAATAACCTTTATAATAACTAAGTAACTTAATAAAAGATAGGTTAAATATATAGAATTCCTCTTATAATTTAACATTAAAGTTATATATATAGATAAAATTAAAAATACTTAAGTAAATACTCTTAGTAGGCAACCTAACTACTAAAATAAAGAATCTTCTACTAAATAGACAATCTGTAAAACTTAAGAAGATAAGAGCTTTATATTTAACTAAAAACTTAATACTATATTTAAAATCAATACTATACTTAAAGAAATATTTATTAATTTTAAAAAATAAAATAACTTAATTAAGAAAATATATAAAGCCCTAGTATATAGACATTAAGGTATATTAGCAATAATTAAGAGAATCTAATAGATTTACTAGATCCTAAATCTTAGACAAAAAATAAAAGAAATTATTAAGTAATATAACTCTTATAATAAAAATAAAACAGCTAGATATAAACTATATAGACTTTTAAAGCCCCTACTAATATCTATAACTATATAGTTATCTATTAGCCTAGACTTTATTATTAAGCTACTTTTTTTATAAAAATTTTTAACTAAAGTATTATTTAATAATATCTTAATAATAGTTTATAGACTAAGTAAATATATATACTTTATACTATATAAAAAAGCTAGTATAGTAGAAAAACTTATATATATATTTTTATAAATTATTATAAGCAATTATAGAATATTATATAAAATTATATTAAATAAAAACAAACTATTTATATTAAACTTCTAAAAGTTATTAATAAAATAATTTAGAGTAAAATATAAATTCTTAACTATAGTATATCTATAAATAGATAGATAAATAGAATAGATTAACTAGATTATAAAACAATATCTTTAATACTATATTAACTAGTTATAAAATAATTAGGTTAAATTACTATTATTAATATAGTTTACCTATAATAATATAATAACTAGTATAACTAGATAGTTATTTTTCTTTATAGTTTATAGATATAAACTTAAGGCTTACTATAAATTATTACTAGATAATATACTAGTAGAATTAGTAAAATAAAAAGTAATAAAAATTAAATAAATCTAAAAGAATATTTAAAAAAAACTTTCTTTTATATAAAAACAAATAACTAAATATATAAATTAGAAAAAAATTAAGAAACTAATCCTTAAGAAAAGAGATAAGGTCTACCTTTTTTGATAAAATATTAAAACCAAGCAACCTAGTAATAAGCTTAATTATAAGAAAATCAGACTATTTAAAATTTCTAAGAAACTTTTAGATACTAACTATAAACTTTTATTACCTTAAAAAATAAAGTAATACCTAGTTTTTTATATTTTACTCTTAAAACCAATACTTTAAAATATAAAACTTAAGATATAAATCAAGATAGTTAATAAATATAACAAAGAATATAAAGTTAAGAAGATTATTAACTTATAATAATATTAAAGAAAGATAGAATATCTTATTAAATAGAAGGATTATAATAATAGCAAGAATACCTAGAAACTAATTAAGAACTTTGCTAGTTGTAAATAACTCCTTAAGAAATACTAGGCTAAGAACTTAGCTATAACTAAAATAAAGACAACTAGGATAAAACCAACTAACTAGCTACCTAACAATACTAAATAACCTAGAAAAAAACTATAAGGCCTTTAAAGCGGCTAGACAACTAGGCTAGTCAAGTAGGTCGACTAGTTAATCTCCTCAACTAGTCTATATATCAACTAGTTAAGGGGCTTGACTAGTCGAGACTATATAGAAGAGTCTACTAGTTAAGGGCTTGACCAGTCAACTACCCCGACCAGTTAACCCTGTTAATTAGTTAACTACCTCAACTAGTTAAAAACCTAACTAGGCAAATACTAAACTAGTCAATATAGTCTACCAGTTAAGCAAGAGTATATAAGCTAATAAAATAACTATAGTTTTTAAATTTACTAGTTAATTGCTTTACTAGAAAAAGATATATTAAGATTTTAATAGACTACTAGTAGTTATATTACTACTAACTCCTCTAATACCAGGAATGTCTAAAAGAGTTAACTAATTAACACCTTTATTTGCTATAGAGCTTTAGTTAAAAATACTAACCTTACCCTTAGAGCGCAACTAGGCCTCCTATACTACTATCCTACCAGCCTCCTCTATAAAACTCTAATAAGCAGCCTTAGCAGATTGCTCGGCAATCTGTACATACTTAGCCTTAGCTTCCTCCTTTTCTATACAATCTAGCTTATTAATAGTATCGATACCCCGGTATATAGTATATATTATCTTCTTAGCCTACAAGCAACATTACTTATATAGTCGGCACACCTTTGCAACAGCCCTCTCTAGCTCTTCTTCTGCTTTATCTAGTATGGCCTCGGCTAGGTTGTGCTAGGCAGCAAGCTTTTACATCTAGGCAGGCGAGAGCCTATATATATTGTAGTTTCTACGCTTTTTTAAAACATACTTATAACAGCAAAAAGAGTCCTCCTCTAATATAATACAAGGGGTTTTACTAATCTTGTAAGACAAATAAGTCGGTATAATAGAACTATAAGAAGTAATGGCAACAGAAAAGGACTCGCTTTACTTAGTCTTCTTAGAGTAATGGGACAATTTTGAAACCTAAGAATCTTTAACCTTAGATAATATAATAAATCAAGAAGGCGTAATTGAAAATACAAACAATATGCAGAGAACCTACAGGAAACCTTTGAGGATAAAGGACACAAGAAGGGAGATAATGTTATAAACTAATATAATGGCACCCAGGGGACCCATTTTAATAACCTAGGCAATTAGAACTAGATACTACAATACAACCCTATAGGCACTAAGATGTAAAGTCAGCAAGGTATACTAAGGCCAGGGTTAGAGTTAGGAACCTATTAACTAGAGTAGACCAACAGGACTAACAAGCAGTCTAGACAACTGTAAGGATAAACCATATAAGTCGATAAGCAGTCTATACAGTCTATTACTAGCGATAGATAAAGAGTCGGAATATATAAGGATATAGTTATTACTACAATAGATAGCTTTTATAAAACAGACTCTTTAATCGTTAATCTAAGTATTTAGTCTAATAATTAGATAGCCTTATAGCTAGTAATTATACTTAAAGAATCATTGTATTTTATATAGTATAGTTAAGTATTACCTCTATGCTATATTGCTAACATAAACCCTATAGGTTACCTACTGAACTCTATAAAGGTTTGGTGTAATCATTATAGCAAAGTCACTGTAAAAAGTCTTGTATGGCAAAAATTACTGTTTTTTTTTTTAATTATATCTTGTCTTTCTAGGACACTAACTGTAGTTTCCAGCTAAATAAAGGAACTCAAACAAATATAAATAGTTGATAATTATATTTTATATATATATTTTATTTTTAATAATTATTTATAAAGCTTTTTTAAATTACTTACTTTTTAATATCTTATAATTATTTTTTTTAAAAAAAAACTAAGCTAAGCTTAATATAATTAATAATATATTTTTATTATAAAGAAAAAAGTTTAAATAACTTAAAAAGAATAATAATCTTTTAAAATAACTTAAAATAAAATAAATATTAAAATTAATACTTATAAAAAAAGATAAATATAATATTATTATAATTTTAATAATAATTATTTATTAAACTTAAATTTTAATTTAAATAAAAAATAATTTTTTTTAAAAAGTTTATATAATAATTTTATAATATTAATTAATTATATATTTTATTTTTATTATCTTTATAGTTTATAAATATATAATTAATTAAAATATAAGTATAAATTATTAAATATTAGCTTAAATTTAAAAAATATATTAAGCTTATATAATTTACTTATTATATTTAACTTAAATATAAATAAAAAAGAAACGGCGAATCTATTAAAACATGCCTAATTCTATCCCAAAAACTAATATAATCCTTGGAATCAATCTGTCAAGGCTGCTGCTTCTAAGTAATAATGTTGTAGGAAGCACGTAGAGACGATATGGTAGCTAGAAGTCTACTAATGGCGGTAGATAAAGGTAACCGTGGCCTTAAGCAAAGTAGACACTACTTGGAGGCGAGGCTTAGCGTATACGCCTCGACTACAATAAGTATAAATAATAAAGGCGTGTTAGATAAGGGAGAAAGGGAGGTAGAGATAAAAATTTAGAATATACTAATGGTCTAGATAAATACAAAACAGACTAAATAGATAATAAAGGTTCTAAGGGACTATCTGGTATTGTAATGACCTACTTAAGTGGCCCGCCAGGGTGCCCAGAAGTCTCTGGGCACTGTTAGATCTTTTGGTCTCTTAGCGCAACCAGTACTGGCGGCTGGCTCGTTACAGGTATTTAATATATTCCTACTAAGTAAGTATAGTAATAACAAACCGGCTATAAAAGCAGATATAAAAGTAGTAATTAAAAAAGTATTAGGCGTCTAAATAAAGATACTAATAAAAATGTAGGCCAATATTATTATAATGCTGCTAGGGAATAGCTTAAACTTATAGGCTTTAAAGCTTGTTGTTTCTATAAGATATAACTGTAAGATAATAATATATAATGCCAAAGCCCTAGCTAAACTAGCTAAATTTATTTTAACTAAAATTGTATAAGTAATAAATAAAAGCCTATAAGCTGAGGATATAATAGTATTGTAAAGATTATATAGTAGGGATATTATAGTTACCTTTAAAGAGACAGCTACGAAATATAAACAATAAACGGACTAGGTTTAGTGTGTATTTAGTATAGGAGCTATAAAGTTGACGTGCCTTTATACGGTAATAGCGAGGGGCCTTTTTTGGCAAACCTAGCAGATATATATAGAGTTTTCATCCCCTCACATAGCCCTCGGTGCAGAGTTTTAATCTCGGTGCACAGCACTTGCACAACACACATCAATCAATACATGCTTGATAACCTTCAACGTTCCGACTGAATACACGTATTGTCTGACACATATCGCCTAATATCACCTACCTACATTGTGCGTCTTCTCTTCGGGCCGCTCCGGGCTTAAGCGACCTGCAGGTTTTGCGCCGAACATTCTGCGGTGTTGTTGTCTGAATCAGGCTTCCTTTTATCCACACTCTGTCCACTCCCTGCGTCTCTTTCCCTGCTCTTGAGCGACTTTAAGGGGTACCACCGGGATATCCTCTCGGGTACGACTTCCTGCGTTGAATGGTATGTGTTGAGGGATCTGATAATATTGTTGAAGGTGGGGAACTTAAATCGGCGAAGAACGCGTTCGATTGCCGGTTTGATGAACGGGGCAGAAGCGGCTGCTAGCAAGGTATACTCCTCGATCCTGCACCAGAGAGCCATGGTAAACATCGATCGTAGGAAGTCTGAGGCTGAATAGTCATAGTATTTCATATAATAGATTCTCATTGCGTTTGAAACAGTTGCCGCCATGCATAGCGCCATTAGAAAGCACATAAGGCCTCGCTCAACGGCAGATCGGCCTAGTTTCGTAATGGCAAACATCGGCATAATGGCGTATAGCATGTCGCAAATCAGAGCCACCCCTTAAGACTTAGCATGTGCGTGTGGAATAAATCGAGCCGGTCGTAGTCCTTACCATTGGTGGTGTAGCCAACTACCCATCCGGCCAGCGGCGCGGCGCAGTGTGCACCAACGACTTCTTCCCACATGGCTCGTGCAGGCTGACAAGCAGCGAAGTCCCAAACTTCGTTCGCGGCGAATGCCATGAATTGAACGGTGACAGAAATCCAGATAGTTATCTTCCAGGCCCTCGAGTCTGTCCTAAATCGGAGGAGTAAGAGTGGAATAGAGGCCCGGGCAAGGAACACCCCAGCATTACTCGTGACTTGAACTCCGAAGATCCACCGAATAATCTGGGCCGTGTCTTCGGGTGATACGAAGTTACTGTGACGTCCCATCCCGTACCGAATCGTACAAATATAGAATGAATAGCTAAGAACTTCAAATAACTACCAGAATAGTTAGCTTTTCTCGTTTAACAACAGAACCCGGTCGTCACCTACAACAGCCCCCGAGATGGCATAATCGGTAATGTTTAGCTGGTATGTTGGTGTTACACGTGTGACGATTCTGATGATGTATAAGATAATGCCAAAAACCAAGATCGGAGTGCAGATGCGTACAGCACCTGGACCAAGGTTATCGTCGATAGGAGGAGGAGAAAGAGCTAGCTGATCCGCGGACATGTTGGCGTTACAAGTAACTAACAATGGAAGCTGCTTTTGAATTCGAAAAGCAACATAGGCATCTAGCGCAGTCAAATCCAGGCTTCGACGTCTGTCAAGTTATATGCCGCGCGCCGGATTGTGAACGGAATTGGATGCTCGTGTCACCCAGCTGAATGAAGCAAAGTGACGCAGTGATTCAGCTGTGGCTTAGCATGTGAGCCTCCTTGGCGTCCCTAGGATGTATCCACCCATGTCCCCCGCTGGTGCGCATTTTTCTTCTGCGCCGGTAATTTACCTGTGCGCAGCACTAGGTATCGACCATTCCGTCCAACGCACCACTCTTCGTCTTGCTTTTCTCCCCGCAGCGACAGTCCCCTGAGCTGCGTACTGAACGCAGTGCCCGTTTGGATCTTCTCACTCGGCCCGTCTATGGACACTTCCGGGAAGACAGGCAGATCCTGAACGTGATCGACCCATTCGAGGACCCAGTACCTTTGATCTACTGGTGATCTGACGGCCAAAACCTGTTCAACGGTATGGTATTTTTTGAACGCTCCGGCAGCGAGAAACATAGCCAGCATGAAGAGCATTGGGTTGACAATGAGAGGCTGACCAGGCAGAAACTCATACAAAATGTGCGTCGGCCTATATACAGCGGGTTCGTTAGCGTCAAAGCAACATACACCGGTCAAGACACATATATTCATGCTCACCTTCGCGGCTCCTTGTCATGCATCCCCTTCGCAAATTCCCTCTTCAGACTGTAACGTAGTTCTGGCTCGCCGTCTTTCCATGCGACCAACATTACCGTATCCTATGGATATCAGCCGAAGCGTTTGATACTCAAACGTACATTACTGACCTTGTAGCGCAGTCCTTTGCCGGTTCCTCTTCGAGTAGACGCCTCACTAACTTCACCTAATCTGGCCGGTGTGAAAACGTGACATTTCAGCTTGGCACTGATGAATACCCGATACGCTTCGTGGACATATTCATGGCCATCGCTCTGCCAGAGCTGTCTCTCCATGTACATATAGTTTTCGAGGGTGAGATAGTTTTTTGGTCTTGTGGCCTTTGACAGGCCGATCTCCTTTTTCAATGGACCCTTGATGTACTATTTCGTAGTTAGTGGCAAATTGTAACGATACTGGAGGGTCGGGGAACCTGCATTGGTGATGGAATCTGTCGAAATCAATGACTTGGGATTATCTATGTTCCACCCGGAGGCGAAGCACCGGAAATAATTCCGGACAGTCTGAACGGTCGGCATTCCATCTGGATCGAGCACGCCTTCGATGGACTGAGCCATAAACTTGGCAAAATGCTTTAGAGATTTCAAGCTATGGGGTGTGACTTCGGGATGTGTCGTTTTGTACCTTTGAAATGCGTTAATCGCACTCCGGAGTGGATGGCCGTTCGTGGAAGACAACTTACTCAAACCACAGTTCCATTTGCACATCGTATCTCTCTTTGGTGTAATCCAAGACATCCCGTGGGACGGGATTATCGTCAACGTCTGTGTCATCGTCATCGAATCCGTTCTCCTCGGCATGTCTCCTCCTGTCCTCTGCACTCCTTTTCCTGCCCATCTTCGGGGACGACTATCCACTGAGATGAGTGAAAGGGCAAAACGGTTGGCAATTGATAAGACAAATGAGGCAGTCTCAGGGACAACAGAAGCTGATCCAACGGGCTGAGGAGGTTGATAGCTGATAGGGAGGGCCTGCTTTCAGAATGGACACGAAGGAGAAACTGGCAGAGTGAAAATCGAACACGACGAAGAAATAAAGAGTGATTGCGGGCATGAACTGGGTTTTATGAACAGATTCTCAGAATGGGCGCGTGGGTGCCCTTGGATTCCTCGGTGGGACCATTTTTGGTCCTAGGTGGTCGAAAACTGTTCCCTGTCCGAGGCCTCGCGAAAAGTTGGCATTTTTATTTTCAGGGCCCCACTGGCTTGCAGAGCACTGCCCAATTCTCTAAACCAGTTTTGACGACTTTCCTGAGAATGTCCTGAGTAGCGCCTGAGTAAAGCGGCGAGGAGTGGTGTGGGCGGCCGGGGGTGGGCGAGGGCAACTCTCGGGAAACGCAACAGCCGCTCTTCGCCGAGGCTGATATGCCTTAAACCCGACCACGAGGCCGGTGCTCTTGCTTCTCCTCACTCCACCGCCAATAACCAGCCCATCCCTTCTTTTTTACAAAGCATCCAAGCTCCTTACAACATTATCATAACTCCCAAAGAATCTATAGGCCCTTACATCATTGCCTCCCCTTGCCTCAACCATCCGGTAGCCCAACATGACGCCATAGAACGGCAGTACCTTATTTAACCCACCACCAAGCTTAATAATATATATATAACTCAGGCTTTTGTCATTATAAAACTGCTAGTTACTGGACCGGTGAGCCTATAATTACTAAATTCCGACACTAGTAGCACTTGACCTAGGTTAGGTGGTTTCGTTTTTAATCCGTGTATGTATGCTTCTTAAGCAGTATGTAGGCGGTCCCTTTATACAGTGGTAAACGCTTAAATACCCCAGTGTTTTTTTTTTAAAAAAAACAATGCTAATAATAGTGGGTTTAGAATATAATTGTGGCACGTGGCCCAGAAAACATAGACAGCCTTGTAACAGTTATACAGACAAGGCTAGTGAGAACCGCTTCTGGCGGCGCCATAGACTGTCGATACAAGTAGCCCAAGACTAATAGTAGGGCAATTAGTTATATGGCAAAGACTAAATTGTCTTAACGCAGTCCCTATATAAAATAAATCCTACAGCTATAGTCCTAGTTAATACCTCTTTCCCTTAATATCTATATTAATACATACTTCTATAGGATTCTCTAAGAAAACTATAGAAACAAGATTCTAAGAAAACCCTCGCCAAGTAAGCTAATACTATAGCCTATATCTAAGCATATAGCTACTAACTTTAGTAGAAGTTAAAATAATTAAGAGATTTAACCAATATCTAACAGACTTCTATAAAGCTATTACTAAGCTGGCAGAAAGCAAAAAGGAACTTATTTATAGCTAAACCCGCAAAAATAGCCTATCTAAAGCTTAAATAGTAGGGCTTAAACCTTAAACCTACCTTATTCTAGTCTAGATATATTAGTTTGTTATTAATAATTAATCTAATGTATTTTGATAAATAAAAGAAATATTAAAGGGCACAAGGCCATGGGGAAAGTTTAAGGTGCCGTTAAAGGAGGACTATGAGCAGACATACAAAGCCATTATTGACCTTGTATACGAGCTTAGGGAAGAGCAGTCGGAAGGCTGAGCAGACAGCAGACAGACCAATAAACAGTTGATAAAAAAAACACAGTGTGGCCGAAGCCGACCTAGGTTAGTGACCCGCCCCTGGACATTAATAAGAATACATTTGAGAAAATTTACAATTCTGATGATGTGACGTCCAATTTTCATCCATCTGCTCCTCACAAGGACATGTACTCACACATTGCCACCACCGGCTATAACTCAGCCAAGTAGCTTCGTCCGTCTCCCATGTATGTCATTCTATGAAATGATCTAAGTCCCGCCACACTACTCCTATCAAGCGCAACTACTTCGCCAGGGTAGTCCGAACCTTAAGGGATGGCTTTGCCCATATGCCCTTGACCTTCTTCTCGTGCCAGTCCATTGTCTCAGGGGATAGCTCCAAGTCAAAATTGTACAGGAACCTTGCCAGGATACTACGCATCTCGTGCAAGGCCACATTCTGACCGATGCAGGCTCTAGGGCCAGTACCAAATGGCAACCAAGCAGCATGGTTGTCGTAGTCGTGGTACTTGGAGTACTCTGTCTCCTCGGGGAGCCATCGCTCAGGGACAAACTTCAGAGGGTCTTTCCAGTACAAAGGTGAGTTGAAGGCCGTCCAGCTTGGGACAGTCACCTGGGTCTGTCATGAAGTGTCAGGATATGAGTGATTGATCGATCGGACATGGAACAACAAACCTTCTCGGGCAGGTATTCCCCACACACCCAATTACCGCCAGGCGCAATCTCACGCTGACTGCCCAGCCCAACCTGGCCACTTGGGTACACTAAGACATTGTCAATATCGATCAAAGCATGTATCGCAACAGACAATGAAAAGGGAACGCTTACTTCTCATGCCTTCCTCAATAACTGCATTCATGTACTTCATATTCTTGAGGACGTTGCTGGTCAAGCCGGACTCTTTGGGCACAGCTCTGATCTCTCGGACTACCTTCTCAAGCTTCTCCGGGTTGTTGAGGAGACACCAGGTCATGCTGGTAAGAGCAGTGGCAGTCGTCTCTGTTCCGGACATCATGAACATGCCCGCGTTGGCATTCATCAGCGGGCGGGACATTTTCTCACCGGGCTGCCTGAGGATGAAGCCAAAGATGTCTGGTCGCCCGTTGTTGCCCTTTTCCAGCCGCTTGTCGACGAGAGCATTTGAACTTTGGATATGTCTCGCGCAATCCTCCATAACGCCTTTGGGAGCGAAAGCAGAGTATAAGAAACCACCCAGGGGGTATGCCTTCATGACAGACCTGACAGCTGCGTGTATACCCCAAATTAGTCATCTGTACTACAGCTCTTGTGGTATTCTTTTCTTCTTTCGGCTTACTCATGAACTTAAAAGTGACAAACACTGCCTGTACCCACGAGGACTCGATCCCGGTCTCTAGCTGGCCGAGACCTTCCCCAAAGGTCAGATCACCCATGACATCGAAGGTGGTGAAGTTGTAGAGCTTGGCGACGTCCACTTCCGGCTTGTTGTTGGGGCTCTTGGCGACCTCCTTCCTCACAAGCTGTATGAGCTGGTCGATGTATTTGCCGATCAGACTTTCCTGCTCTGTCAAAGCCCGGTCGCTGAACGCGTGATTGAACTGCCTCTTCTGGGCCGCGTGTCCGGCCATGGTCGGCTCGGTCGCCATCGGATGGACATTGCTAGTGAGCTTTCCGACGAACCGCTCAAGGTTTTTCACGTTCGGTTTATACTGCCCGTGCTTGTGTCCATAAATGTCTTTCCAAGCTCGCGGACCGATGAAGCTGAGGCGGTTTGGCCCAGAACGGACCGTTTCGCCGTATTTTGTGTGCAGTTCGTCGTTCCATCTGATGATGTCTCCTTTTGTAAAGTGGTACGTCCAGACCAAACTGGTCAGTTTGGCGAGCACTGGACCTGGGTACTTGCTGAGAGGGTGGAAAAATATACGGTAGGTTGCGAGGCTAACAAAGTACGCGAGAATGAAGCTGGGAAAAACCAGAGCGATCCACCCCAAATGACGCACACTGGCCTGGGATAGCCCTCCACGCAGCAGGGCTCCAGCGGTAGCCCAGGCTGGAAGCGCCGTCTCGATGACCGGCTGCGTTTCGTTCATGGTCATGTCCAGCGGATGACAGCAGGTGAGAAGCCGTAATCCGATCGATTTCAGCAAGTAGATATTGCACAGGCGAACATACTTTGGTGCCTGCAGTAGTTGCTCTTCAAGTACGGAGAAAGGATACGCACGGTGACTTGCAGAAGCAATGGCCGAGCGAATGGTCCCTACGGTCTCTCAGGGATCTTATCTCCATGGCCGAGAAACTCTGCCCTGATTCCAACCACAAGTCATATCCATTCAGCCGAGATTCTGATTCAAGTCACGGCCTGCTGGGCTGTAGATCTGACAGGAGATACTGTGCCAATTCCGTAATGGCCGGTGAATCGCAGTCTTGCCATTTCCTCCACATTTCGTAAGAATTGTCAGCAATGTGTACGTACGGCCATAAGTAAAGCTCAAATGACTCGACATGGGCTGACATATTGATTCACGCGTGGAGCCGCACTACTCGCCAAAGATAGAGAAAAGGGGTAATGTAAGTTGCCATTAACATGTGAGATTCCAACATTGTAATATCACCGACAGAGCCTACCCTAGGGTACTTTGGAATAATGATTTCAACGATATTCTTCTCACTTTTCATTCACACAAACAAGTATTATGCTACAGCGAAGGCTTAAGAACAATCAATTTACTTGAGGAGGGGTATGTGAGAAACACTGTTTGAGATCCATTTTATAAACAGTGATCTCTGAAGGGTGAAAAAGAAATCATTTGAAGAGCTTGAAAAAAAAAAGAGATCTCAGCTCCACTTTGTTTGCCGGATGTGAGGATCCACATGTTATCCTATCAGACCCTGCTCCAGGATCACACAAATATTCTTTGTCCGCGAGATACAACCTGCTATACTTTTTATTTTTTATTTTTATTCGCTACTACGGGACCATCCCAAAATATCGGTGTCGAGGGGTCTAAGACAGGGCCAGCAATGGTCAGAGTCATGAAAGGGTCCTACACGCATCAGTCATCCATGGCGAGTCAGACGGGGCAAGTCTGGGTGGGAAAACAATTTATTAAGGCTTGATACTTCTGGGCCGGATGATTCTGTCACTCCATCGACTTTGCCAAAATCCCATATCTCGAAATCGCCCTTGCTAGCATTATGACTTAAGGTTTAGACCCTTGACTATACAGTACACTAGTCTTCCAGTACCCACTACTGCATTACGAAATAGCGAAAGCATGCGAGCCACATTGGAGCCGCTATTTCGATGCTTATTTTACACGGGCGGTGCCACTTGAGGCGTCACCGACTTACCTTCTCTCTGTCCAGTGTCAGGACGGAGCAGCCGACCAGAGGCGATTACTGTGTACTTGCCTTGCTCTCCACCTCAGAAGCTGTTCGGGATGACAGCCTCAGGGTATTACGGAGTTGTCCGACCCGCGCGGGTCATGGTGAATCCCCATCGCATGGGGAACTTCCCGCATGTTTTCTACTGTGGTTGCAGGCGTAAATAAAACCCTCATGCTTTGTACTCAGGGGTCTTTGCAGCTTTGCAGGGGCTTAATAAGCAAGTACCTTTTCCCGCTCAATCATTGCGAGCAATACAGTCGGACCCACTTCGGTACGTACCTCCTTTCTCCACTTGAACCTAATATGGGTGTTTTATTTATTGGGGGCACCACAGTAAACACATTTGAGCGGCAATAGTACTGCCTCCTTGTTGTGGAGCACTTGAGATACAGTCGACTTTTATGGATATGCCATCCACGAGATTCCAATGGTGGTCCATGCTCACGTACTCAGCATTGTTTCCTTTGATGATTCAACATTCGAAAATAGCTAGCATTCCTTAGGAACGGATCATGATCAGAGAGGGATTATATAAAAGTTAATAGTATCAACCGCTCGGCCAAATCAAGGCAGTTGACGGCAAAGACCATGCTGGCACCTTTCAGCCGCTCTATGACATTCATTCCTAACACATCGAGTTAATGTGCCAATAATTGAACATTCGTCACACCTAGTCATCAAGGCTATCCCGAGTACTGCCTATCCTTCATTCCTTTACCGAAAGCAGCAACTACGATGGTGTCGACTCATCCAGGCCTAGAAGAACCCATCGCGGTCATTGGGTCGGCTTGCAGATTCCCAGGTGGTTCCAGCTCCCCATCCAAGCTATGGGAGCTGCTGCAGGAGCCGCGTGATGTTGTAAGGAATTTCGACCCAAAACGCTTCAACCTGGAGCGTTTCTATCACCCAGACGGAGAGACACACGGTTCGACAGATGTAAAACCAAAGTCATACCTTCTTGAAGAGGACAGCCGTGTCTTCGATGCGGCCTTTTTCAGCAGCAGCCCGGTAGATGCGGCGAGCATGGACCCTCAACAGCGACAACTGCTCGAGGTGACATATGAGGCTTTTGAGAGCGCCGGTGTACCCCTCGAGAAAATCAGAGGTTCTTTGACCTCTGTGCACGTCGGGGTCATGACCAATGACTACGCGGTCATTCAAGCTCGTGACACCGAGACACTACCAAAGTACAATGCCACGGGCTCTGCCAACAGTATCCTGTCGAACCGAGTCTCGTATGTCTTCGATCTCAAGGGCCCATCCGTGACCCTCGACACAGCCTGCTCCAGCTCTCTAGTAGCTCTTCATCACGCCGTCCAGGGCCTCCGCAACGGGGACAGCGAACTGGCCATCGTTGGGGGCACCAACTTGATCTTTGAACCTACTCCCTATATCGCCGAGTCGAAGCTACACATGCTGTCCCCCGATTCTCAGAGCCGCATGTGGGCCAAGACGGCAAACGGGTACGCGCGTGGAGAAGGCATCGCGGCATTGCTGCTGAAGCCGCTCAGCCGGGCTCTCCGGGATGGCGACTCCATCGAGGGCGTCATCCGCGCCACCGGAGTGAACTCGGACGGACAGAGCCCGGGTATCACGATGCCGTTTGCACCGGCGCAGGCGGCTCTTATACGGCAGACGTACCGCCGCGCAGGCCTGGACCCGATGCGGGACCCGCCGCAGTATTTCGAGTGCCATGGCACCGGCACCCAGGCGGGCGATCCGGTGGAGGCGCGCGCTGTCTATGAGGCTTTCTACCGCGACGGCAAAAGTGGTGAAGCCAAGGTCGAGCCCCAGACCATCCACGTCGGATCCATCAAAACAATAATCGGCCACTTGGAGGGGTGCGCCGGTCTAGCGGGTTCGTGGTCTTTTTCTCTTCTCCTTGCTTCAGCCATTGTGCGGCTTCCCCTGGTCCGAACTAACAGTGTGAGCAGGCGTTATCAAGGTCCTTCTCTGCTTGAAGCACAAGACAATACCACCCAACATGCATTTCCACGAGCTCAACCCGAAGATTGCCCAATACTATGGGCCCGGGGCTCTGCAGATCCCAACATCCCCGCTGCCATGGCCTCAGCCGCCAGCAGGCAGCCCGATGCGAGCCAGCGTCAACAGCTTTGGTTTCGGCGGCACCAATGCCCACGCAATCATCGAGAGTCTGCCGCCGCCGCCTCCTCCTGCGCAGGTTCCGGACGTGCCAGGCGGCGTCGTCGGCCCACTGCTGTTCTCGGCAAACTCGGGATCATCACTGCTGCGAAACGTTCAGAGGCACCTGGCCCACCTGCAGAAAAATGCTGACATAGACCTGCGAGACCTGAACTGGGTGCTGCAGACGAGGCGGTCCACTCACCGCGTGAGGGCCGCCTTCGCCGGCGCATCGAGACAGGATATCTTGGACTCCATGGCCAAGTTCGTCGCCAGCCATGCCAAGGCGGCCAAGGGTGAGATCGGCTCTGTCCCGCGCCTGGTCAACCCGAAAGAGGCACCAGGCACGCTGGGCATCTTTACCGGCCAGGGTGCGCAGTGGGCCGCCATGGGCCGCGAGCTGTTGCGTAAATCACCACTCTTCCGCCGGAGCCTCGAGGCCTGCGAGGCCGTCTTGAAGAACGACCTTCTCCCGGGCCATGCGCCCGAGTGGTCGCTCGTGGACGAGCTCGTCAAGGACGCTCCCGAGTCGCGGATATCCGAGGCGGCCTTGTCGCAGCCTCTCTGCACGGCGGTGCAGATCGGGCTGGTCGACATGCTTGCCGCGTGTGGGATCAAGCTTGACGCCGCGGTGGGCCACTCATCGGGCGAGATTGCCGCCACATACGCCACCGGTATAATCAACCTCAAGGCTGCCATGCAGATCTCATTTTACCGCGGCTTCTATGCGCACCTGGCGCGGGGAGCCCAGGGGCAGAAAGGTGGTATGATTGCTGTTGGGCTGTCCATGGAGGCAGCCTCGCAGTTCTGTCGCCAGCCATCCTTCGAGGGCCGCCTCACCGTCGCCGCCAGCAATGGCCCGCAGAGCTGCACCCTGTCCGGCGACCTGGACGCGGTTGTTGAGGCAAAGAAGCAGCTTGACCTGGATAATACGTTTGCACGACAGCTCCAGGTAGACACTGCCTATCACTCCCACCACATGCATGCTTGTTCAGACCAGTACCTGCAGTCACTATTGGCCTGTGATATTAAAGTCACCCCACCCAAGCCAGGCGGCTGTGTGTGGAATTCAAGCGTGCGCGGCGACACACGTCTCCTCAAGCCCAGCGGAGACTTGACCTCACTGAGGGGCCCATATTGGGTAGCCAACATGGTCCAGACGGTCAAGTTCTCGCAAGCCGTCGAGTCGTCCATCTGGCACGGCGGTCCGTACGATGTCGCCATCGAGGTTGGCCCACATCCGGCGTTGAAGGGCCCGACCGAACAGACGCTGAAAGCGGCATACGGAGCAGTACCACGATACTCCGGACTACTGAAGCGCAACAATAGTGACATCGAGGCCTTCCAGGCTGCCGTCGGACAGGTCTGGGCGCAGCTGGGGCCGTCCCACGTCGATTTCGCGGGCTACCGCAACAGCTTCTACGAGGAGTCGACCACCTCGCCGCCGACGGTGCCCAGGATCCCCAAGGACCTGCCCCCTTACTCCTGGGACCACGACCAGGTATTTTGGAGGGAGTCGCGCAGCTCCATGCGGTTCCGCACCGGCCGCGACCGGGGCCACGAGCTGCTGGGCCGCCGGGTCCCGGACGACAACGACCGCGAGATGCGGTGGCGCAACGTGCTCCGCCTGGGCGAGATGCCGTGGCTGCGCGGCCACGAGGTCCTGCAGGAGGTGCTGCTCCCCGCGGCCGCGTACGTATCCATAGCGGCGCAGGCGGCCCAGTCGCTTGTTGCTGCAGGTGCAGGTGCGGGCGCGAGTGGGAGGCCCACCATCCGGCAGCTTTCGGTCGAGGACATCGATATCCTCCGGCCGGTCGTGGTGCCTGACAAGAACGGGGTGGAGACGTTGTTCACGGTTCAGGTCCTCACTGAGACGGGGTCTGACAAGGCGCGGGGGGTTATACGGGCAAACTTCTCGTATTATGTCTGCCAGAACGAGTCCACCGGAGCAATGATCCACACGTGCAGTGGCGCGCTGGCCATCCAGCTCGGCGAGGCCTCTGGCACCGTCCTGCCACCTCGGGAGCCGGTCCCTGACAATATCGTCCATATCGAGAGCCAGCCGATCTATGACATGTTCCGCGGGGTTGGTCTCAACTACACTGGCGCCTTCAATGCAATCACTGAAAGTCACCGCTGCCTCGACTACGCTGCAGCGACAGGTGTCTGGCCCAGCAAGTCACTGGACGCCCAGTATATCTTGCATCCGGCCGTTCTCGACGTTGCCTTCCAGTCCCTTTTCATTGCCCATACTCACCCGTCAAGCCAGAAGCTCAAGTCAGCTCTACTGCCCTCTCACATAGACCGAGTCGTCGTCGATCCGGGTGTTGCAGTCCTGCACGACAACGAAGCAACGGCATGCAACTTTGACGCCTGGGTTGTCTCGGCTACGGGAACGAAGCTAGACGGCGACATAAACGTGTACGACGTCAAGTCGGGACAAGCATTCGTCCAGGTGGAGGGCCTGTCTACAAGGTCGGCAGGTGGTCAGGACGCATCTACAGACAAGCGTGTCTTTTTGAAGACGGTGCACAGCCATGACGCGTCCGTGGGTTTGGTTCTTCCGCCGCGCGACCCACTTGTAGACGCTCGTGCGTTGCAAGCCAACGTGACAATCGAGCGGCTAGCTCTTTTCTACATGCGGCGTGTTCTGGCTGAGGTGAGGCCAGAGGAGCGGAATACACTTCAGCCTCGATACCAACAAATGCTAAAGGCTTTTGATGATCATGTCCTGGCTGTGCGTCAGGGTAACGTCAAGCTCCTGGGCAGCTCTGGCTGGGTCGCGGATGATGAGCAACAGGAGGTCCTGGCGACTTTAATCCAGCAACATCCTGACCCAGACTGTGTCGAGCTGAAGCTCGTACAGGCTGTTGGCGGCGCCCTGACCCAGGTAGTCCGGGGCCAGATGCAGCAGCAGGAAGTCATCAGCCAGGACGGCGACCTGCTGAAGCAGTACTCGCCCTCAGCTTCGGTGGCCACCGATCATGCGATTGCACAACTGCTGAAGCAAATCACCTTCAAGTTCCCACGTTGCTCCATCTTGGAAATTGGCGCCGGCACGGGAAGCACTGCATGGAGCATCCTCAGTGCAGTAGACAATTTGTACGACTCTTACACATACACGGACGCCTCTTCCAGTGACTTCTCCAACGCAGCCGCGAAGCTCTCAGGGTTCGAGAGGATCGTATACAAGAAGTTGGACATTGAGGAGGATGTCCATGCTCAGGGGTTTAGCTTGAACTCATACGATGTCATCATCGCGTCTAATGTCCTCTCTGCCACCCATGACCTGGAGAGCACACTACGAAACACCCGGGAGTTGCTGCGTCCAGGCGGCTACCTTTTGCTTTCGGAGATAACCGCTCACGATAGTATCATCAGCAGGTTCTTATCCACCAGTCTGTCTGGGTTGGTACCAAGGGGAGACGACCAAACGGGCCGAACGATTTCACCAGGAGAGTGGCACAGGAATCTGCGCCGCGCGGGCTTCTCGGGTATCGATACCATATTCTACGATAATGGTGACGAGACCAAGCATATAACCTCGTGCAGCGTAAGCCGGGCCAATGACGATAACGTACTTCGTCTTCTTAAGCCCCTTGCGTTTTTCTCGGAGCTGCCAGCTCCCACAACACCCCTTTTGGTCATTGGGGGCCGTTGCCTCGGAAGCAGCAAGGTCATAGACGAGATCGACGAGATCCTTCCCCTGACATGGCGGCCCCAAGTGCGCGCCGTACCGAGTATCGATGGGCTGCAAGACTCACACCTTACCCCGGGAATGGACGTCTTGTGCCTCCACGATATAGATGAGCCCCTTTTCGCAAGGTTGCCCATGGAAGCGGACCGATTGACCAAGTTTCAGCAGCTCCTAATATCGGCCAAGAACCTGCTCTGGGTGACCACTGGCACCCCGCGCGCAGGCATGATCCGCGGCATATCCCGCGTGGCCGCCATGGAACTGCCTCACCTCAAAATGCAGGTGCTCGGGCTCGAACCTGGGTTGACGCCCGCCCTGGGCGCCCAGCACTGCGTTGAGAGCCTGCTGCGTCTGCGCCACATGGACCAGCTGAAAGAACACGACAAGTCGGACCTAGTTCTGTGGGCCATCGAGCCCGAGTCCGAGATGCTGGCCAGCGGGGTTGTCAGGATCCCTCGTGTCATGCCTGATACGGACTTGGATGAGCGGTACAACGCCAAGACGCGGACGATCGTCAGGACCACTGACGCGACCAATGTCGCTGTTCGTGCTGCTGTTGCAAATGGGTCGTCGAGGATGGTGCTGCAGGCTGTCGGGACGGGACTTCTCGATCGAAATAAGTCTGGAGACCTGGTTCAGGTCCAGGCACAATATTCCCTCCATATCCCATGCCAGCAGGGCCAACCTCTATATTTGATGTGTGGCCAAGAAGAACGAGGCGGCGCGGTCATTGCCATTTCCCACACAAACTCCTCAAGCCTGCTCTTGAATCCCAAGGATGTGGCAGCTCTTGAATCTTCGTTTTGTGTGCCAGGTTGCTTGGAGGCTCTAGCTGACCACTTCCTGCGCCGTTCCCTGATCACCCGAGCAAGTGTGACCAATGCCCGAACTCTGCTGTTGCTCGATCCGGAGATGGAGTTGGCAACACAGCTTGAAGCAGAACTCGGGGATATTGGAAAGACCCTCTACTGTGTCTCTTCCCGGCCTGGCCGTGACATCCCTCAAAACTGGACACGGGTTCACCCAAATATGTCGAGACGAATGGCAAAGCACCTTGTGCCTCAGGACATTGACCTCTTTGCCGATTGCTCAGATCCGGCGCATGAGACACCTGGCAGTGAGCAACTCAAGGCCTGTCTACCACCGTCCTGTCAGATGTGGAGATTAGACTCCGAGCTGCTGCGGGAACTGCTGAAGACGGATGCCCCTCTAACGATCCCATCCCCATCGGAGATGAAAAACCTCGATGAAATCTCTCAGCCACGGTGCGATATCATAGCCGCGGCTAATCTGCCTGGCGCAGACTCGTTCAACCTTTCCCGCATACGATACATAACAGACTGGCGCCAGCGAGAAGCCCTTCCCCTAACTGTGCAGCCTCTTGATCCACTCGGATTGTTGCGGCCAGACCGCACATATATGATAGTTGGCGGTTCAGGTGGTCTGGGGCTTTCTATCAGCAAGTGGATGATAGACCATGGTGCCAAGCACATTGTAATCACCAGCCGGAGCGCGAAACTCGACACAGGTCTACAACAACACGCCCGTCGTACCGGGGCGTCTGTCTACGCAATGGCTATGGATGTCACACGGCGTGACCAGGTCATCGGGGTGGTCAACACGGTGCGAAGGACCATGCCGCCCATTGCTGGAGTGTGCAACTTCTCCATGGTGCTCCACGACAAGTTGTTCCTGGATATGACTGCCCAAGAGTTGAATGGCACCCTAGATGCAAAAGTAGTTGGCACCGAGATCCTCAGCGACATATTCAGCGACGCCAGCGAGTCCCCGCTTGACTTCTTTATCCTCACGTCCTCAACGGCGAGCACCGTTGGAAATGTCGGCCAGGCCAACTACCACGCTGCGAATCTGTTTATGGCCGCGATCGTAGAGTCGCGCCGCTCGCGAGGGCTGGCGGCATCTGTCGTCCATATTGGGTGGGTCGCTGATACCGGCTATGTCACCCGCTCCGACAGATACCGCCTGCTCGAGGATCATTTCCGCAGCATGCGTTTCATCCCTCTCTCCGAGACAGACGTTCAAGATGCCTTTGGGCAAGCCATCCGAGCGGGTAAGCCTCGGCCACACTCAGAGGAGGAAGCCAGTCTGGGGAGTCACGATATCACAATGGGCCTGGAGCCAGCGACCCAGCCAATGCAGTCCAGCCAGAAGAGCAAGGCCCTGTGGGTGTCAAACCCGCAGCTCATGTCTCTGGAACCATACAGCGTGCTCTCCTCGTCTGAGCAGCAGCTGCCAGGTCACGGTTCTGGCAGCAACGTTCGAGAGAAAGTCTACAACGCCAAAACCGAGAACGAGGCCACAGCAGTAGTAGTAGCAGCTTTCGCAACGAAGCTCGAGAATATCCTGCAACTGCCTGCCGATTCTGTACAGGAGGACCTCGAGCGGCCCATTATAGACCTCGGTATTGACTCTCTTGTTGCCGTCGAGATCCGCACCTGGTTCCTCAAGGAGCTTGACACCGAGGTGCCCGTGGTCAAGATCCTGGGCGGCGATACCGTGTTGCAGATCTCTGTCCAGGCGACCAAGAAGATCCTGGCGGACCGCATGGAGGCCAAGGCGAACGAGCCAGCGCCCGCGGCAGGAAAAGTGACCGAGGTGAAGAAGCCACAACAACTTGCTACTCCTGCACCTGCACCTGCACCTGCACCTAATCCGGTTGTCTCCCGTCCAGTTCCCGCAGCTCACACTCCAGTATCGCCTGCTCTCACAAGCGCTGGTGTCCTGCCAAACTCGTTGCCATCGAATAGTAGTTACTTCAATGCGAAGAACAGTACTAGACTTGGCGATATGAGTGGCGTTTCCACGCCATTCTCTGCCGCCACACCGTTATCTGGCTCGAGGACTCCAGAGTCCACCATCACGTCAGCGACTGGCTCTGTGTGCGGCGGGGACCTAAGCTCTGAGAAATCTGGGTGCGAAGAGGAAAATGGAAACGGAACTGATAGGGAAATTGTTGACAAGAAAGGCAAGGACGCGCCAGTCGTCGTCGTCCGCGAAGCACCAATGTCCGCGGCCCAATCACGAATCTGGTTCGTGTCCAAGCACCTCGAAGATCCAGCGGCGTACAACACGGCCTTTCACTACCGCGTCCAAGGCCCCGTCAGCATGGCCCGGCTGAGACGTGCGCTGCAGCTGGTAGTGAACAACCACGACTGCCTGCGGACCTGCTTTTTCTCCCGGCTCGAGGACGCCCACCCTATGCAGGGCGTTATGGCCACGTCGGCCTTCGAGCTGACACACATTGACGGGGCCGACGACACGATCCTCCAGGAGACGCTGACACGGTTCAAGACGCGCGTGTGGGACCTCGAGAAGGGAGAGACGATGGCGATAGCCGTGCTCGGCCGGTCTGCCACCCAGAACGATATCGTCCTCGGCTACCACCACATCCTCATGGACGGCTGGAGCCTGGCGCTGTTCCTCCGCGATCTGGACCGGGCCTACCGTCTGCAGCCGCTGGACAATCTGGACGGGGTCTCATATGTTGACTACTCCATACACCAGAGCGCGGAGGAAAGCACCGGTGTGCTGGACGATCACCTCGCCTTCTGGCAAGCTGAGTTTGAGACCCTGCCTGAGACGTTGCCACTTCTGCCCATGGCTCGCGGCCTTGACCGGTCAGCCCTGCTGAATTCGGAGCCACACAAAGACAGCGGCAGCCATTACTTGGATCGTGAGCTGAGTCCGGCACGGATCGCGACGCAACAGGAGATGTGCAAAAGACTGCGCATAAGCCCCTTCCACCTACACCTCGCTCTCTTCCAAGTCCTCTTAGCCCGCATGGCCAACATAGAAGATGTCTGCATCGGCGTCGTCGACGCCAACCGCAGGGACGAGCGCTTCACCCAGACGGTAGGCTGCTTCGTCAACATGCTCCCGCTGCGGAGCAGCGTCTCGAGCAGGTCCACGTTCGCAGAGGTCGCAGTGGGCGCGTCGCGCAAGGCCATGGAGGTCTTTGCGCGCGGCGGGGTACCCTTCGACCGCATCCTCGACCAGACCAAGGTGCCCCGGGCGGCCGGCACAAACCCACTCTTCCAGGCCGCTATCAACTACCGGGCCGCAGTCGGGGGCATGGACATGTGGAACCTACCGCTGGGCGACGAGTGCCGCATGCAGCTATCTACGAGGGAGGCCAAGGAGGCGGAGAACCCGTACGACGTCAGCCTTGGCTTCATCGAGACGCAGGGCGGCGGGTGCTTGGTCCAGCTCTTCTGCCTGGCGGACTTGTATAGCCAGGACGCAAGTCGTATGCTATTGGACACTTATCTTGGTCTGCTGGATGCTGTTTCTCGTGATCCACAGGTGTCAGTGGGTGACCTCTTGCTCCACGACGCTGCCCAGGTAAGTCATGCTCTACAGCTGGGCAAGGGCCCTGAGATGGACTTTGGCTGGCCGGCAACACTATCCCGTCGTGTTCAAGATATCTCGGCCTTGTACCCGACGCAAAAGGCCATCACGGACGCCAGCGGGGAGCTCTCGTATGCCCAAATGGCGGCTAGGGTCAACCAAGTAGCCAGGGAAATTGCAATTGCTGGGGGGTCAGGAAAACGAGTTGCCGTTCTCTGCGAGCCGTCAATAGATGGCGTCGTTTCCATGCTCGCCGTCCTCCACGTTGGAGGTGTTTACGTCCCTCTGGACACAAGTCTTCCCGCCTCCCGCCACGAAGCCATCGTGCGGGAGTGTGAACCAGCAGTCATGCTCTGTCATTTGCAAACAGAGCAGCGTGTGAAAGAACTACTCCAGTCCTTTCCCGCAATCCTCCCAGTCCGGGTGCATTCCCTTGATAACGACCACGATATAGAATCAGTACCGCTCGCAGCCGAGCCAGAGTCGCCAGCGGTTCTACTATTCACCAGCGGGTCGACAGGCACTCCCAAGGGAATCATCCTTACGCAGGCCAACTTCGTCAACCATGTCGCACTCAAGACCCACCAGATGGGGCTTCAGCAGGAATGTGTCCTCCAGCAGAGCTCCCTAGGCTTTGACATGTCCCTGATCCAGATATTCTCGGCGCTCGCCAACGCCGGACGTCTCGTCATCGCCCAGGGAGACATACGGCGCGACCCAGTCGAGCTTTCGAAGCTGATGCAGCGTGAGGGCGTGTCGTTCACCATCGCAACGCCAACCGAGTACCTGGTCTGGATCAACTCGGCAGGCGAGGTGCTGCATAGGAACGACGCCTGGCGTTTTGCCTTCTCGGGTGGCGAGCAGATCCCTCGTCAGCTCAAGACCGATATGAATCGCCTCGGCCTCCCCCATTTGTGCCTCACCAACTGCTACGGGCCGACTGAGATCACGGCGGCGGCCACGTTCCAGTGCATCCAGTTGGAGGACGACACAAACTCGTGCCTCTCGGCTGGGGGGACGTGGAGCCAGTACGCCGTTGGGAAGGCGCTGCCAAACTACTCGGTCTGTATAGTCGATGCTGCCGGCCACCCCGTACCCGTCGGGTATACCGGTGAGATCTGCATCGGCGGCTCAGGTATCGCTCTGGGCTATCTGAACCATCCCGACCAGACAACGGCCAAGTTTGTCACGGATATCACGGCGGGGAGGCCCAACAGTCGCGGGGTCATGTACAAGACTGGCGACAAGGGACGGCTCCTCTCCGACGGGACATTGTTGTGTCTCGGACGACTAGACGGCGACACCCAGATCAAGCTCAGAGGGCAGCGGATAGAGCTGCAAGAGGTCGAGTCGGCGCTGATCCGGGCTTCGGAGGGCGCACTGGCGTCTGCAGTCGTCACCCTCCGCGGTCATGTACTGGTCGCCCACGCCACTCTGTCCAGCGCCGACACCACTTTGGACGAGTCCGATCTGGCTCGGGTGCTTGCCCGTACAAAGCTGCCGCAGGCTTTTATCCCGGCTTCCATCTCCATCTTGGACACGATGCCAACGACGTCCAACGGCAAGGTGGATCGGAAAGCGATTGCCGCTCTGCCACTCCCAGGAGTGAAGGACGGCCAGGGAGTGCCCGAGACCACCGAGAAGATGACCGTCCGCGAGGGTGAGCTGCGTCTCCTCTGGGAGCGTGTGCTTCCCACGCTTGGTGACAAGCGCCTCGGGCCGTCTTCGGATTTCTTCCTGTGCGGCGGCAACTCGCTCTCGCTCATGAAGCTTCAGAAAGCCATCCGGGAGACCACAGGGGTGGCAGTCAGTACCAAACAACTGTACGAGGCCACCACGCTGCGAGCCATGACCCACTGCGTCTTTGATAGGACGTCTGCCTCGGGCGGTCAGGATGAGAAGGTGATAGACTGGGCAGCCGAGGCAGCAGTGCCAGCCTGGCTGCAGGACCAGATACGACAACTCCAGTCACAGGGTTTGTTCGAGACTCAGGCTGACAGCAGGGACATCCCAAGTGAGGGCGAGGGCATCCAAGTCCTGCTGACGGGCGCAACTTCCTTCCTCGGCGGACACCTCCTGAACTCGCTGCTGCAATCACCATCAGTGAGCAAGGTGCACTGCATCGCCGTCCCCGGCGACGAACAGGCCAAGCTCCCCCAGCACGCCAAGGTCGCCTCCTACACGGGCAGCCTGCTCTCGCCCACGCTCGGCCTCACGCCCGCGGAGCACAAGACCCTCGAGCAGAATGTCAACGTCGTGGTCCACGCGGGCGCAAACGGCCACTGCCTCAACCACTTCGACTCCCTGCGCACGCCCAACCTGCACTCCCTGCACACCCTCGCATCCCTGGCCCTGCGCCGCTCCGTCCCGATCCTCTTCCTCTCCAGCAGCCGCGCCGTGCTCCTCTCGGGCAACCCGTCCCCCAGGCCGGGCTCCTTGAGGGGGTTCTCCCCTGCTGCCGATGGCAGCGACGGATACACGGCCAGCAAGTGGGCCGGCGAGGTGTTCCTCGAGAACCTCGTCGCCGAGCTGCGCCAGGCCACCACGGCGTCCTCATCGCTCACCGTCGCAGTGCACCGCCCCTGTACGCTCGCCAGCGAGAACGCTCCCAACTCGGACGCGATGAACGGTGTCCTGCGGTACTCGCTGGCCATGCGGTGCGCCCCGCGCCTGAAGCGGGCCGAGGGATATCTCGACTTTGGGCCGCTCGATGTCATCATTGGCCAGATGACCGCCGCGGTCCTGGAGCTGGCACTGCCCACGTCGGAACTGCTTCGGCGGCGGGGGGCGGAAATTCATTTCCGTCACCACTCTGGTGGCATCAAGTCGCCCATGAGCGAATTCCGCGCCCACCTGGAGAAAGTCTACGGTGGGAAGTTCGATGAGGCTGACATGGAGGACTGGCTGGTCCGTGCTGGAAAGCTTGGCTTGGACCCGTTGATTACTGCGTATATTGAGGCTTTGTTGGAGAGTGGACGGCCCTTGATCTCTCCATATATGGGAGAAGTCTGAGCCTTGTTGTGATTCTTATTGTCTGTATATACATGAACTCTGGGCTGTATTTAATTGTCGTTGATGATTAGACTAAATTTGAATTTTAATGTTGTACCTATAAGTCTTTTGGACATCGTCTCATGCAAGCACAATCAAGTCATCCTTGTCCAGATGTCATTATGCTTCCATGACCCTCCACAGCTACAACTTAGAGACATCGCACCGCCCCAATGGTACGACAACCATCAGCAGGGATAGCAAGGCAGAAAGAAAGAGCCGATATCTTTTAACTTGATGACCGAGTTGTGTGATTTACTGTTCCTAATTATATAAAATCATCGGTGTATTCAGACCTAATGTACAATCGCCCGAGAAAGAAATACTCCCTCTACGTCAAGCCGCACACAACTGCTCAGCAACAGGATAAACAAGCTTCTTGCCCTTAATCTTCCCCTTGAGAACCTCATTCATTCCCGCACCGACCGCAGCAAGCCCACCACCACGCACCTCCAGGGGCTGCGGCACGACCATGCCGTCGTCCAGCAGCCGCTGGGCAAGGACGTACCACTCCTCCGCGGTAGCCCTGTCATCCATGCGGGCGTCGAGGTCGAATGGCGGCGCCCAGGCGATATCGCGGCCGAAGATGGTGTAGCTGCAGATCCAGTCGGGCTGGACGCTGCGCCGTGTGTGCCCGCGCAGGGGGAACGGGTCGAGCGCCACGTACCGCCCTCCCGCGGGGCCCAGCGCCATGTAGCAACACGCCATCGAGTCGGAGCTGGAAATGCAATCCAGCGCCAGGGCGAGGGACCCCGCCGTGTGCTCGAGCACCTCGGTCCCGCAGTTTGGGGAGCGGTAGTCAAATGTTGCCGAGGCGCCCAGCTCGACGGACCGCTGCGCCGATGCTGGGGAGCATGTCGTGATGGGTGCCAGGCCCAGGAGCCTTAGGACCTGTATGGCCATAGCGCCCGTTGCGGTGCCGCCGCCGTAGATCAGCACGTAGGTCGGATTGTACTTGGTGGTCCCATCCTCCCCGGATGATGCAAGCTTCAGGAGTCCGTTGGCATCTGGCATGGGTATCTCGAGGTACCGAAACAGACACAGGCCGACGGTGGCCAGGGCCGCCGGCATCGAGGCGGCCGTTGCGAAATCCATGGCGGCAGGGACGTGCCAGAGCAGCTTTTCTGGGACCGCCACGTACTCGGCAAAGGCACCATTGTCCCGGCGAAGGGGGTTGTTTCCAAAGATGCCACCCATGACGCGGTCGCCAATGTGCCACTTGTCAGTGTCGACGTCGGCGCCGAGGGCAGCCACGACCCCGGAGAAATCAGTGCCGCTCGTTGCGCCGGGCGTGGGTGATAAGTCTGCCGACTTGCTGTCGACCTGGTTGATAGATATACAGGCTACTCGCACGAGCACCTCGGTCGGCTCTAGTGCGGGTAGGGCAGCATCGGGAGCAACCGCAAGGTCGTTGGACCCGACCACCTTGAGTGCAGCCTGGGAGGCCGGGAGAGAACTAATATCGGTCATGGTGAACTTTGTGGCAGGAATTTCTTTTGCCCCCCTGGTGATCTAGGTGTGAAATGTGGTAGGGACAATAGTCCCTGGAGTCGACTGAGGAATTGATAATCCACACTACTAGTAATACACATCGACTTCAGCTTATCCGCTTCTATAATCCAGAACAACGACAGAAGAATGCAGCCATAGAGCAACCCGTTTCTGGGATTAAGTGAGATACTGAATGCGAGATACTATTCTGGGCGACTCCAGTTGTCCGGGTCTAAAGAGTCAATGCGAGTCAGCTCCGTCAGTTTGTAATTCAACGGAGACAAGTGCAAACCCCTATATAGATGTTTTAGTTTCCGGCGCAGCGGTGGGTTCAACATTTTGTAGATCGTTGCTATGTATGATCGGAGTATGGGCAGAAATGTAACTACACAGTCCCAACACACTGTACAGATAATGGAGGCTCGGCACCTCTGTTATATTGGCCGGGGTCGCCGGCACGCTCCACCTGTACCCGTTGGCCCGAAAAGCTTAAAAACTTCTTATAAGATACCGTCCGAAAGTCGATTAACCTCTCGGATGTACCCTGATTGCTGACTCTTACAAATTGGCAGCGGGCCGACACGAATCTCCATTGTCCGCGCGCGCGACTCGCAACGGCAGGGCTCATGTCTGCCCTTGTTGTCGGCTCCAACTTCAACTCTGGAACAGGTGGGGTTGGATACTGTGGAACGAGTGGCGCCTCCTGGGTGTGGATGCAATCTTTCTATTCCTATCATTCCATCGCGCACATCTTCCCCGTCATGACACGGGCGCCAAGCCAGGGACCAAAACCTTACAGCGCGAGTCGTTTGAAGGGCGGTGGGTTATCATTACACTTGCATGAGGCGTGAACCATACTAGCCCTCGTGAGGCGGGAGGAAATCGTGTACTGAAAAGTCAATGCGTGGGCAGCTTTTCCTGGGGCTGCTTACTGACCTGCTTTATTACGCCAGGGGCTTCTCTTTACACCCTGTTGCGATGCATCCAAGACAGCGTGGAGGCACAGAGTGAGAGACACAGCCCGAAGCAGTGAAGCGCAGAGCAGCATATTCGCCATGGATCTCACAACACCGAACACCAGCCCGCTGTCAGCTCTATCGTGGCCGAGTGCATTCTTGCTGTCAGCTATCACCTTTGTAGTTTCCGTTGCCATCTATCGCCTCTTCTTTTGCCCTGCCGCCCGCTTTCCCGGTCCCATTCTTGCTGCCCTCACATTTGCCTACGAAGCCTACTTCGACATTTTCAAAGAAGGCGGCGGTCGATACTGGGTCGAGATTAATCGCATGCATGATGCCTTAGGCAAGTGAAAGCTCCTGGCCGTGAGAGCCTGGCGGGTGGGCGTTTGCTTATATGTTGTACTGACTAATAAGCCACAATAGGCCCGATCGTGCGAATTAACCCGTGGGAGGTGCACATTAGGGACCCAGAATGGAGCGAAGCCTACAAGATGAAGGCAAAAGCGTCCAAGCCATCATGGTTCTACAGGTCTCAGGGCCCACCAGGCACTGTCCTGCAGGCTGGGTAAGCAAAGGAGGCAGCACCACTACTCAGTAACTCTCCGGGAAACAGCTGCTGACCCCTTTTTTCTCGTTGGCCGAAACAGTCCTCATGAGCTTCACCGCATGCGCCGTGAGGCCTTGCTCCCGGTCTTTGCCACTCCCATGGTCATGTCCCGTGAAAAGGTTTATGAGGAGTTGGTGCACAAATTGATCAATAGGTTCAAGGCCGTCCGAGGGACTGGCGCGATTGTGACCTGTAAGATACACCTCGCCCCTTGACTCCACTGAATTATCGGATCTGGTTGCTCAATGATAACATGAAATTTTATGATTGTAGTGGGAGATGCGTTTCGCTGCTTAGCCATCGATGTGACCTGTACCACGAGTCTAGGTCGCGATTTTGGGTTTGTGGACGTCCCGGACCTTGAGAGCGAAATGTTCTTAGTTGGGAGGCCCTTTGGTCGCATGAACATGGTCACCCGACAAGTAGGGCACTGGCTGTTTGAGGTGCTACGTGCGCCCGCACGCTGGGCCAAGGGCGTTGAGTCTGCCAGCCCTGGCACAATTCGCATCTTACGGTTTAGAAATGTAAGTTGGTACCGCGAAACATCCCATCCCTGGATTGTCTTCTGTTCGTCATTTCACACTAATTACGTGCCTTGCTCGCAGATGATCATGCAGGCCATCACAGACGATTACCTCGCTGCAACTGCTGCTGTGGGGGAGAAAGCTGATGGCAACATCGCGAAGGAGGAGTCCTCGGTTGTGTTCAAAACCGCTGTGCAACATATACTGAACTCGAACCTGCCGGCGGACGAAAAGGCAATGAGGCGAGTGGTGGACGAGGTCTGGCTCATCATAAACGCGGGCATAGAGACAGAAGGCGTTTTCATGACCTTCGCGACCTTCGAATTGCTGAGCCACCCCGAAAGGCTGGCCCGACTGAGAGAAGAGCTGGGCGAATGTGAGCGGAAGCTCGGAAGACTCCCCAGCTTCCAGGAGCTCCGCGAACTCCCGTACCTGACCGGCGTCATACTGGAGTCGTTCCGACTGAACCACCCCGTATCGAGCCGTCTGCCCAGGTATGACCCCAATAACGACATGAAGTACGGAGACACCGTCATCCCAAAGGGTGTCCACGTCTCCATCTCCCTGTATGACATCTATCTCAATCCGGACATATTCCCTAATCCTCACGCCTTTGAGCCGGAACGTTGGCTCAATCAGGAGGACCGGAGGCGCTTGCGCAAGTATGTCAACAACTTTGGGCGGGGGCCGCGGTCTTGCATTGGGGTGGACGTGGCAAACATGGAAATCTACCTGACCCTGGGCCGCCTATTCGCCCCGTCAGCTGGATTCGACATGGAGCTGCATGACACTGATTACGAGCATGACGTGGCTTTCTATTATGACTACTTTGGGGCGTTCCCCAAGAGCACTAAGAATGTGAGAGCAAAGGTGATATAGCATGGAGAGCAATTTCGTCCTATATTATTTGGAATTGGGAGACACGGGCTGGAGTGAACCTTTCTGCTTTTACATCGTATCTTAACCGCATAGCTAGGTCATTGCCCCTCGCTGCGCTCGCAACTTTGCATAGGTAGCTTGGCTAGTGGTCCATACCCTACATATCTCAATACATGCCATGATCAGAATGATGTAGCCATATCTACTTCTCTGAAGGTTTAATAGTCTGCTCAAACGCCATAGTGCGCACAATGCCGCCTTCTCCGCCCACGGTTGGAGGTGAGGTCACCAACTAGCATGTCGTTCCACCCAGTGCCGCTGAAGCTCCGCTTTCAAGAACACAGTATTCATCGAGCTCATAGTAATCATGGTTTGAATACTACTTCGCATAATCCTTACAGTCAAAAGCCATATTCTTATCCTTAAAACCACGAATAACTACAGTACACTTCTCGCACCATGCCATACAACTGAGCACTAGTATCAAGCACAATTCCACTCCCTCTGGTACGAGCCCACAACCAACACCAAGACGATATGGTGCAACTCCCCTCCCAGTCCCCACACTTCCACTCCAGATTTGGGATTTCCGCGTAGTTCCTAGCATGCTGCGCTGCCCCATTTCCCCATTTTCCCTGAGCTCTGTAAAGAGTTGTTTCAGTTGGGTAGGGTAGGCACTAGGTAGGCGTGGGAGCCTCGTTGACGTCGCTTCGGCAAAAACACAGCCAGTATCGGCCCACCCAGCTCAAGCCGTTTTCCTATTTAAACAATACTTTAAAATATAAATTGTAAATTGTAGCCAGAGGACATAAATTATAGCTAGAGAGTAAATTGTAGCTAAAGGATAAATTATAGTTCAAAACAAATTTAGAGGGCAAATTGTAGATAATTTTAGCTAAATACTTAAAATTATTGTGAACTTTGGAGGCAGGGTACTGTTTGCTTAGTTAAAAAAGTAGTTCTAAATACTAGGGGCCTCCTATCAATTTTAAGTACTGACTGAGCCGATAGGAAAAGCTGGGTGGGCCGAGACTGGCTGGCAAAAACAGTGTGAAAGGATCGCTGTCTGGGACAAGCGAAGTCCAGCCCCCTCCCCCTGAAAATTGCCGTAAACCGCACGTGCCACCAAAATTTGGCTGTAGACCCAGGAAACTCACAATTTTCGCTAGACACCGGATCAATGTTGCCCACGCCATCGACTACTCGACTAGAAAAAAGTGAGGTTGTTACGATGGGTGGCCACTGCCTGACAGCCGCTAAACTGCAGCGGTTAGAGTTTTATTTGCAGCTTAACTCCTAGCCACCCAACAAGTTGCTAGAGCGCAAATTTCGCTGCAATTAGTCGACAATCTAGTATTATTATAAAAAGGTTATTCTTCTTCAAGACCGGGAAGTCAAACGCCGCAGCGGCTTTTTTCGAGGACCCATGATAAGGTAAAACAGTGACCTTGAAATCACCGTTATCGTCGTCACATACATTCCAATCCATCTCCACTCGGGCTCCCTTGTAAGTATAATTCTGGCCTGGCCGGAGATTGATGGTAAGATTGAAGACAACATGAGGCTTTGAGCCTCCAGTCATGAGGAACTCAACGTTGAGGCGTTCAACGGTCCGTTCGGCAACAGAAGCGAGGGCTGGATGAAACGGTTCATGGAGATCTTCACTGAGGAAAGTTTGAGAGGAAACGGCCATGATAAAGAGATGCAAGTTGGAAATAAAAGCACAAGAAGATTGGTAGTTAGTGATTGGTAATTGAGTGTGGTAAGGATGTAGACAAAGAAGAATGATATAGAGAACACATTTGATTCAGCCAAGTGTGGCACACAAGGCGCCTTATATACTTTGATTATGTGCTTACAATGGGTAACACTGATGGGAATAGAGTCAAAATAGTTGGTGGGGCGTATTCCAAGTATAGATCTTGCTCTTGTTTTAGAATTGAGAATATGGTATCTCATCATTTGAGGTCTGATGAGAGTCCTGGAATCGGCCTGTGACCCAGGGCAACATCTTTGCAGCCGCTGGCGGCCAACGAGGGGCTCACTGGGGCTAGCTACCTCGAGACAGGGAGGAACGTCGAGTTAAGTCGCACATGATACGGTCCCGATGAAGCCCATGTGCACGGCACAGTTATCGACGAGCAGACCTCCCCATTTCTTTTTTCATGTCACGCGCGCGGCCCGGCCGCAGGGCCGGCCTGGTTCAGAGGCGAAGTCTCTCGGCCCAGAATGGGTAGACAGCCTCCGCCTCACACTGAAAACGCGGCCCAGTTGATCATTAAGGCGCGAAGGTGAGCAGCACTGGCAGATAGGACGACCCAAGCCCCTCACATAATTGTGGATATCTCTCATAAGACGGCCCGAGGGGAACAAGGCCGGGCAATGGCCTAAAGGGACCAGGGCCTGGGATGGCCGAGACTTTTCATTCCACTGGGTACTGGTGCACTTTCAGGTCAGGTTCCACAAGCAGATATGACTGGAGAGGATGAGATGCGCGGGCCAAGTCGGCGTGGGTCGAATCCTTCCACGTTGTTGGTAGTTGTTGGCATCACAGCTCGAGGGCACAGGAAAGCTGCAGCCTATTTTCGGCAAATCAAGTCCACCAGAAAAAGGCCCAACACAGGGAGAACAGGAATATGATAGGTAATTTTTCCTAAGCGTGTGTGCAGGGCCTCTGCTCCGATCTATGTGAGCCGCATCGGACGAGGGGGCAGCTGATTGGTCGGTCCCTTTTTTTGGAGACTGCCCTATAGACGGCCTGACAAGATTTAAAAGGAGGCCATTTGACGCCAGACGCTCACCTTCACTCAGCCTTCACATCACCCAGAACAAAATGCCACCAGCCGGCCAGGCCCCATCCAAACGGCAGCTTGCCTTGAGCTGGCGCGATGAGGACATCATTTCCGCCTGGACGCAGACACCCCAATTGAAACCTGACGGCAGTGCTGTGACGGGCTTCGGCTTCCCCCCACAGCAACCCATCGCTCACGTCAAGGTCGGCTTACCACATATACTTCAGCCAGAGCTGCGGAACCATGAGTATGTCTTCAAAGCTCTAAGGGACATGCCACCAGATCAGACAAGAGGAATTTGCATCCCTGAGGTCTACCGCACACTCCAGAGCGGCGACTGGTTCTATATTATCATGGAATATATCCCTGGAAAGACGCTGCAACAGTTGGCAGACCAGAAGGACTGGGGTGAACCCCGACAGAATGCTCTGACCAACAGTATTGCAATGGCTATAAGGCTGCTTATATCAATACCAGTGCCTGTAGGGCAAACGCCTGGCCCTGTTGGTGGTGGTCAAATCCGGCATCCTCTGTTTAAGGATGACACTTCGTTTTGCAATTACTCATCAGTCGACAAGCTTGAGAAGCACTTGAACGATGTAAGTAACTACACAGGGACCCCCAGTCTACCAATGTAACCTCAGTTCTGATCGTGGCTAACACAAATTACTGCCCAGGCGGCCACCATTAGAGACAAGACGGCCCCGACTGTAAGCCTTGAGAGGAGCCTACGTTTCTATTATAGTGACTTCTACGCCAGCAACTTTATCTTTACTGATTCTGGCGACGTTTGTATTATCGACTTCGACCAGGCCGGGTTCCTGCCTCCCAGTTTCATGTCTTTTGCCCTAGCCGAAAGCCATTGGGCACCCGGGCTTTGGGTCAAGGAGGTACTAAAGCTCCCTGAGCACAACCTTCCGGCTATGAAACATATTCATTACTTTTTTATGATAGGCGGTTCTTCGTTTGGTGAGTGGGGAGAACCCTGCCCTTGACGTAAAACTAAAACCCCAGATAGCTAACATCAAATTGCCTATAAAAGGTCTCCCGCGTCCTCCTAGGAAGAGAAGGACATAGAATGGCCTTTTTTGCCCACAATATTTCCTTGTCAAGGCCATGGACATGTTATATACACGGGGCAGCGGAAATGAGATCCGAGAGGGAAAAGAAAACGGCCGTGATGGCGATGTTACATAGACAGCGAGATGAAGAGAGACGAACACCACACCGCAGAGGTGAACAGGGCATGCCATGCCTCCCTGGATAGGTAATGACCTCAGTGTTTTGATTTTAGGACCTCTTGATTTACTTAATCGGAAAAGACCTATGAAGAGCGATCCTTATTAAGAAACGCAAATAAACGCATGTCCCTTGCCCTGAAACAGAGCCGTTCGCCGCTCTCTCGGGCAGATGTGTCCATAAACCTGCTGTCCTCCCTTCCCTTCCCTTTCCCTGTGCTGTGGCGTGCAATGTGTATGGAACCGTGTAATTGATGCCCCATCCAACCAGCCATCCATCCATCAGTCCATCCATGCCCACGCATTTGGCCCCTTAACTTGATCCAGAGTGAGGAAACCCCGTTGCTCTTCTAGAACTTTCTAATTATTGATCCATCACGTCTTTCTTTCCCCTTGTAAGCCCCAGTTACCCCTCCCTGGCTCCTTTCCCTTGAACTCCTAGCTTCGTCAGACAGGCCCAGTCCCGCCATGATCCGGAGAAACAAGATACCAAGACCCACCAACAAGCAGCTCCTGAGGTCCCCACAGTCTGGCCAACGGAGCGAGGCAACGGGGGTCAAAGGGGGTTGGGGGAAACCAATAAATGGGGGATATATTCCTACACTGTGGAACCGCCGGTGACCCCTTCCCATGTACTACTGTCCAGAAGAGAGTCCAAAAGAAAAACTCCCCGAGTCCCAGTAAGAGAAAAAGGGTGCATCCCAAGCCAAACATGTGATTGAGGATTTTGCTTTCAGATGGAGAAACTGTTTATGTTGTTCGATGGGATGGATTATTCCAGCTCCTTTGCCCTCTCTACCGACCAGTAGATCGACGCCAGAACCCAAACGACACCCCCCGGAATGACTTGGCTAGACAGGCACACACAACACACACACAGACACACACACACAAGACGCACACGCCGGGCACACATGCTGCTCCCTCCTCTCCCCACCTTCCATTTACTTTCCCGTTCTGCCGAAACTTATCAACCCGCAATTTCCCTTGAACCAGATCCAGAACACCGGGAGAGATTTGAAATTTCCATTTCAAGAAACAAACCAAACAAAACGCAAAGATTCCAACACGGGCCCCGAAGCCAACCACCACCACAATAGTCCCCCAACGGCTTGCTGCAGAGAGGGGGATGGATGGGTGTGTGTGCTTCTTCATCGTCCCGAGAAGTCCGAAGATTCCGGCAACACCTTCTTGTCCTTCCTCTGCTTGATGGCCACCTCTGCCATGAGGTGCATGTGGTCCGAGGGGAAGTGGTACGTGGGGAAGCCGGGCACGCGCTTCAGGTACTCCATATCGGGGGGCCCCAGCAGGGATACCACCTCCAGCGAGTTGCTCGAGTACCAGATGTAGTCGATGACGCCCTCAAACGTGGGCACGTAGTTCGTGAACGGCATCTGGTCCGCCGAGTGCATCAGCTGCGAGTAGGAGGACCGCAGGTTGAAGGGGTGCTCGATGCCGTCCCGGGTGAAGTTGCCGTACTGCCTGTCGCCAAAGTCCGGGTGGTTGGGCTCAACCCGTCCCTTTGACAGGAGCTCGTAGACGGAGCTGTCATAGGTGGAGTTGTAGTCGCCGCAGACGAAGAGCGGGATGTCCGTGTTGTTCCGGTATTCTTGTGACGGCGCCGGTTCGGGCATGACCTCGCGCTCCTCGCCCTCCTGGAGGAGCTGGATGAACTTCTTGTCCCGACATGCCGGCCACCTTGCGTACTTTTCGGCATGCTTAGTAACGCTGTCTATCAAGATGGCCGTCTGGATCAGCTTGACATCGGCCAACTCTGGCTCCCAGGCAAGATGGGCGTTCGCCACAATCATCCTCGAACCTGTCGCTCGGCTCTCGAAGAAGCATATCATGCCGATATTGTCCTTGGGCATCACACGGTTGAAGATATCATGCTGCGTCTTCATGTCGGGCCTGTTGATGGCGATGTTCTGGAAGTCGATCATCTGCTTGTCCAGGAGGATGTACTTCTTGGCCTTGTAAAAGACAGCACATCCGTCCACCGCGTTGGCCTCCTTACCGCCCATGATCTTGGCTTTCGAACGCGAGAACTGCACCCCCTTGTAGCCATCGGCAGCCAGCTCTGGGCTGAAGACCTCGTTCATAGCGTCCACCGAGACCTCCTGCAGGCACACAATGTCGGCGTCGCGCTCGCGGATCTCCTGCAATATGGCATCCTTCCGATATTCCCAAGACAAGGCCCCGGTCGGTGTGTATCCATACATGGTCGTCGTCGAATACTTTTCGCAGAGGATATTCCACGTCAGGACTTTGATGTGCTCCAAGGCCGGGGCGCTGTCCGGGTTGAGAACGATGACAGGTCTGGGATTAGGAGGAAGAGGCACTGTTTGCGTTGTGTCAGCGAGCTATCGTGCGGGGGCTTGTGCTGAACACTGTGACTTACCCGGTGCTTGTTCGCGGAGAAGGCCGATAAGGCTCTTGGTGCCCTTCTCGATGATCTCCTGCTTCAAGTCGTGTTCGAGAGGATTGCCTTCGATGCCTAGCATTTCCAGGTTGAACAGATGGCCCAGCTCGTAGGGGAGCGACCGGATCTGGTTGTCGAACAGGTACAGCTGCTTGAGTGAGGTGCACATGCCAATCTCGGGTGGGATGTCACGGATCTGGTTGTGCGATAAGTCAAGCAGCGTTAGGCACCTGAGTTGACCAAACTCCTCGGGGATCCGCGTCAGGTTATTGGAGGCCAGGTACAGCTCCTTGAGGAAGCTGTAATTAAAACAGGGCGTCGCTAGGTTGCGCAGGCCCTGGCCGCTCATGTCGAGGTTGAACCAATCCTGCCGTTCGTCCGTCTTCTCGACCATGTGAGGCCGCCTGACCCCGGAATCGTCATCGCCATCCACCTGGTTCGTAGTTGACGTTGCGGTGATGGAGGGGCCGATGCCCCTGTTCTCCGCTGCCTTGAGACGAGCAAAGTAGTGCCCTTGGTGCTGCTCGACGACGGCCGCGTGTGCCCTCTGCGAATCTTTATGCGCCCTCAGTTGCGCTGCCCACTCGTCGCTGATCTGTTGTGCTTGGCCCCCTCTTGTTGTGCCGGGGTGACCATTGGGGACATTATTATTGGAGTATGGGCTCGCGTTTGGCATCACGCCGCTCGAGTAACCGGAGCCGTGGCCCATGGACCCAGCATGGCCGGAGTGGTCGGGCTGTATTCCCTGGTGGTGCGAGGCGTGGCCGTACTGGTGTGAGGGGTTGGAGGGGTGGTTGTAGAGCATGGGCATGCCGCGCGAGGAGGCGGAAGGCCCGCCATTGAGGCGTGAGTTGGGCCCCGGCTGGTGGCCCGAGTTGTACATGCCTTGGGAGGAGCGGGCTTGAGCGCCGAGGTCTGGTGACTTGGAGGCGGGGCGCGGGCTGGGGGAGACGTGGCTGAGGAGGGTGTTCAGGAGGGTTTGGTTCGCGAGCGGGTTTTTCGGTGTGGGCTGTACGTAGATGAGGTTGCCAAGGTGCTGCTGGAGATACTGATAACCATCTGCCATTTAGCTACCATGGGTGGTGGCCGAGGGATAGACCGGGTACGGGCTGGGAGGGTCGGCGAGGCGGGTGCTGCAGATAGCTCTGGAGGGCATGCGATGTGTGGGTTTCGAAGGAGCAACGTCGGGATCGGTGTCGGCGCATGGGAGACTCGATGCGTTGGGGCCCCAGCATAGAAGCTCGCAGGCGAGAGGAGGAGCGAGGCTGGGCTGTCGGTCGGTCTTGTGGTCGAGGTCAAGACCACATTCACTCACCCCCGCGGGACCGAGGGCAGTGCGTGTTTGTCACAGCTGACTCGTTGTCATCGAGGGAAGCAGCAGAGCAGGGGGGCAGGCAGTCGGCCAAGGCAAACGGCGCAAACGGCTGGTGGCAATGGATGTTGTTTTTTGTATGTTTTCTGCTTGATCGAACGGGGTAGTCGAATCACACACTGCAGGAGACGAGTTTTGTCAGCTTCAAAGAGGTCCAGGTCAACTTCCAGCTGAGGCTCGAGGGCACGTAGGAGTGCTCGAAGGATGGATAGGTTGGTCGGGCTGGGGGCTGTTTGCTCGGGTTGGTCGTGGAGGGGAAGGTCAGTTTGATCCACGGGGGAGCTGCGGCGGGCACTGCGATGCTGTTGACGAGGGCTGACGGGGCCAGAGCATGGGAGTCACCACTCACCCCTATAATGAATGTCTGCCGTGGTCGACAATGCTGTATGAGATGGTCAATGGATACTTTGGATTGTGATAGATATAAGCTTCTTGTGGTTTTGCCTCGCTCTTCCGATGTCTCAACATCACCCGTTGGCCTGGGCCACTTCACCTTGGGCCTGCCACCCAACAGGCAGAGTCAGCAAGAGGCCCGAGCTCCCCCACCGCCACGTGACGATTTACGTAATCCATACTTGCAGCCACTTCAGCCTCTTCCTCCTGAGTCTTCAGGGGGGAGGAGCAACTAGCAGGAGACTTGCCACTAATTATCGTCTCTCCTTCAAAGAAAAGGGGCTGTGTGATGTCCACTTCACCCTGACTTGCTCACATTGCACACTTCTTCTTTGTTGTTGATGCTGTCATCTGGATGGACCCAGCAAATAAGGATCTGGTCCACCTAAATTGAATACCACAGCGAGTAAGATGGGCCCAGGCTTGCTGCCACATATGCACCTTGACCTGGCACGACTCAAGTAGAAAGTCACCTGCCCAGAGACACCAATACAACCGTTGAGCATTTACCGGCCAAACTAGGATTCACATGCATGTTAGATTGTCCACACCTGTAGACTCTCTTAGCTTGGTGGAAGTGACCGCACTGGAGCCAGAGTCTGGCCAAGGCAGACAAAGGTGCAATTAACATGCAACAGTGCAGAGAGCAAGGGCAAGTATGTGCTACAAGTCATGTCACTTGAGATGCTGCAAGCTTCCCACTTCAAGTCAGTCGCGGCCATGACAACAGACTTGAGTGATTCCGGCTGTGGTATTCAGATTTGATTTCCACTTAGACGATCACTTTGCACTCGAGAAACTTGAAGAGAAACTCAGGCTAATTATGAGCCTCAATGTTCGATCTAGAGACGTTGAAATTTTCCTGCACCCGCCAAATATCCGGGGAAGTTTGCCCCCCTCTGCATGTTTTCTAGGTTCAAATGGACCCATCCGTCACACCACAAAGGGTGCCATGGTAGTCAAAGAACGTGGTCATCAACCCACCTGGCAACAACCGTCCAAGCTCTTGCAACTTCCTGGCTCCTCCAATTGGTCGCCTGCATGCCACCAAATCGACTGATGGTGTCCATGTGTTTACATGAAACACCCAACTGGCTATGCTGCAACAAGACAAAAACCGACAAGATCGACATTTCCTACCTAGACAGCCAATTATCGCGGCGTTTCAACAATCTGAGAATGCAATTCGTCTGAGGGCGACAAATGGCCGGCAACAACAAATTGAGCAGCAGCACACATTAAGACATCTTCCGAGCTTGCCGTCTTGAAATTGAGGATTGGCATTTTGAACGGCTGTGGGAAAATATACTCCGGCATCAGTTGACGGTCAGCCGTATTCATGTGAAACTTCTCAGTTACACGATGTGTGACATGAAAAGCAGATTGATACACTCAGAAGGAAACCAGGAAGTCTATTCACTCATCTTTAATTGGCCCATCTGTTCATTGAAACCAAAGGTCAGGAAACTAATACTTTGTCTCCCGCCCACATACCTATTCCTATGTGCATTTTACAAGTGAATCCAGTATGGGCTCATTTGCTCCCGCGGGCAATGCAGAGAAGATCGCCAATTCACCTCAGTGCATGAAATCGCTCAGTGCCCGTATTCAAGAGATTTCGTATTGGGGACATTGACGGCCAGATTATTTGGCATACTTAGGCTTAATGGACGGCCGGGTCGGATGAGCTTTTCCCCACAAGGCCAGTGGAGGAAGAATTGAGGGACACATATGGACGAACCCCTTCCGTTGCTCTGATGAGAGACATCACATCGCCGTGGGAGGCCTTCAACGTGTCGCCACCTTTCACCCTCCAGACTCCAGGACAACCGCTATGCAGCCACTCACATCTGCGTGAAAGCGTAAGCAAATCAAAATATTTCCGACGGGCAGGCGCAGCAATCCATCCCACAGAACAGTGCCGCTTGCTAAATGCCAATGCTCATCGGAGGAAAATACTGGCAACAATCCAGTGCCTACCTGTCTCTATCACATACGCTATTTTCCAAGATTCGCAGCGGGAGAGCGATCCTCCCTCCCAGTTCAGTGGTTTGGCATTCGCCTGCTTGGGCTTCGGAAAGACGGGTAGCGGGACTGACACAGTCAACCCAGTTAGGAAACAAACTCAATATCGGCCTCCGGCCCATCATTCCAAGTCGGGAAATGACTGACCATGGGTAAGAATGGATCGTGAGTGGATACGAAAAGACTTCAGCTGGTAGACGCAATTCTTTCAGCCAGGAAAGGTCTTGACGTCCCGTGGTTCGTACCGAGAAGGGCAACAGCCCCAAGGCCTTTCACGTGCATCTTTGCCACCCTCGACACAGTTATGGCGAATGTTCCAGCCCGCACAATGAAACATCGTCATTGCCCCCTGCTGTCAATTTTGTGGTACATCAAGGGAAGGGCGGTAGTGCGGAACCGTAGAAAGTCCCTTGACGCTCGGCGGGTACAACAGTAGTGCTGATTCTGATTCTCGAGGCCGGTCCTGGTACGACATCTGGGCTGGCCAATGGCACACCAGCGCGGCTAACTGACGGCAGTGAGTTCAGCCCGGTACTTATGATTTCTCATCTCCTTTATTCCGTATTTGGCCACGAAAATACAGCATCGTATGATCATGATTAGGAGGCAGGTGATTACCAACAACGACTGCCCCGGTGCCGAATGTCTGACGACCTCACGAGCGTGATTTCCAGTGTGAGCATCGGAAATAAATCTAGGAATTCCGTCTCGCTCCGGAGGCCTGCCATGGAGTACCGAGAGAAATAGACCCTGTAGACTGGTGATCACCTGGGCAACATGCCGAGGCCACACCCCCCGTGTGTACAGCGCCATTCGCTGCTTGGGAATTCAAGGAAAGCATCCCAGTTCTCGTCACGCGCCCAGGCCGATTTCCCGGAGTTTATCGTTCATAGCCTGATCTCGCGCCTCAGACGGTCCGCAAATGCCCAAAAGCCTTTTTGCTGCGCCGTTTGCGAGCGTTGACGCCACTTTGCACGGGGTCGGCTGGCCCTCCCGGGCCTGGCCCTCTCGCTTCGTATTATCCCAACAAGTACCCATGTATACGGGCCGCCAACGGCATTATTCGAACAGGGTAAGGCAGCAAACATCCCTGGCCGCGCTTCCGATTTTTGTCTTTGAAGCTGCCATGATTAAGTCATTCTTCGCGGATGCCTCTGGGGTGTGGAGTTATGCGCGCGGGAGTAGGAAATAACCAAACTCCCCGACAGACACTGCCGAGACTCGTCCCCGAGGTCCGGCCGACCCCAGAGGAGAGACGGGGCCTGTCTGGGCAGCGAGGCTAGAAGCAAAGACCACGGAGATCCTCCGTAGATCGATGAAACGCCATCCAGAACCACTGTGGTTCATTGGTATCCGTCCGGCCGGTTGGACTGTCAATCGGAGGACCCCTGCGCTAGTTGAAGACGACAGCCACCCAGGCTTGGTTGGGAGAATCCCAAACGGGGGACGCATACACGAGCCCATCTGAAAGAGTGCCACGTCTCCGAAGACCTCCGCGGGGACTTTTTTTTTTGTTGCAAGCCGGATATAGGAGTTCATCCCAAAAACAAACGCCTGTCCCGAGCCCTTGCGGTTTCTCTCGTAACCCGACCTATTCTATTACGAGACATCTGGGCAAATGCAGGGAGCATGCATTACATCGGCATGCAGTGAGTCCCGCAGCTCAGGGCAGTCAGACTACTCGGACCCAGAGATGCTGCTGCTGCAGAGAGAGGGAGGGAGGGACCTAAGAATAACGGCGCGCAGAAGCTGGTTCGGACGCATGCGACGATAATCAAAAGGCGGGGAGGATCGAGGATGGCGCACACGACACACACACGCACACTCACGTTGGATGACACACACTGCACTCCAGGGCTGCAAACTGCACTGGCACTTGCAATGCACGGACCGGTGAGCCAACCAACGTCGGTCATATCTTGGTACCGATAGATAATGCCAGACAGGCGGGACACCAGGGACGCCCAATCACAGGCCCGAGGGCACGCTTAGAAACCGCCTGTCAATTCATGGATCGCAGCGGCCGGACCGTCGAGCCAAAAACGAACGGATATCTACTATGGCACTTATGGGCAGGCTTTTCTCCGAAAGGGGCCAAGCGCGAATAGGCTGGAGGGGGAAAGTGATCTAGGTACAGCAACGGAGCGGGGCATTCCTTTCTTTTCAGTTTTTCTGGCTCTGGGCTCCGGCTCGATTTTACCTTTGATGTGGCAGAAAGCTGCTGCAGGGGCCGGGAGGGAAGGATGAAAAAAAAAAGTACGAAGCTGGAGGCGCTCCTGGCTGCTCCCAATGCAACGGTCTGGCGTCGGTTCCAAGGTTTGGCAGCAGGTTGGCAGGAGGCGGCACAGACCTGTCGTCAGCATGTACGTAACTTGTGCGGGCACTCGTTTTCTACAGAGGCAGATGGTGCATGTCGACGGAGGGAGGGTGTCACAACATGGGGGCCAAGGAAGGGCTAGGAGCAACGCAGATGGGTAGTAGACGAGATGACTGGTGAGACGACACGATGGGGGCTGCCACGGGCTGCCACAACAGATTGGCCGCCTCGGATATATAGGAGAGAGGCAGGATGCGCATGTGCTTACCATCCAGGCGGGTCCTGGGAGGACCTTTTGTTTCCCCCTCCCCCTTCTTCTGAATGCCTGACGACAGCTGCATGCTGCGGATCTTGTCTGTTGAATGTTTCAACCTGGGTTTTGTGTCACAGAGGCGCATATCTTCTTGCTGACTGGACTGACCAACTTCCTTTTCTTACCGTCTTATTCCCCTTATAATACCAGATAACCTTCGTCCCCGAACCGGTTCTGCCATCGGCCGCGAGCCCTTGACCTTAATACTGCAACATTATAACATTAAGCCACCAACATCATCGTCCATTCCTGCCTGGCCATCGATGTCATGTACGATTTGAGGAGATAGGCCGAGATTGCCGTTGAGATACCCCGCAGTGTGCAGTGCGGCGAGCCAGCCAGCGATCCATCGTGTGCACTGAGAGCCAGCCATCCAGCCATCGCGGCCAGCCACTGCGGCCGACCTTGTAACCTCGGATTGGAACCGTGGCATGGACCTGCGGAGCATGAAGGTGTGAGGAAAGAGAGAGAGTGAGAGTGAGAGAGAGAGCACATTCAAACCATCAACAGGCTTGGATGGACATGAGGGACATCCGGTCATGGATCCGAAACCTACAGCCCTGAACCCGAGTCTGAATATATGCAACAACCCTGAGGGATATACGGATCAGCGACAGGCCTCCACAGCCGAAATCTACCAGTCGCAATTGCATCATCTCCATCGGATTTTCCTAGCCCATCGTTCCAACCAGCATTTCCTTCGAGACGAAGGGAAGAAAGGTGCATTGCACGGTTCATCACGTGGCCAGCTGGTTCAGAGGCGAACAGGGTGAAGAGATTGCCGACGAGTGCCGGGGGGGGGAGAGAGAGAAAAAAAAGGCCCAGTCCATCCAGCCTGCCATTCACTGGCAGCCTGCAAGGAACGATTGCCGATTGATCGTCACCAAGAGTGACACCACCCAGGTTAACAGGGGTCCCACCCCGGGGAGGCAACCCGGAGTTCAATTCTGGGACCTGACGGCTTGCGGACCAGGACAGGGCATCGACGACCTTTTTTTTCACCTGGTCAGTGACGGGCGGCAGGGAGGGAAGCAGCCGATGGGGAGGGGAGGGGGCTGCATGAATATTCATCACCTTGACTTTGCACGCAAGCACGACTGACAGACTGACTGACTGAAAGACGGGCAAGAGCAACCAACACAACCGGGTGCAACTGCTGCAGAGTTCGGAAACGGCAAAAGACGAAAAAGGCAATTCATACGATCAAACAATCACGGTCACAGGCACAATCACAACCTCGAGATTCCAAGGAATCGAATCGGATCAAGTGCATTGAGTTGTGCCATCACGGCTCGGTCACACAACAACCCAAGAAAACAGGCCGCACGTGGGATTATCCTCGTCGGCTGCGGCCCCCCACCAGAGCGACTCCAGAGCGACTGCTCCTCGACCCACGGGCCTCGTCGGGGCGAGCGGGCGCGCATTCCCTGGCCCAATCAGGCTGCCCAGGCGGGCTGGGACGGGTAAAGAAGTCTCCAGAGCAAAGACCTTGACGGTGGGGAACGATTGACTGATTTGAATTGATATCCTGAGGGTGTGGGGCTGGGAACGCCATCGAGACGACGAGAGGGAGGGGTCTGCTGCTAGTGGTGCCACCACCCATCGCCCATCCGCGGATACAGATCCCCTAAGTGGAAAGAAGCTTAAGCCGTGACAAGGTTTGAGGTTCGAGGCTTGACGCTTGAGGCTTGAGAGGGATAGGGAGGCAGGCAGGGAACAGAGAAGAGAGACAGAGATGGAATACGCTTGGGGCATTGCAGCCAGCAAGACGCCGTTTCCGGCCGAGTTTGCATCGGCGGCGAGGTCAAAGCCCAAGCCTACCTCCACGTCGCAGCCGCTGCCGCCGCCAGACACCGAGGCGACCACGGCTGCGACTACGACCACGACCACGACCACAACCGAGCAGACCTTGACTTATCCCGCCCCTTCAACAAAGGCCCAGCCAGCCAGCCCGCCGCTGCCGTCGTCGAGCTCCACCAGGTCGAGCCGCCTGCGGATTCCTGGCCACTCCAGGCCACCACTCACTCACGCCAGCCAACAGCAGTCCGAACCGACCAGCCGCAGCCCCAGCTCCAGTTCCAGGTTCAGGATCAGGTCCAGGTCCAGTTCCAGGGATCAGGGCTGCGCCGCGGCATTGATGAGTCCGGAAAGCTCGCGGTCGCCAGGCCTCCTCTCACACGAGTTCCTCTCGCGCGTCTCGTCACATCCTGCCCCGTCCGCCCCGTCTGCACTGACACACGACGACCGACGACGCCCCGCCAGTGCAACCATTGCAAGCCACCTCCACCGGAGTCGCAGCCGCAGTGGTCGCAGCAGTAGCAGTGCTGCCACCACAACCACCACCGCCACCACCACAACAACCAACAGCAACACCGGCAGGCCAGATCGAGACGCCACCCAGCCAAGGGCCCAGCAGAGACCCGCTTCCACCTCGACCGCCGTTGGCAGCGCAGCCAGCGGCAGTGGGACTACTACCAACAGCTCCAGCAGCAGAACCTCTTCGTCTCTGACTCCTGGTGCTGGTGCTGGTGCTGCTACTACCTCTACTATCTCTAGTTTCCAGGACAAGCAGCTTCCCGCCCTTCCGACCGAGGCCTCCACCTCGTCCTCATCATCATCCCCTCGGCGGGCACCAGAGAAGGCCTGTGATGCGATTGACGGATATGATGACAATGTCTCCGCGTCCTACCCGGGGCCATTGATGAGCCGTGCTTCCTCCACCCTGTCAAGCGCAGACGGAGCATCCTACCGGGACTGGCAGGGGGACCACAACTCTGCCGCCTCGGCTTCGGCTCCTCTTCTGTCAGCACCAGCAGCGTCAGGCCCTCCATCGCAGCATCGCAGACCCCCCTCCTTGAAGCCCAGCTCCACCGCGGTGTGCGACGCTTCCAAGAAATCCAGGAGCCCCCTTTCCTTCTCCCGGAGCCGCGCACAACACCACCAGAGCCACCACCACCAGCTCTCACCTCAACACCACCACCGCCACCCACCAAACACCCCCGACAGCGGCGCCAGCCACAGATCGGTGCACAACCACGAGCTGAGCCGCAAACCGCCGAGCTCCCACTGGGCCAATGCGCCGGCATCTTCTACCACCCCGACCTCGACCTCGTCCGCGACTGACCCCCCTGCCCGCAAGCGTGACCGGAGGCAGTCCAATCATGCCACCATGGTCGGCACAGAGAGCATCGTCTCCTCCTCTCGTACCGAAAGCGTGGCCGAGTCCGTCGGCGGCCGCACAATAATGTCCAGCGAACCCCCCTACAGGGAGGGTGACGGCTCGTCCACGAGGTCGCTGCCCGGGTCGAGACCGCCCTTTGTCACCAAGAGCAATGGCCGCACCTACCTCGCCGATCCGACCCTGGGCTACCCCCTGCCCGTCGACCTCCACGAGCTGCACCGCCAGTCCCTCCGCACCCTCCTCCTCTTCCAGCTCTTCGGCGGCCCGCTGTGCTCGCCCTTCTTCAACAACAAGCCGCCCCTGCGCGTGCTCGACGTGGGCTGCGCCTACGGCTTCTGGAGCATGATGTGCCACTCCTACTACTCGCGCAAGGGCTTCCCAAACGTCCACTTCACCGGCCTCGACATCGCCGCCCTGGGCGGCATCGCCGGCATGCCCCACGTGACGGGCCCCGCCGGGGGCCCCAAGGACCGTATATCCTCGACCTCGACGTCGTCGTCGTCCTCTACGGGCTACTGGGCCGAGCAGCCGCCCGACAAGAACATGAGGTGGAACTTTGTGCAGCATGATGTGCGGCTGCTGCCGCTCCCCTTCCCCGAGGAGGAGTTCGACGTCATCATGTGCAAAGACATGTCCATGTCCATACCTACCGACCACTTCTCCACCATAATCGACGACTTCATGCGCATCCTGAAGCCCGGCGGCGTCGTCGAGGTCTGGGAGTGCGACCACCCTATCCGCATGCTCCGCCCCCACGTGCCCGACACGCCCGCCACGGGCCCCTTCCCCGCGCCGCCGCCGACACCGAGCACAGAAGATAGCGCGGCCTCGGCGCCCGCCACCGCCACCGACGGCACGGCAGAGGACAAGGCCGCCGCCGAAGACACCCCGACAACCCCCGCAACACCAGCCACCGCTCATGCCAGCAGCAAAAAGGCCGACTACGAGAAGGAGGTCGCGGAGCTGGGCGCCTACGTGATCAACAACAACACGCCGCTGTCGGGCCCGCAGAACAACTACCTGATTGAGTACAACGGGTGGGTGAGCAAGTACATGGACGCGAACAGACTGCTGTCGTTCCCGTGCGCCAACGTCGGCGCCCTCTTCCTCCAGGAGCCGCTCCTGACCAACTACGGCTCGAAGCGCCTGGCCATCCCGCTGTCCGAGGTGCGCTGGGAGCGCGAGGGCGTGGGCGGCGTCGTCACCAAGGACGGCAAGAGCTACATCGACACGAGCAAGGCCATCGGCAAGGCCGCCGCGGCGGCGGCCGCCATCATGGGCCCCAGCAGTGGGAGCGGCGGCGGCAAGCGCGGGTCCAGCGCGGCGGGTGGCGACGGGGACGACGGCCCTGGCGGCATCAAGAAGGGCAAGGCGCTCAGCCCCGGCCAGCTCGCGCTGCGGCAGGCCGCTCTGCAGACGGTCGTGCAGTTCATCGAGGGCCTGGAGCCGGCGCTGCGCGAGGTGAGCGGCAAGAAGCCCGACGAGTGGGACACGTGGATGGGCAAGCTCATGAAGGAGCTCATGGAGCGGGACGGGACCAGCTGCGGCGAGTGCCTCGAGGTCGGGGCCTGGTGGGCGCGCAAGAGGTCGGACCCTCCTCCTTGATGAGCTTTGCCTGCCGCACCCGCGGGGGCTTTTTGTGGTCTGGTCTTGAAGCAACGTAATTGGGAAACTGGGCCATATTCTTTTTTTCATCACCTCCCCTGGCTCGTTTACGACAGAAGTGGGAGGAAGAGAAGAATGCCCGTGGCATATTTGGGATGGCTTTATTCGATTCTTGGGATGCTGTGGTCGTCTTTTTACTTGCTTTTTCCCTCACCACCCACCCGCCACTGTTGGGAAATAAACACATTATGCGCGAGCTCATCATCTATCTTATTATTATCATATCCACGCTACCTACCATTTATCTCCGCCCTCACGACTTAAGCCGAATTTTGACCACCCACTTCTCCCTCCCTCTCTTGGATCAGAATCCATCCAGGCCACGCTCCCGATTGCCCCATGTCGACTGCCTCGCCCCTCTATCCCCCGAACCTCGATCGATCATGCCTCGCCGTATCGCTTCCTCAGCGTCCGGTACCGTTTGAGGTAGTACCTATATCTCACGGAACGAGCCACGGCCAGCGTCAGTACATCTCTTCTTTTTTTGACACTGCGTGCTCGACATCATCATCATATTTGATACCTTATTTTGGACCAACTAGAAGACGAATTGGAAGAAGGCAGGGAGGAGATGAGAAGAGGTTTGCATTTTGGGAACGGCACAGGCATTTGTCTGGACCTGGACTTTATGGTCTGGACTGGTTTGGCCGCTTGGCTATGTTTGTATGGGAGGCTGTATCTGTGCTTGTGTTCATTGTTGCATGTGGGCCGGGCAGGTGCGGTGATGTCCTGCCCGGCCGAATCTGTGTTGGGGGGGGGGGAGCATTGTGCATTGTCTGTCTGTATTGATGGTTGGGGGGGGGGACTCGGGACGAACTGGCATACCACCCCTGCGGTATTCAGGGAACGCGATGGATGTGTGTTTGAATGCATACACATGTGTATGTACGTATATATATAAATGTGTGTGTGTGTGTGTGTGTATTGTTTGTGCATATGTATATGTATAGGGGTTTGTGTGGTGTGGGTTTCAGGCTATGTATGCATGCATGCATGCACGATCGTGATCTGCCGCAGCAGCGGCCGGGATGGAGAGAAGATCAATGTTCCCCCATCCCATCTTAGATCTTGCATTTTTCCGGCCTGGCGCATGCATGCATGTATGCATGTTTGTGTTGCATTGCGCTTGTGTGTGTGCGTGCGTGCGTGTGTGTGTGTGTGTGTGTGTGGGCATGTCGTGGGCGGGCCGGAGTGAATGTGGCCCGGAGCGCTTATGATGGATGGATTGATGGGATCGGCGTTTTTGCGAGCAGCAGCTGCCGCCCGGGTATTACGACAAGTATCACTTGATGCGAGAGGAAGTTTTGACGCGGGCTGGCTCTTTTTTTTTCTTTCCCCTCCATGGCGCTTGCTGTAGAGGAAATAGTCGTGCCCCTGTATGCGTTACGTGTGTTTTTGGCGCTTGGGAGGGGATGGTGAAGGTGGGATGAAGAAGGGTCGTGCGACTCGGATCGATTGCGGGTTCGTGGTATATGGAACGAGAATAGATTGGTTGGTTGGTAGATGGATGGATAGACTAGACTCACAGCGCCTCGATCTCTGTATGTTTTGTTCGGATTGTCAGCTGTTTTGTTGGGCGCGACTATTCCCCTTCTCTGTCTCTGGCGAGGGCAATCCCCCCCCCCCATGTGTAGAGTAGCATGCATACCTCTGCGGACGAAATCCGCCCTCTTGATGCCTTCCTTTATCTTTTCCTCGTCGCGCAGGCTGGCGTTGGCCATGAAGGCCTTGTGCAGGCGGGGTCGGAAGAATTGGTAGCCTTGGGGGTAGTCGCGGCCTAGGTAGAGGAGTTCTGGGTTTGGGTGAGTGAGGTTAGGATCGTGGGCTTTTCTGGATACACCTCTAGGGCATGTAGCTGGGGGTTCCAGGCGGGAAGAGGAAGATGGGACGGGTGGATGGTTTGAGGTGAGGTTGAGGCAGGAAGTGGGTGTATGCGCACGCTTGTAGATGGCAATGACTTGCTGCCTCAGCTCTTGGTTGATTGGAGCTGGCATTTTGGGTCTCGATTGGCTTTGCGAGGGAGCATTGTTGGTCTGTCTGGCAGCTTGCTTGTTGCTGGACGGGAATGCCTCTGCAGTGCAAGGAGAGCATCATGCAACACTCCAACTCGAGAGTCGACGGAGCGGAGCCGACCTCGGCTATTGCCATGACGTAGATCTTATCTTATCGGCGGACAGGGTCCTGGGTTAGTCCCCCCTCCACTCGAGCACGCCTTGCGGTCAAGAACCCGGCTGGGCATTGCATCGTCCATTTGTCTCAATTGACTTTAGCTATTTACCTTTGATCGTCTTCCTCCAGTGCCCATCGTGGTGTGCTTCCTAGTGCAGCTGTCACAATTATCCTCAATGTCTTTATAGCACGCCACATCCACTCTCATCATGGTACCCCGACCTCGCCTCCGTCCGCTGTCCGCCCTCAGCCGAGGGTGGCCGCAGTGCCCAGCTGCTCTACCTGCAACTCCACCGCCCCGGCTCGCCCGCCCATCATCAACCTCGTCCGCCCGTCCCGCCGAAGAGATCACCCCACCCCCTCCCCAACGCTGGCTGTCCGACCTCCACGCCCGCCTGGGCAAGTGCATAATGTTCGGGTGCTCGCCGGCGCAGGTCACACAGGCAGGCGGCATACTACACGCCCTGGCGACGGAGTGGAGGTCCCTCAGCGCGGGGAGCGAGGGCTTCCTGACGGGCGGGCGGCGGGGGCTCGAGGGCCAGCAGGTCGTGTGGGGCGAGCAGGACAGCTTCCAGCACGTCAACAACGTGCAGTACGTGCGCTGGGCCGAGTCGTCGCGCGTCAACTGGGCCACCCACTTCGCCGCCGCCGAGGCCGCCCGCGGCAACCGGTCGCGCGCGAGGCGGTGGGCCGAGCTCATGACGCCCGACTCCGTCGGCCTGATCCTCAAGAGCATCCGCGTCGACTACAAGCTGCCGCTGACGTACCCGGACCGCGTCTCGGTGTACCACCGGCTGCGGCACCCGCCCTCGTCGCAGCCCTCCCCCTCGTCGCTCATCCTCGACGCCGCCGTCTTCTCGCACAGGCACCGCCGCGTCTCGGCCAGGGTCGAGGAGGACGTCGTCATCTATGACTACCGCGCGGCCAGGAAGACCGAGATGCCGGCGTTCATGCGCGATGTCCTGGAGGAGACCTTTGTGCGGCAGCAGGACGAGGTGGTGCGGGCCAGGAGGCGCATATGGGATCTGATGCGCGGCGTTGAGAGGCTGGAGAAGGAGACCTGGGACCGGCCTGACGCGGTCGAGGATATCGGGGGTGCCGCGAGGGCCAAGTAAGGACCCCAACCTGGGTGAGGCGCGCCCTGCAGAGTAGGCTGCAGAGGTGTCGTGAGCGTATTGCGCATCTGCGAGCCTGTGCCACGCGGACGGTGACTCACGTCTGTCGTCCCTTGTATATCGCACACCATGCCTATCCGTACGTCCCGCCCGTGGAACCAGTGGGAATACCCCGGACTTAGGAGGGCCGGCGAAGCCAACCGTAATTACACACATGAACCTTCTTGAGCCTCAAAAATGCGGATCCGCTCCCCGCCCTCCAGGCAGATGATGGATGCACGACAGCCCGCATGACGAAGGCCCCCTTGCAAACCATGTGCCGGAGATTGGGGCCGAGTTAGGGCTGGGCTCACAAAGATCTCACCTTATTTATGTCTCCGAACTGCCGCGCATGCCGGCTTACATCAGACTCTCCTTTCCGTTCACCTTCCCTCCGAGTGCCGTGCGTAGCGGGCGGCCGCTGGTCACTAACACCCTGCGGACATAAGCGTCCGCCCTGACGTGTAACCAGCCCTCCCACGAGGCCAGGGCACTTGGAATCTGGGATTTAACCTACCCGGCCCTCTTATGCGTCGCGACAAGCGTCCAATCGAGCTGAAAACGGGGGGGCCTCCTCCCGCTGGCCCTGGAGGTGGGTGACAGGACAGGCAGGGCGTAGCGCGGGCTCGGAATCCCGCTTGCGGTTCCTCTAGCAGCCCTCTCCGCCGCGGGACCCTTGAGCGGTTCGGGTAACACTGGCCTAGCCAAGTTTTCCGCCCATGCTCTTTTTGATGTCCGCGGTTCATGGAGTTGACACTTTGGGGTTGCACATGGCGGACAAGAGGTGGTATTCCATGTTTGCGGATGCGCCCTTTGAATCCTATGAACGGGCTGGGAGTGTCGGTCAAGATGGTCAACGAGCCTTTCACCACACCATCTTCTTCGGGATGGCGTGGGCTTGTTACAATCATGTTCCTTGCCCTCGCCGTGCTGTGTAGAGGTCCTACTAGCTTATGATGTATTTTGGAAAAACCTGGAATTTCCTAGGCACTGCATGTCGATATACTGTGTAGTGACTGCAGAAACCTGATCGTTTTGCATTAGCAGTCATAGTCCATGGCCAATATGCCGCCCGAGTCCCGTTGTGGGCTGGACACTAGTAGTCCTACCTGAGGGCATCAAGAGATATGGCGGAATTTGTCCGCCGCTTCAATTTATCCCCTGTCAATTTCATAAATAGATTGGCTGTTGCAGACACGGTCAGAAAAGCGTCCTTTTGCCCTCGTATCGGTTACCTATCGTGACTTTAGTCGCGCGCGCGCTCTGCCCTGGTGGCTCGCTCTTCGGCCAATCCTTCCGTATTGGCTTCCTCCTCCCCAAAGCCACAAAGCCACAAAGCTGGGCCCAGCTGAACTCCGTCCCAGTCTGGATCTCTCAGATCGATCGAGATGAAAAGGCTTCACTGTCGTCATCCTTGTCAGCTCCGTCGATTAGCTGGCGCTTACTTGTGGGGATTAATAGGAATCACGTACTCTATACTTATCCTGTCGGACTATGGCACGTGGAGTAGTGTTTGACACAATAGTAAAAGCTGAAACTACAAGGGGAAAAGAAAAGAAGGATTTGACGGGTTCTTGGCTGTGCTTTTCATAGTCACCGCTCTTGCAAAAGAAAAGTTACTATTCCCTCTCTGTTTGTCGTGGGATCGCTGGCTGCCGAGTCATCGACGGCTAGGTCCGCGAGCGCGAGGCACTTACTAAGGGACTGCAGTAACTGTGGGTTGAGGACCAACGGTGAGGCAACTTTAGTGATCTGACCTTTGGCTCCTGTAGGCGCACGTGGCCTTTGTGTATGCACGTGGGAATTCCAAATAGTGGACGCCACACTTATGGCGGTGATGGTGTTGAAGGGTGTAAAATGGATTAAAAAAACAAGTTGTGGCCATCTGCGCGTGGTCGCGCGCCCAATTCTAATTTCTCACAAATACGGGCTGCCCGGGGATGTGTCGGCTGTTGCTCGCTTTGTCAGTAATCAAAGCTGATTCACCGCTCGTAAGCAGCTGGCAAGCAAAAGGGCATGGGTATGGGGCCAGCAGGCCTTTCTTGGGTGGTTTCGGCTGGGCCATTTTGCATCTGAGCTAATTAGCCAACCTGATCGGGCCCCCACCCTACTGACCACGACCCCGGCCGGGCTTTGGATCCGACCTGCATTGCATTATCAAATCCCATCGAGCCACTTGCGTTCCAAGCCACCGGCGGGCGGAAGGACGCGATGTTCTAGGCCGCCTGGAGACCCGGGGGAAAATTAATACAGAGAAGACGACATCTACGTCATTGCAGATGGCTTTTCTCTGGCGGATTACTTATCACTGGCACCGGATCGATCGCAGGTAAGACTGATCACGGATCCGGTGGGTCACATGGTCTAGGGCGTCCTGGAGGCTTAGACTTTTGGTGCTTTTGGGTTACTCATGCTAGGGTAACCGACAACTCCCGCGGAGAACAAGCATGGCCGCTCCTTTTCGTACCATAGCCCTGAAGGTGGACTGTCATACACCCGTAATCTGTAACTCGGCCGCATCGCGGCGTTTGGAACCAACTATTTCGGTCCATGGCCCGTGTCGCCTTTCCCGAAGTTCAATCCCCTTCCTTCCTTTGACATAACACTGTAGTAAGCGGCACCGTGGGTTGTCCGTAAACATGGGACGGGCGGACCTTTCTTGGAAGCTTCTGCGCCTTTCCAGGTGGACGTGTAAGGTGAGACCAGGTGCGCAGCCGGTGTTCGAAAGTAGTAATTCGATTAGTGTTTACACCAACTTCGTATGGATGCGTATGTCTTCATATAGGGATACATGAGCTCAAGTAATGTTGCACGGCAAGTCATCTGCTACCCCAGCCCTACAGAGAACACGAGCCCAAGACCAAAACCGAACAGACGATACTACTTTGACTGACGAATCCAACATGCCCTCGACAAAGTACGGCAGTAGCTCCGGGGGTGGCAACGACCCTTTCAAGAACAATACCTCCGGGTCCATGTCCAAGAAACTAAAGGAACCCAAGAAGAAGAGGGGTGATTCCAAAAACAAAGAGGAGGAGCACTCATCAGTAAGTGGTCTCGATGAGCTTGATACTATTGGAAATCACGAGCGACCCGGCACATGAAACTAACAACGAGTCCAGAGACGCCGGACACAGAACAGGGCCTCCCAAAGAGCATACAGGGAGCGCAGGGAGCACCGCCTCCAGGAGCTCGAGGCCCAGGTCCAGGAGGCGGAGACGCTCAACCAGACCCTCTCGACCGCCTACCAGGAGCTCAGGGCAGAGATGGACAGCCTGCAGGCCGAGAAGGCCCAGGAGCACTACTACGCCAGCATGGCCGCCGCCGCCGCGCAACAACAGTCCGGCCCTTCGTCCTACGACACCTCCTACGGGACTGCCGCGGCCTCCAGTGCCTACGGGGACCCCAACCTGTGGGCTTACGATAGTAACTGGGTGCCTGAGGAGTGGGATGATGGGGGGAACCACGGCGGGCAGCAGTACTGAGCAGGTGGGCCCGGGAGTTGGTGCCTTTGGTTGGGGATTGGATGGGGAGTGGTGGTGGTGTGGTAAGACACGGTTCGGGGAGTGTATTATTAGATTAGACTTTTAGACATGATACCAGACGCAGCTCGAATGTATACTTTGTACACCTGCTTATTACGTACTGGACTGACAGAGTGCACCCGGCAATCACTGATCTTCTCTTTACTTGGATATATTCGCTATCGACTCCTTACACTTTGTCCAGATTAATTTGTTCTCGGCAGCTAGAACAGACCGTACCCCTATCTGAACCAAGTTCATGCGATCTTTCTGTGGATATGGCGAACGTTTGTGCAGGAAATTCTTGTGTATCGACGCACACGTAACACTCGCACAAAGTGTGCCAGGGTAAGTTGTCTGCATCTCCAAGACTTTGTTTGCCTTGAAAGCAACGGTCCCGATCCAACTCAACACTAGCTCTAGGATATTTCCACCTTGGCCCACTACATGCATGTCCAGTGTCACATGCAACACAGTCTTGATTTCAAAAGCTGTGGAAAGCCTTAGATCAAAGATACTGCTGAAAATCTGAGCAATACCTACTTCCTTTGATGAGTCCATCTGCGAATGGTAAATCTTTGTGGCTCATCATCCATGGGTGTTGTGCCAATCCTCGGCCGCAAATAGGCAGGGACTGTGGGATACCTAGGTAGAAACATGGTGTTGTGCTGGCTTACACTGTAGTATATCCGACATCATCAACATACTGCATCAAGGCCCGACAAACTGGCGAGTACATGAATCAAAACACCAGATACTTCTCGATAAATCTGAAATTTCGATTGGGAGTAGATGGCGAGTGTTGACTATGAGCATATTTGCCTTCAAGTGCTAGTAGTGCCTTCCCACGAGCCCCCGCCCCCCCCCCTTTCCGCTCAAGGCCATTTCTAGTGACAGGATCCTAAGATATGCTCAACGTTCGCACAGCACTCTATGTACGCATTTTATGCGCTCTCATCGGGCCCAACGTTGCACTAAAGAATCTTTCAGTCACAAGGCTTCAAAAGGCGTCTTGATTTTCTTACCACGGTACCCCACGAAAGGCTCCAGAAAGTAGGCGTCGAACAACATATCTGAGTGCCATCGGCAGTGGTGCAGTCGCGCCACAGTGCGTTGGAGCTAAGTAGAAGAAGCGGCCAATCAGTACACAAAACCGACGAATTCAGAGATGAAGATTAACACTTACACCGTAGCGAGGAGTAACACGAATGACAGATGGAAGCGCATTTTGACACTTGGGGATCTAGTATGGTATTATGATGGACTGTAGGGCTCTAGAAGATGAGTTGACATTGTTGAAACGAAACACCATCACACCTACTTCCCTCCTTCTACATATAGACCGTAGGCCCCAGCACCCTCTGAAGGGCCTTCTCTTACTTTAATCAACTCAATTCTTCTCCCATTTGACAGACATGGGTTGGAGCAACCGCGGAAACCTGCCAGTGAACATGAATGACTGCATTCTGGTTGTGTGAGAGGGGAACAAGGCTGCTTGTTTAAGTATAGAAGCATCCCCACCCTTTCATGCAATTCGCCCAGAGGCCGAAAATTTTCTCACACTAGTGATGCAATGAATTATTCAAGAAAAACATTCCACATACCGACAACGGGAATAATCAGGGACATGTGAAACTGAGTGAACCTATCACACATGCTTGAGGTAAAACTGTAGCACCTTGGTGGCACCTATACCAGATCATCTGCGCTACTCTGTAAGTGATTGTGGAATGAATCATCTTTGTATACTCGATCAACACTGCCAATGTGGATATGATCTGAACACATCCAACGATCGTTTTCAGCTGACCAGGCTCCTTCTGGGAGAGGATCCGCGGTGTGTACGACCCGGAAAACGACCATTCCTAGATATTGGGCCAAGATCAGTCTGTACATCCAAACTAGCGAGTAGTTACTCTACACTAACACGTTAACCTCATAGTCGCGCCAATTTACCAACGATCTTTTGAAACACAGAGATTCTTCGAAACTATATTAGAAAGCAAAACATTGTTTGGTGGTGTTCACTTGGCATCCCTTCAGAAGGAAATCCATTTCCAAAGCCGTCTGCTTAAGGAGTGGTCTAAGTATACGAAATCTTTTTGTCCCAAGCTTTCCGGGCTTCCATGTCTTATTCTCAGCAGATTGGCGCCCGATCCGGAACCATACACTGGACACACAATCAGTCATACGTAGGTGTCTCACATTTGACAGTGATATTTTCCCTCTTTGGCGCGCCGTTCAGCTCTCTTACTTCGATGGAAATCATCTTGCGGCGGGTGGAGGCAAGCGGACACAGAGGATTCAGGACTGCAAGGATTTGCAACACTGTTGGACAGGAGATGTGGAGAAGCCAGATGCGTTGGGAGTGGCATGCTCTCAGTTCGGGCAAGCTCGCTTGCTGAATCCAAGTCGTTCGCAGTGGCATTATTCACTTGTGACGAAGACGCGGCGCCTCCAAGGTCGTCGATATACGCCAGCGGTTGCACTGAGTGGTCGGCAGTGCGGTTTGTATACCGCCGAGTTGTCTGGCTGTCTGGCTCGCTCGACTTTTGAGGCATTCCAAGGAGGACCGCTCCATCTGGCGGAATCCTTGTTGGAGAGCTTGACTGAATCTCATCGTTTCTGTTCTTCGTCTCTCGATCAAATAGCTTCATGCTCCGAAGCGCCTTTTCCCAGACCGAAGACGATGACTGTTTATTCTCTGAGGTCTGTTGCAGCTTTTGGATCCGATCGTTGTCTTGGCACCTGGTGGTGCAGGGTTTAAACAGTACCGGGGGAATATCCAGGCAAAGCTCATTGGTGAAGCGCAGACAATAGCTATCCGCGTCTTTCTCGCCAGCGTCCAGTAGATCCTCAACTCGGGCGGCGAGAAGGTCACGCTCTGGAGGCATTGTGTCATTCCAGTGACATACGCTGCATTTCGTGCTGTTTTCGTCGGTCCTGCCTGGTTCTAACATCTCGCCGAACTTTTTGGCAAAGAGTGTCGGTGCTTCGAGTGTGCGAGTTAGCTGTGCCCATCCTTTCGCTTCTGCGCGTAGACTCGTAAACCGTGGTGAAATTGTGTGCCTCAAAGTTGCAACGTCCATGAAATCAAAACCCTCCAGACGTTCCCATGGTGCTCTTTTGATACGATAACCGACACTTGCTTCTTCAAATCGGAGGTCGTTTTGGTGGTCGACGATTTGTTCGAGAATGTGCATGATAGACCTGACGAGATCCTCTAAGCAGCCTATGCCCCGAATCTCCTTCTCAGTCGATCCTGTGTGGCTTGATTCGTCTTTGTGATAAAGGAGCAACACCCTGTTGCTGTCACATCTCAAGGTTTCAAAAGCAGCTTTCGAGCCACTTCGACCCCCCACAGCCTTGAGTTCGTCTGCCTTTACTGCAAAGCCCGTCTCATAGAATTTGTCGTTTTCTGCGTCGACCAAATGGCTCCTGACCAGATGAAGAAGGACACTGAGGCCGTTGACCATCCAGACTTTATGACTATCAACGTCACACAGAAGGAATCTGTTTCGCCCGATATCCCTAAGTTTGCGAATGTAGTTTTCCTCCTTGTTCACGATCGGCTTTTGTCTTTTACAGCGTACAAACCCGCCTGATATCGTCACGTACTGCCCTGCGGTGATTTGAACTCTGTCAAGCGCCCAGTCTTGTGGTGGCGTGCCGAGGTTGGACGAGGTGATTGAGCCGTATTCGGCATCAGGGGCGCCTTGTCACAACGAGGCAGTCAGTAAGAATGGATTTCCAGCTATCTGCGCAATGAACTGACCTGCATTGGATTTGATTGTAGTTGTCCAACCAATGATGTGACGCATCTCCAGCACATCGCCGGGTCGCAGAAGTGACGGCGTCTGTTCTGTAGGTCGAGGAATCCGCCTATCTGCGAATGAAATCCGTGACGTCCCTGATACTGGGTCACGTTTGTTACATATCAGGTGCCACATTACACATCCATCAGTGTGATCAGTCGCGTAGAACAGATCGGAGTATCCCTTGATTATCAAGTCATGACCAAACGGGGTCACTCGATCAGCACCTACCAATGATACCATGATGTCCAGGGGCAACTCCAGACCTGGCCGCTGGGGTTTTCTTGATGGAATCGGATAACCGATCGTCACTGGACATGATGGAAACAACTCCATCCAACAGTCGCCTTCGGCTAGCCCTTTTGGGAGAGGATTTGTCTTGTACACGACGCGGAAATCGACCTTTCCCAGGCACCGTTGGTGATATGTCTGTTCGATAAGTATAGCCTCATCATCAGTAGTTGTCGTTGGGACTAGCTCAGCTGAGCATAGTGTCATGCCTGTAGCTGCACCTGAAGGCATCCTCAACGTGGTCGAAATCCACAAAAGTTGCTCGGCCACATCACTCAGGCTGCTCTGTGTACCCAATGCTTCAATGACACAAGTCTCGTCGTGTAATCGAGCTGAGATTTCGGTTCGATCTGGGAGCACACCTTTGGCATATTCAGTCATATGTGAGTGCTTGCAGTGCGAGACCAGCGACTTACGTCTGCAGTTCTGACCTGCTCGGGTCACCAGATCCTCCACCAGGTTCATGAATTCCGAACCAGTCGTTGGCCAAACCTGCTCAAGGTAGCCTCGGCAAGTTTCTGCTTGCACCGAGCGTCCGTATCCAGTGAGTGCAAGAACTTGACCAGCAACTTCCTCCTGATTTTTGCCTTCGCATTCCTCCTGCAAGAATGTCACAGGGTCCCATTCAAGGTCAAATCTCGCCAGGAAAAGAGGCGGCTGGTTTTTCGATGTTATAAGTCTATGCGACTTTGGTTTCTGGGCCTGCTGATCTGTAACAGCCTGTAATTGCCTTGTCATAATTTCACGGTGGTGAATCATGCAGTGTGGGTCGATGCCATTCAAGCGAGACGTTCGTTGCATCACTGAGACAAGCCATCGGTATGCTTCGGAATCGAATAATGTCTTATAGCCTGGGACCAGTTCTTCTTCATTGTTGTCATCGTTGGCAGTCTCGTCGTATGTTGTGTCTGCGGAGCCTTGGATATCCCCAAGCCATTGGGCAACTGCAGTGACTTCTTTTGAATCATCAGAGCTGGATTCATCACTGATCGAATTCGAGTCTTCCGTATCTCCTTTGTAAGCACCCCGACAAACTCGTGCCGCAATCCTCCTGTGCATACGATAGACGTCAATCATTTGAACCAGAACACAAGAAAGGCCTCATGCAACTCGACAAATTAAAGTGTGATTTTGTAAAAACACTCGCACGCACCTTGAACGCCGGTAGACTTTCGACATCGTGCGCAGATGATTCGCGCTCGCATGCTCGTTTCCGAAACGCAGCGAGAACTCCTCCAGCCGTGTGGCAAGCATATCTTCCAAACGCGTGAGATCAACATCTTGTAAGTCTCGTGCAAGCTTGTTGCCAAGCACTGTCGAGGTCTGGGAGTAGAACTGATCCATTCCACTTGTGACCGAGTCATTATCGCTATTGTTCGTGGGCGGATGGTTGATGTCGGCAACATCAGCCGCATTGCTGACCCTCGTGGGATTAGTGTCTGCCCAGGCCTTGCCTGCGCGAGCGTCCTGCAGACGATTGTCTGTGCCCAGGTCCTCTAGTATTTTCTGAGACTGGCGTAACCAGACAGTACGGTCCGGCACAGGTGGACCGTCTCCAAAAAGGATGAGCCACAACTCGCTGTACAAGTCTTCGATAGGCTGGCTCTGTCGGCCTTTCCTCGTAAGGCTGCGGATTGGTTCTACCTTCTCTCTCCCTACGTAGAAGGGGCTTTCGAACACTCTTGTTGGAACTACATCGCATGTAGTGGTGTGTTTTTCATATTCGACAACATTATAGAAGTCTCTTCCGCATTTCTGACACTGGTTCCTTGGTCTGTGTGTCTGGCGCACAAGGTGCTCGACCAATGTGCCCCATTCATGTGACTGGCAGCCCTCGAAATCGGGATTTTCAGGGTAGTGGGCCTTGAAGGGGCAAAGCACTTTGATTCGGGGTTCGGAGCGAGCTTTCTTAGTCCCAGTCCTGGCCTCGAGCTCGGCTTTTCGAGAGTCCATGTTGTTTTGACTGCAAGGAGGGCCGAAATCTCAACTTTACTGTCCCCAAAGGCGTATTCAGCATTCCGCCTTGGATCGAAGGTTGAAGAAACAAATGGGCGATACCCCGCTCGCAGAAGGAAGCCTCAATTTGACGTCGTGGGATGGGCTGTGCCACACTTCGCAGATATGCATAACAAGGTACTCAATGTGTGCCACCATCCATCATGGTAGCGAGTCCGACTTCCCGTCTTGTGAGCAGCAAAATTTTGCAGTTTGTGAGACTAAAATATGCAGGATGCGCAGTTTGGAGAGTCTCATTCGGCCGATTTTGCAGCCGGCGTAATCAAGATTGCTGCGTTTGTGTGATGGCACTTGCATAGGTATACCGTGTCAGCAAGTGCCACCACCGCTAATACCTGAAACTCTGCAGCACTGGGGCCTACTCATTGAATAGCTGGGTCTCTGAATCTGCTGAAGGCTCCCTGGCTGACCGGGTGTCCTTTGAAGTCGCAGTACCAAAGTAGATAGCCTGCAATGCTGGGCTTTGTTCACTGGACCTGCTGAGCTCTACAAATCCTAGTGCAGTTACTGCCTTTGGTATTCTCACTCACAGTGAAGATCTGAGCAAAAAGATGAAGCCAGAGCACACACCATACTTCAGTCATCCGTTGGCACCGCAAAGACCTACTCGTTCGTAGCATGGTACACACGCTGTGTGGCTACACACTCTGTTACATACACGCCTGAGTTGCGAAGAGGGTCCCTGGGTGAGGCAAGAGTCCATGGGAGTCTATGCGTTGCTTGCCTCATGGCTTGACAAAACATACATTAAAACTCAAGAAAATTAATACCCGCTGAATGGAGAACGTGAATCTCATCTTCATGGGTAAGATAAAGAAACGGGTTTAGAACGAGGCCATTGAGCGACAGGGCAAAAATGGCAAAAAAATATCTCAAGAACTCATGATCTGGCCCGGGCTTGAACCGGGGACCTTCAGTGCTCCCATAAATCACTTTCTAAGGTGATTAATGTTAGACTGACGTGATGAACCAACTACACCACCGGACCATGCTGTTGAGATGCTTTGGAATGCATAGACTATGTTGGAAGTTGGTGTGAAAATCTTTTCATGCAGACAAGTGGGCCTAGCGTGTGCCCCACTTCCCCACTCACTTTAAACGAGAGTGACCACCAACCTGAGGCGAGGGATTGATTTACACCTCCGCAGGCATCCCAAACGTTAAATCGTGTACAACTTTTTCTATTGGCAATTTGGGATCCACCAGGTCACACTTTGCCCAATTTGCTAACAAAAGCGACCTTGGGTGGAGAAGTCCCCATTTAACGTATGGGATGCCTGCAGAGGTGTAAACCAACTACACAAGCCGAACGCAAAAAAGAGCGGACTCACATCAAGTCACTCTCCCCAAAACCCGTCACCCACTAACACTACCTATCAACTCAACAGCCTCGTTTCTTTTTAAAACAATTTTTAAATAAGACTTAAGCTGGTTCAAATTATAGCTGGGCTTAATATTTCATAAGTAAGCATTTTTAAGAGTTGAAATTTAGGTATGGTTATTTGATAAGTGATGCAGCTTATGTAGAGCAGTTAGTGAGTCCGCTCTTTTTTGCGTTCGGCTTGCTACACCACCTGACCGATGTTGAGATGTCGACGGGGCCAAATGGTGGGATCATATTGGTGTGTTGAGCTCCGGAAAAGTTTGCGCGGCGGGACCCACTCAGCACTACCCACAGCCCACCGAGGCAAACGTGGGTCTAGTCAATGTCAATTACTCTGCTTTGATGAAATTACACGATTCGAGATGTTTCTACAGGTACTGGTGTGTCGACGACAGCTTGACGCACGCGCTCTTCGTGGGCCAGTGGTCTGGCTCCTATCAGAAAATATTACCTCACACCAAGTTTGGGGATATTTCTACAAGTACGCCTATGTCAAGGAAAGAAGGAACCCCAACACATTCAGAGCTACTCTGACACGCAGGTTTACTACACTCTTCGAATGAACAATGTCGCCCGTACTGGGTAGTCCTGGGGGGCTGCTCTGATGATTTCATATAGTGCGTCGGGCTACACCACATGGCTTCGAGTGGTGATAAATGTACACTGGCTTCTGATGCAAGTCATACTGTGCTCTAACCCTCCTTGTTGTCCCCTTCAACCCATAGTAACTATGCAATTCAACCCCACCAGCTCTGCCTTTTGCATTGAAATGGGTGGACTTATGTTTCCTTCAAAGTTTTCCTATGCCTCGATCGGCCATTCCTTTTCTTGTGTTCATTTCTCCCCCGCTGTGTTTCCTGAGGCTTCCTGGGGCCAAGCAGGTCCATAATGCCAATTATAAATTGTATCAATAAGCGTAAGAATGCAACCTCCATCAATCTTGCCATAGTGTCCTCGTCAACTTTCTCCGGTACGGCTGTAACCGATTTCTGGCTCTCAGGCGCTATTGCTTCTTCTGGATGTGGCAGTGACGGTGACGGTGACGGTGACTGCTCAGACTGGTTGGCTACCAGGGTGGTGGCTGAAGAGTGACCCGAGGCCTCGGATACATCTCCGCGGATGGCCTCCGAGTCCTGTCTGATTGGCACTCTGAAATACTCTCCAACCCGAGCGAGGTTCTCAAGTGTGGGCTCAGTGCGGTCCTGCGATGCTCTAACTGGTATGCCCTCCAGCATATTGAGACCCTGGCCATTTAGCCTCAACTCAGGCTGAGGGGTTCTTCCCTCTATGCAAGCTTGGTCCGAAGTTTGAGAATGGGCAGGATTCAGAGCCGAATTCGTCGATGCGCTTGCATCATGTGCAATTTGTTGGAAGGATGCCGGCTGCGCACCAGGGACAACGAGCGGTGAGAGCATGTAATTTTGCATCTCCATCGCACTTGCTAATCCCCTGGCAAGCTCATCAAGCGGTCGTCTGTGGCCGAGGTACGCCCCGACCAATGTAGTGGAGATATCCTCTTGCTTCCTGGCTCTGGGTCCGAACTTCTTGCTCAGGTTGGCCTTCATTCGATCACTCCGCTTCCTCAGCTTGCCTGAGATCTCAATCTTCATCAAGAAGGGCTGTCCACTGTGCTCGTATGCGAAGGCGGTATACACTTTGTTGCTGTGAGTAGACTTTTCAATGTCGTTCTCTGTCATCTCCCATCGAAGGATTCTGTGGCCCCATCTTTTCCCACTGGTTCTGTCTTCAGGGACCCTGTGGCTCCGGAATGTCCAACGACTCTCATGCTCGAATGCTTTTTCACTTGTGAATCCGCCCAACGAACCACCGTTGCCAATCACGTTGACGGATGGCTCGACCTTGAGCGACTTTCTGATCAAAACCCTCTTCGAAGTGCCGACAATCTGTCCAGGTCCATAGTAATCGGTGATCAGAACTGGGCACTCCGAAGGCGGCAAGCTGTCGACACGATAAGGATCCAGGCCCTGGTCATCTTCGTCCAGGGTCAACTGAATTGTTGCAGATTCCATTGCACAGTCTGGTGGCTGATCGAAATCGAGCTCCATGTAAATGATGCCAGCGGCATTTTCAGCAGGTCCTAGTGTCCCCCAGTGTGACTTTCTGAAGAGAAATCGAACATCGACGCCAACTTTTCCGATCGATTGGTCTGCATTTTCCAAGGTCCCATTAGTGGCTGCTTGGAACAAAATGAAACACGACACTGAGATATCGACTTACATCCCACCGAAGCACTGGTTGAGGCAATGTGGTCGAATCGATTGTAGTCGTATCGCCCAGCTTTGCGGTTCCAAATGCCCTCTGCCAGTATTGCTGCCATCTGGGCATGTGTAGTGTGTCGCGATCACGGACAGATCTTGTCTGTAAGCATCATGACTGGACCAGCATCTGGGGAATCGAGGTCAATTAAAAGTCCCGGCAGCTTGTCATGGGTGTGGAGGCAAAGCCGCTAAACGCTCAGGGTTTCCGATCCGCATCCCCTAAAACATGGCGCTTACTCCGTATCACCGCAGAATCCTGGTGTATCGATGGAGGATTTCCAATCATACTTGGGGGCTAGCTTCCAGCTGAAAAGGCTGTACCACCACCATCAACTAAGTCGGGACTAGTCGGTGGGAGTTATTACACAACACCGCCACAAATCCATCGTCCTGATCTCGGAGCCTCGATCCCAGACATAATGGCGCAACAGATACTTCCACTAATTTTCAGCCGCGATCCGGTCAAGAGAACGCTCCCTGCATCTATCTTCTCTACCGGATGCGTACATCGAGACAACATCAACACGTACATCCGTCACCAGAACGAATATGTCCTCTTCATGATTAAAACAAACGCGTCACTATGCCAGCAAATCCTAGGGAGTCGAGTGACACAATCGAAATAGGTCGCGGTCATTCCTACGGGCCTATGTATTCCGAGTTCAAGCCGGTTCGACGCTCATCCACCTTGAGGAGTGACGAATGGGATTACTATGATCGCAGTAATCCTAGCCGGCGTGTTCGGTACGACGACTACAGGCCTCGTTACGAAGAAGTGGATGTATACGACAGACCCAGCAGGCCAGTCAGTTACCAAGACAACATTTACTACGATCGGTGGCAAGACAACCCGGTTCCAGTTGTGAGGCCGAGACTGCGATCTCCAAGCCCCGACACGGCCGTGAGGTACGAGATCGCACGCCTGAAGGGCGAGCTAGAAGACCTGCGTGGGGAGGAGCGCCGCGTGCAGCGCGTGGAGGACGCCTCGAGGTGGCAGTTGCGCAAGTCAAAAGTCTACCGGGACGATGATGAGCGCAAGATCATTGCAGAAAGATCGAGAAGAACTTCTTCGAAACCAGTCCATCCTGTCGAACATGTTGGGACCTCGAAAGTACGGAACGGACCACCACATATACCGGGCCTCTTTCAGACTGTCTTCGATGTGAACCATCCCCAGGACGCAAGCGTTCACCTTGAGCTTCCCATCACAGATGATCACGAGACTGAACTGGAGGAGTTCTGCCGACTGCAGAGGCTGGGCAATTTCGCAGCCGCAGAGGAGTACTTCAAGAACAATTTGGAGCCCTACCTGGGTAACCCATATGTGTTCGTCCAATATGGGCAAATGTTGTTGGAAAAAGGCGATTACCTCGCCTTTGAACGGCTGAACGCCGAAGCTGTATTCGGCAAGGAGGAGTTGCGAACGCCACTGCCTCGCGAGAAGATTGTTGTGGTAGAGAGAGATTGGTCTCGGCCAAGAGTTCGGTCTCGATCTCGATCCCGATCTTGGTCCCGGCCACGAGAAAGACGACGAGAAACCAAAGCTCGCTCGCGGTCCCAAAGTCCGGTGGAAAGCGGCCGTCAACAGCGCCGTACAAGATTCGAGCCCGACGTTCGAATCGTGAGAAGACGGTCACGATCACGGTCACGATCACGATCCGTTGATAGCTTCCGTCATTATCACGGACGCGACAGAGATGGCGAAAATAACCGCGGGCAGTCTCCCGATGGAGTAGCGCAACTGGAGGTCACGAAAGCGGAGTCCGATTTTGATGAGCTCAAGTTACTCCATCAAAATTGGAGGCTGCTGAAGGCTATTTGTAATATTCACAGCAAAGGGGACTATGAAGACGCAATCAGCGCGGTTTGGTATACGATCGACAACTTCAGTTTCGGGGCTGGAATTGGGTCCACTGAGGCAAGTCTTAAATTTTGTTTCGCAACAGGACCATGAGCACTGACTTCTGCTTTAGATTCAGCTGGCGAAGCTAACGCTTCAATTGTGTGCACATATTGGACGTATAGCCCCTGAACGGTACCATAGCGGTCTTCGTGAAGCTGCAAGAAACTGGATTGAATTGCCGACCCTGTTCAAAGAGCTACTTGTTCAGGGCCGCATATGGGACTTCAAGGATCTTTATGTTGAGAGTGTGGCGGCATTCTCGGATCCAGGAGTCAAACCGTTCTTTGACACAGATGACAACAAGCGTTCACTGATCGACGACTGGATATCTGAGGAGGGGGATGAATCGACAAATTTAGCCCTGCTCGATCTGCTCTTGGAGCCGGCCCAACTTCGATCCGTCTTCCTAAATGAGACGAAATCTCGCGCTGAAGCCATTATAGCCCACTGTCCCACATCAATGAGGAGCCGGTCTTTCATACGCTGGATATTAGCCAGTGCGGCTGATGCCCTGAGCGGGGAGAAGAAAGGCGAGGATGATCTCTGGGTGGCCCACAAGACTCACGTCCAGGGGTTCCCAGGGTTGGTATGGCATAGTCAAGACTGCTTCTTGCCTGGCGTCTATGTCCCACAAAATACCGAAAACCCAGGATGGGTCACACCAGAACTTGCTCTGGTGGTGAATGAGCCTCTGCAATTGGCATTGAATCTGGCGAAGGAGCTGAAGGACTACAAGTCTCAAGTCGCATGCTTGAAGCTGCTCATTTTCCAGTCTTCAGACCCTACTCAGCTCTTTGAAGAACTTGCATCCTTGCAAAAGTCTATGCAAGGCGACAAAGAGGGGCATCTGGAGACGATGTTGTCAAGCTATCTCATTTGCAAAGACCGGCCGTCGAAAGAGAAGTTGCTCGAGGAGCTTCAGCAGACTGATGACTGGCGCGATGACATGATGTTGCGCGATGGACTGGTGTATTGGAGTCGGGACTTCATCGAGAGAGCGTTGAAGAGAAGCCTCCAAGGTCCAAAGAGCACGGCCAAACTGCGAAACCCACCGGGTTTCTATTTGGGCAGGGAGCTTCCATGGGAGGCTGAGCAGTTTACATGGCAGCATGCAGAACACGTTGACTTCCCGCATACAACTGCTCAACCACCCTACCGTCACATTCGTTACGACCCTACCCCGTCGTCGCGACATCCCATCCAAGAGCGTGGACATCAAATCATCAGGCCCTATTCGAGACCGTCCAGCCCCTCGAGGAGATATTTCCCATGGCCTGAACCCCCCCGTCCACAATCACCGCCAAACCCTCGTGATGATGAATCCTACAATAGGAGGGAACAGGAACAATTGGAATCAGCCCGCAAAGAATTGCAGCTCATCAAAGAGAAGGAGGAACGCGAAAGGAGAGACAAACAAGACCAAGAGAAGGCGGCGCGGCTCGCAATGACGGAGCAGCTGGCACGGCGTCAAGAGGAGATCAACAAGATCCAAAAAGAAGAAATGGAAAAAAGAGCCGCAGAAATGAAGCAGCTTGAACAAGAGTACAAGTTGGCAAAAGAGAAGCAAGACCGCGAAGCTAGAGCCCAACAAGACCGGGAGACTCGAGAGCGCCTCGAGCGGGCAGAAGTGTCTTTGCGAGATCAAGCGGAGAGGCTCAGACGCGCAGAGGACCGACCATACCAGGAATGGCTTGCTGGGAGAGATAAAAGATCCAGAGAAAAGACCCGCTGGAGAAGGGTCCGAAGCAGAAGAAAGAACAGTGTTGCGACGGTGTCACTGGAGTCTTCGGACACTTACAGCAGCGATAGTCCGGCATCATCAGACGATGACGACTCCAGTGATGCCATTCCACTCAGGAGAAGGAGGCGAAGAGATGTAGTAGTGACGAGTAGCGACAGCGAAGTTGAGAAAAGCCGTAAAAGACGTACCAATAGAAGGAGAGCAAGTGTGGACGAGCTCGGGGCCAAACGAAGAAGAGACGGGGCCGACCCTCACGATGGAGACGAGAACGAAAATCTGCGACAGAATCCCTGCACTGACCTTGTTTTATACAGCGGTGTGCAGATTACAACATCTCCCGATGCGTATGTTACCGGATCTTCCCTTCTAAGGTCTACATCGCCGAACTTCCAGGGTGAGGTGACAGGAAGCCTGAGGAACACCAATCCCACGGCCACCCACGACACGACCACAAGGGCTGTTTCTAGCCCCCCACCAACAGTTCAGCACCTGCAGCGGGAAGGAGGGGAAGACTTGTACGAGTCTGCTCGAGGTATTGGCGTCGATGGGCGGGAGACGCCAGCACAGCGACAGGCTAGGCGGGGAAAAGAGCGAGTTGACGTGGACGATCGCGAGCGCCTGAGAAGCCGGTTCAGTACTCATGACCGGCGATCATCCTTTGAGGCTCTGCCCAGGAATTCCAGCAGCGGACACTTGCCAGTACCAGGCAAGGAAGGACGAGTCGAGCGCGAGCGAGAATTTATTCAAGGACCGGTACAAACCCCATCTCGAAGACCTCCTTTCAGATTTGGCATCATGCTAATCCAAGAACAGGAACCCACCCTTCAGGACACTGAAAGCGCCACTAAAGAGCAGAATAATCACTTGACTGCTGAGCTAGAGGTCGTAGATCAGCCAAATCAAGCTGGTCCTAATGCCATGATGAACATTGATGAGAGCCAGGGCCGTTCCAGGCCCCACAGACCTGAGTTCCGGAATCGCGATGAGCTTCAGTCGAAAGAGCAAAACGAAAGAATCGCGAACCGCCCCTCGAGACCTGCCTCGACGGGAAGATATGGGAGTCCGCGATCTTCTATGTACGAGTCCACAGGTATCTGGGACGCATGGGAGCAGTCTCTGAGGAAGAGAGCGGACAGGAGGATCATTATAGACCCGAGTCCCAGTACCCCAAATACTGCACGGATATCAGAGAGGCCCAGATCACGACCAATGTCCATGCAAGGGCTTGATGATATACGACCTGTGGGGAGGCGCACGTCACGGCTCGACTATCCACCTTTCCCTCCCCCCGTGGAGCAGCTTCGGTCCCCAACGAAACGCCAGTCTCTGATCATCGATGCGGACGGACGACCTCGACCAATCCGGACAACAAGTGAGAATCGCCGCAGCTACCCTGGCGACGGCAGCAGCGTACCGTATATCGTTGTTCGGCGTGGCACTTCCGCCGACGGACGTCAGTCCATGCCGGAAATCCCAGCGACTGTTTCTGGCCCACGCTCGCAATCGCATTCTATGGGGGACGTTATTCACAGACACGCACCCCCTGGCCAAGACCCCATCGTCACTGAGAGGCTGCCCGCCGAAAGTTGGGAGAAAGAGACCGAAGGCGTTTGGAGGAAGAAGAAGTCCGTGTCAACTGTACATGAAGATCCGGAGGAGGGAGACGACGAATGGGGACTGCCGAAACCTCAGCCTCGAACAAACGATGGAGAGAGCCCCATGTTGCAAGCCCCGCTGGAACCGGAGCAAGGAATATCGAGAAGTGAGTCCACTATTCGTTTCTAAGGCGTTTGTGACGAAGATTTGACACTGACCTCTCTGCACCAGAATCGACGGTCGCTGATCCAGAGCCAAACGAGGAGTAACTCTGAATCAGCCAATGAAGTATTGATGTAGAAGATGGCCAGATTAGAGCACCAAAGTCATACCATATTGTCACGGCACTTACCTGAATGCGTGCACGGTGTACGAGAAAAAAAGCCTTGAAGTGTCTTCTCTGTTGTGTGGCACACGCTGGACAATCTCCCATCCTGTACCCTGAAGTAATGTCTATGACAAAGTGAAGACCTTTCTTGTATACCACATCTCGCTTATCCAAATCCCTACATGAATTCAAAATGTACTCTCACAAGGTACAATCTTCATTCGACAATCGCCTTACAATCAGTAACCATCTTTCCGGTTCACCTTGTTTGTGAGCTCCTTGCCCTGGCTCAATCGCTGCAGATTCAACTTTACAATCGCCCAGACTCGCTCAAAATAACTCTCGGAAGCAGCGCTAATATGAGGAGTAATGAAGACATTCTTCGTGCTCCACAAAGGGTGTCCGTCAGGTAGAGGTTCCGGATCCGTGACATCCAGCGCGGCACCGCGGATAAGCTCCTTATCGAGGGCCTCGATCAGGTCCTCCGTGTTGACAATAGGGCCACGCGCAATATTGGAGACAAAGGTCTTCCTCTCCGAGAGCACCTTGAACTCGGCCGCCGAGATCAGCCCCGTCGTCTTCTCCGTCAGGGGCATCGAGACGACGAGCAGGTCCAGCCCGGAGCCGAGGAACTCGTGCAGCTGCTCCTTGGTCTCGCCGAAGAACCACTTGGACGGGAATTTGCCCTCCGGGTCCCCGAGCCCCTCGGGTGCATACGTCTCGTCCCTCTTTGACTCTGGGGTCTTTCGCTCGTGGAGGGTGTAGGCGTGGACTTCCATCCCTAGAGCTGTGGCCACTCGTGCCGTTTGCCTCCCGATGGCTCCATAGCCCAGGATCCCTCTGCAGCTCGATTAGTGATCTGGTCCTCGTGTTGGCTTGTGGCTTTACTTACATTCTCTTCTTGACAGCATCGATTGTTGGCTCGGTGCCCCTGTCCCATTTGCCCGCTCTTTGTTTATCCAGGTAAGAGGTGACTGAGTTGCGTTAGATGACTGCTGATCAGGTGCGTGGCGCGGCTGATGACTTACGATGATGTTGAAAGCCTAAGAATGTGGCAATGATCCATTCGGATATTTGTGGTCTTCATTTATCAACTGTCAGCCTGTTCTGCAGATGAGAGCGTGGCACCCCTGGGGACCAGTAATGTACTCACCCGTGAACGCCATTTGCAGTGCAGAAAGCTATGTCTGTGTCCTTGTACAACGGGTCCGAGACCACCAGGTTTGCGCCAGCCGATGAGAGCTGGACGTATTCGAGGTTCGGAACGTCATCCTTATCAGGCAGCCCTTCTCGGTTGTAACCTGTCACGAGAAGGGTCACATCCTTCCAATCCTCCTTCGTGACATCCTTGACATTACCGAGTTGGACCTCCAGTCCTGGGTAGTGACTCTTCAACTCATCTACCTCTTCTTTCGAAGGCTTGAATGATGGCAGAGCGACGAGAAGCTTGTGGCCCTTGAGCGTTTTGTTCGGGGGCTTTTGGCCGAACCGAACGAGGGTCATTGTGGGTAGCGTCTTGGGGGCTCCGGGAACTGTTTGGGGAAATGTGGTGGCCAAGAGTGAGATGTTAACAACGTCGATATCTCACTCGGAATCATCAGCTTTTAAACTGGGTTTGAGACCGATTCCGAAGAGAACAGCTTTTAACTACCGGCAGCTTTTTGTGATCTGCCGCGGTCGGTATCGACTGCGGGGCGGAAGTCGTCAACTCTAACGGTCATGACGCCAGATCGTTTAGTAATGATAACGGAGATAAGGATGAGCGTTTCCCGAGGGACAGCTCTCCGTTTGGAAGTTCCACACCTCGCTCCAAAACGGCGGTCTGGCCACGGCCAGCCTAAATTACTTTCGACGTTTATGCATCTGTAAGACATCCATCCGCACACCCATTCATTTTGGTTTCAGTGTGTTCTGAGCATGGTGTATGACAGGTGTCCACCATTATACAGATCAGAAGCCGCATCAGACGGCATCGGTCTTCTGCTTTGTTTTTTTTGTCATCTTCAACACCAGACATCAGCCCCGTAAGGCGGACGATACGGACGGCGGTGTACGTCTTAAGAGCCCTGCCGCATTTCCGCCATGCATCCCCGAACCGACCAAGATCGAATTCTTGCACCCGCACTACAGCGGGCCTGATGCTCTCTTCAGACTTCCTAGGCTTGACTCGACCTCGTTGGTGCCCTCCGGGGTGCACTATCGCACCGCCCTGCTCGCTTGCCAGATCGTGGCAAACAACGCATTGCACGGCTATCTAGCAACAGACCGTGATGGAGAAGCCCGAGTCACCGTCAACCACGATGACGGTCTTCTTACGCGCGACAAGTATTGGTTCATAGCCGACGCGAACAACCCCCGTGATGACTACCCTGTCGTTCCGAGATTTGAGGATTGGCTCTTCCCCCTCGATGACTTCCAATGTCTGCAGTGGCGGCGTCCGAAAGTCGCAGACCAAGATCTTCTGCGTCCGAGCACCGAGCCGGCGCATGCGACATCTGCAAAGACACGCCGATGCATCATCTCCAACGTGTCATACTTGATCCAGTCTTCCCACATCATTCCTCAGGCCTCCGAGTCTTGGTTTAGTCGAAATTACATGGAGAGATTCGGCGGCGACAAGCTGGGTATACATACACCTCTGAATCGAGTCGATATGAGACATGACCTACACAACGCCTGGGGTCGGCACATGTTTGCGCTCGTGCCTAAACAGTCCGAGCTCGCAGTCCATGTCCTTGACTGCTCTGGTGGCTACGGGACATGCGAGTTCGCAGCACAGTGGCATAACGTGACGGTGAGAAGAGCAGCGCTTGACCAAGTGGCGGATGAGTACTTGTTCGCCAAGTTTGAACAGGCCATATTTGCCTCACTTAAGCCGTTCATCACTCGGGGCTTTTCTCGACGCATCGCTCGACTCAAGGCGTCCGCTGACGGAGACTGGAAGCTATCGGTGGACAAGGTGACTGGGGATGTGTTAAAGAAGGAGTACGGTGGCGGCGGTACTGTTCGCAGCTCCAGTGCAAGCAGCGGCAGCCGAAAACGATCACATTCCCAAGCGACTCAGGGTGACAGCGACGACGCGCCAGATGATCATCTTGGGAAGACCGCCCACTCCAGGGTCCATGAGTGGATCCAAGACCAGGACGATGCTCGGGATGATTCCCTCTCGGCATGGCACCCAGCCCGGCATGGGGAGGATTTGGACACCACGGCCGAGAGAGACCGAGGCCGCCGGCGCAAACGACGCTTTGTATCGCCTAGGCGTGATCAGACCTCTGACACGTTGCCATCCCTAGTGACGGATGGCAACACGTCGTTAGATGCCCACGATCCCGCGAATTTGGGAGATGCTGCATCACAGCCACAGCCCCGCTATACCCTGCCACCTACCACCCGTGCTAAGTCCGCGAGCGAAGGGCGAGAGGAGTCTGTGCTGGACAAAATCATTCCAGACGTTGGTGGCTGATGCCCTATCTTATCCACATGTGCGCTTAGGAACGAGCACTCCATCGATGATGGGCTGGCTCACCTCCCGTGTCAGTCTCCTAGCCGATGGCGACATCGGCTGTACCGGGCACTGCCTATGGACGCGACGATAATGCCGACAGCGACAGCAAAAAGCAGTTGCGACGCCGAGCTTCCAAGATAAGTTGACGCCAGGCCGACGGACACCCGGCAGCAAGAGACCCCAGCGCATTTAGGTCGGTTAGAGATGATGCACAGACGGCCAGACAGACAGCTTCTTGCTCGACGGCTTGGGACATGTCTCGGACGCATTGGAGTGGGGAGCGATCCACATGCAGCGACCTGCAGCAGCAGCAGCAGCGGCGGCGGCGGCGGCGGCGGCGGTTGCAGCAGACACGAGATTATAACCTTCCGGGGTGATGAGATGAGCAGTATGCATCCACCCGTGATCAAGGTCAGCGTATCCATAGCAGCCAGTCGCAACAAACCCACCAAAAGTATGTTGGTAGGGGAATTCAGATATTGAGTTTAAGGTCCGAGCAAACACGGGAGTGCGAAGCATCCATGACACCGCATTGGCACTCCAATGAAGCGGTGCAGCGGCCAATGGCCCCAGTCTTCTACCAGGAGCAGCAAGAACAGCCCGGCTGGTGGGGACGGGTCCCCGTCACGATCATCCCAACCCTGACGGGCTCCGGGGTGGGACGGATTGGCCCGCCCCGATCTCCGCGTACACCTTGTCTGTCCCGCCTCCTGTCGCGGCAGACTGCATCAACGTTTACTGTAGGGACCCGCAAGCGAGCTCCTGCCATTTAGTTAACGGTGTTTGACGTGCAGTGTATGTTTCGTGTGATTGAGGACGTGAGGACTCGGAATGCCAGGCCGTCGCAGTCGACGGACGAGCACGCAACTCCACAAACGTATCCGTGTCCATTTCCACTACACCATGAACCAACGCGAACAAGCACCATATATAGCAGTATGTTAGTTGGTATAATTATATTAATTATTTGTATGGTAAACCTATAGTGTTTTTTAATATAGGCACAGGGGCCAGCATGATTAGTCAGAAAAAGTTGTGTGGCATCTGTTTTTGCTGGTGCGAATATCCGGTTTCCTAACAATACAGGGGGCAAGACGTTCTTGTTCACGACCAACCAACGGCATTCAAGTCTCCCTTGGGGTTTTATGTTACACTAATTCCCCGTATCCCCTGAGCTGTGCGGCCAACCTGCGTATGAAACTTTCAAGATATGCTGTTGGCGCTAGGTTAAGTGGATCGACCCACTAAAGTATTGATTTCTTCTCAAGACAGCGTCTAGCTCATCCCCCAGTCTCTTGGTTCTTTCGTCAACGATGTTATAACTGATCCAAGCAGGAAGCCCATTTGTGGTAACATACCCAACTTCACCTCACGACTACCAACTTTCTAACCACCGGCGAAACAACAAGCAAAAGCTCCTATCATGAAAAGAGACAACGAAAACAGCCAGGAAATAGACACTCAAAACGAACACCAGCATGGCTGGGAACACATCCCTAGCAGGGACAATGACGAAATTGTATCGCCGAACTCCTACCTCTCTCCGACAAGCACAGCCTGCGATCCGTCTCAGTTCCAACAAACGTCCGAGCGAGATCCACACAATTCTGATGATGTGTCTGCCATACCGAGAAAAGAGGCCGAAGGTCCGTACGAGGAGGAGGTTTTCGATGCGGCACCGCGACTGAAGAGAAGAAGATTTCTCAGCGAATGGTGGCAAGAGATGCTCAGCGCAGTGTCGAGCATATTCTGCTTAGTGGCCATTGTCGTCATACTATATAAGGTCAATGGAAAGCCGCTGGCAGACTGGGATGAACCTGTGTCTCTTAACGCCGTCGTCTCTGTTCTTTCCACGGCTGTTAAGGCTGGTTTGATTCTACCAGTGGCTGAGTGTATCAGCCAGCTTAAATGGATATACCTACAAGGTAGCAAGTCACAGTAAGAGACCAAGACCTATCAGACTATGCTTCAAAGCTCCACTAATCAAATACACCAGTCTCGAGCAGCTGCAAATCTTCGATAATGCCAGCAGAGGGCCTGCAGGCTCCTTCCAGTTCTTCTTGCAAGCAAGGGGAGCCCCCCTAGTTTCATACCTCGCATGCCTTATTATTATTCTGGCACTGGCTCTTGATCCCTTTACCCAGCAAATAATCCAGTATTATCAATCGTTTGAGACGCCTATTCCTCACCTAAACTCAACTGTCCGCCACTCTCAAGCATATGACAGGGGCGAATGGTATGGAGCAAATTATGACAGTGAGTTGAGCTCTCGCTTTAGCCCCGTGCTACTCGCAAAGATCTGCGCTTACAATTTATGCTCACAAATGAAGGCCGCCAGAATGACGATTCCGTCATGTTCGGCATGATGTCAGGGCTCTACGGGAACTTGCCTCTTCCCCCTTTCTCATGTCCAGGAGTGAACTGCACCTACCCTGTGGTGACCTCGCTTGGAATGTGTAGTACTTGTGAGGATGTGACAGAGCGCACAGTGGCTGACTGTAATGTTGTCAAGCACACATCATGGGCCAACAGTCTCAGCTCATGCAACTACACCCTTCCTGGGGGATCTAATATAAGTGTATCCGAGACTCAGACAACTTTCGGTATGAACTTCCCGACCATCAATACGAGCACAAGTGAGGAACCAAACCTATATCCGCACTTGAAGAATGGCATCTACAACTTCACCGAAATACCGAGACTGTACAACATGAACGTCGTCCGCTTCGACATCTTCGAAGGCATGGGCAACCTAGCCCTACACAACAGCACGGAGTGGATGGATACCATGACCGCCCACGAATGTGTGTTTGAACTATGCGCGTGGTCGTTCACAAACTGGTCACACCTGGACGGCGCCCTGCAGGAAGGCTCCGTCGCCCAGTCCAAACTCCGACCTCGCGATGCGATATTGGACAGTGGGGGTTGGTACCAGGAGTGGCCTTTTCCTTTTGAGGCATCAGAACCGGACTTTCCCGGGAACCATAGCTTCGAAATCGCAAAATGGGACCGGTGGGCGATGATCCAGACGTTCTATGCGATGTGGGACAGGGCCACTGGCAACGAAGCCGCCAAGTTCTTCTCAAGCAGCCTCTATCTCGCCGACCCCGACATCTCGCACACACTCGACGCTATGGCTAGGGGTATCACGTATAATATGATGAGCGGGCCGAATTCAACAATTTCGCGAGGCCAGGTGTTCAAGACCGAGACGTTTATCAACGTGCGCTGGGAGTGGTTGACTCTGTCGGTTGTCACAGTCGTCGGCGCAGTGGTACTCCTAGCGGCCACTATCGTGAAGACGTCTGCAATGCACCAGCGGGCCTGGAAATCGTCGCTGGCCCCTTTATTGTATGCAGATTCGACGATGATACCGGCTGGGGGTAAGAATGGCGGGGCGGATTGGGGCAAGGAAGACAAAGTCCAGCGCAGGGCGGCCATTAGTACCGGTCTTTTGGCTGCTTCGGCAATCGGAGCTGCTTCCGCATTATCATGATGATGTGGGATTCTATGAGATTTGTATGCCCATGTTGTTCATAAGTGCTGGAAGTCATGGATTTGCACAGTGGCGTTGAGAGAATGTTGCAGATTGATTATGGTAGCAACCACCCAACGGGAAGAGAATGAGGCACATTCGCTCAGACCGAATTCACCTACCCAGGCGGTCCGATATAGCTCGTCAGTGCCGAGGATGAAGACAACGTCCAGTATTTCTTCAATTATCGTCCCAAGAAATCAAAAGGACCATCATAAGCAACTTGCCGAATACCCCCGAGGAGAGACAATTATATCTCCCTAGTTAACTAGATGCACCTGCAAGGAGTGAGATTCGAGATTAAGAGAAAATAGGGACCCAGTATATTGAGATCTTGAAAAAGTATCGATAACTGTCTGTCTAGGACTACTTAGTTTTGAGGGCAAGCCCTGTCGCGAGCCGAAGCGCAATTTAGTCTCCCACAACGACCCGCCCAGATAGTCCAAGGCAACAGCTGATATGTAAGAAAAGCCACCAAAGAGTTGTATCCATCCATGGCGACTTCTGTGTAGAATGTACATAGAATTGCAAGCCAGTCTTTTGTTCAATTTCAAGCAGCGTTTTAGGCAGGACCATCGTAGGTAGAGCCAACAGGTCCGAAGCGGATGTTGGACCAGACAACTTGGCTGTAAGGTTGTTAGCGATTCTGATTCTGACTTCACCTTATACAAAGCACATGACTTACGCATTGGGGAACTGAGCCTCGGTCTCGGAGGGGACTCCAGAGTTCGAGGGGCAGTCGCCGCGGGCTGCGCCGGGTTGGCCCGCCTTCTCGGGTGGGTAGGTAGAGTCGAGCCAGAGCATGTTGGCGTAGTGCTGTGGTATCAGGCAAGTCAGAAGGGGGATCTCCTTGGAGCAAGATTTCTAGGTATCGATGGGGCAGACTTACGTCGTTCCAGATGGACATGACCAGAACCATGGGGAGGGCAAGGGCCTCGTTGAGCGCGGGGAAGCCACCGACCTCCTCGAAGCGGTTTCGCTCGTCAAAGACGGTGTGCATGTTGGAGCAGTACTCGGGGGTGATGTCGGCGGTCTCAGAGATGCCCTGAGTGAAGTGTTAGACTTTTTGGGCGAGCTCGGGCAGGGGGCCTGGTAATCTCCAACTTACCTCGTATGTGGGCGCTGGGATCTCGATAGTCTGGCCGTCCTGGATGAAGTACTGGCTCATCTTGTTGGTCTCGAAGCGGGTGACAACACTATGAGAGATTTGTCAGGCCATCGCAGTTACGTTATCCGAGATATCACATCACTTCCAGTCCCGGGCGATACGTACGTGAACTTCCTGGAGGTGTCGACGAGCTTGCCGGCGCCGTAGAAATCAGTGTTGCCCATGCGGTATGGGTTGTAGTCGCAACCGTTAGCATCGCAGAGGCCAGCGAAGCGGTCTTCGGAGTAGGTTCCTCCACAGTTGTCCGTCTCGCAGACGTGGTACTCGTTGTTCTCACATGGGTGAGGAGTCAGGGCGAAAGCGTGCGAGTTGGACTCCCTATTCATGAACAATTAGCTTCAGAGTTCCCTCGACTTTTCGTATGCTGTTTGTTGCACTCACCAGACGTCAATCTCAGCGCAGCAGGCTCCCATGGGACCAACTAAGTATGAGTTAGTCTTGCTACGGATCCCAAAGTGTTGCATTCTAGAACATTCCAAAACATGAAAGACGGGGATCCGTGACAGGGGAAGAGTGATGCTTACCACCAGAGTTGGGGTCACTGGTAGATGACGTCCAGCCCTCAACGTTGGCCTTTCCACCGACGAACTTGAGATCACGGGCACACTGAGAGTCACAGTATCCAGTACCGTACTTAGCACCAGCGGAGTTGTCTGGCTGCGAAGAAACACCGCCGTCCTCCTCCATGGCGACGAAGTACAGTGCAGAGTTAAGACCACACTCAACGGTAGACAGGTCGACGTCGAAGGCGAACTCGTTGCCCAGCAGGTTGAACATCTGGTACTTGTCCGCACCGTTCATGAGATAGAACCGCGAACCGACGTTCTTGCCGTACTGGTGCTGGGTGACGAACTTGAGCGTGAGGGCATCGCCGCTGGTCGAGGCGCCGTAGGTAGCCTGGTAGTCTGCACCCTCAAGGGCACATCCCTTGGCGCACTCTTCGGCGGTCGTGCAGACACCAGTCCACTCGTTTCCCTCGTAGCAACCATCGCTCCCCTGGACGGTATGCGCCCATCGCCAGTTGGCATCGATCACGACCTCGGCGTTGGTGTTTGTGCACGACCCGGAGGCGCAGTTCTGCCAGGTGAAAGAAGGGTGGGTCTCGGGGTCGAGGGTACCAGCCTGCTGGGCTTCGACTCCAGCTAAGAAGAGGGCGAGGATGGTGGTCTTGGAAATCATGGTGAAAGAAAATCTAACAGTTGCTATAATACTGGCTAGTTGTCCGTGGCTGGCTGTCGACACATTGAGAGTTGTTTCATGGCAGCGGCAGTGTTTATATAGGTCTCATCCATGGTCACATGTTTCCATCTACGATTGTCTCGGAAGCATATCCGAATGCTGGATTGGTGTGGACGCGCACTCGCATCTCAGAGCCAAGTGTTCGTTTTGATGAGAGCTTCTGCAGGTAAAGTGCCAACGCGGAGGGACGGGTTCTCAACCGCTGCCAAGTAGGTTTGTTTCGTGATCATGACCCTGTTGAAGGCTTCCCAAACGGATAGGGATCATCGCTGGGGAGAAAAGCAAAGCATTTCTCAGGGGCTGTCCTACCCCGGACTCAGCTACCGGATTGCAACCACGGAGGGAGTGCTCGCGGTCTCGGCAGCCTCGGCGTACTCGGCGCCCTTGGCGGCCGAAGCTTGATTGTGTGCGAGAATATCCGGTCAGGCGATCGGGCCCAGGACGCCCATGCAAAAGCGCTCGAGTGGAGAACTACACGGTAAAAGGCTCCCGGTGGCCCTTAACCGGCGGTTACAGCTCACGGTTGATTCAGGATCACGCGCAAAGTCTTCTTGGCCGCGCCTCGAAGATCGGCAATCGGGTGACTGCCACGAGAACCGATGTCACCGGCTTCCGCATACGGCGCTCTGTGACCAAAATATAATTCCTCGCCGCGTTTACGCGTACATGCACCCAAACGTCATGGCCACGGTTTTGGGTCTTGTGGGCCCGGAAACAACCGTGTGCAGCCAATGTAAGCGCCCTGAGTCCAACGTAGTTAGAGCCATGCTATGCCCGGACTGCCACATAATGAGATAGTCCACCAATGTCGTATCGGCCTGTCATGTGTGGTTACGGCGGATACCGTATAGTCAAGGTTCTCTCGCATATGATCATGCTGTGACAGTGCTCTCATTACAGACATTCGAACATCAACGGATCTTTGCCCGAACTTCCGCAAGAACTGATGAGGCTATTGTCTTTGAATCTGCAGGCCAAATACTCCAAGATGAAACACCCCGAAGTCGCCGTCGATAACCGTCAAGGAGGGCCAGGCCACGCTTCTGGGATGAGACATCAAACGAAAGGTGCTTCTGGGACAAGATCACCAAGTTTCTATGGAAGACTTTGGCAAGGACCATTCGACGTCATCGCTTAAAATCGTGATGAACATTGACGTCCTAGACCGACGTACATACCCTCCTATAGCTTGCATTGGATCGTAAGTCCATCAGAGCATTCCGGGAGAAAGACATTCTTTTCGGGCACCTGCACCTTCCCCCCTCATCTATCACCTTGACTGGCCGTGTCGATGACCTCAGTCACTGTCGTTTCTGCTACTGCTATAGGCGGCTTCAGACCGCCTGTACGCGTTCTCATAGCTAGAGATCAGATGGGACTTGGTCCTTTCTCTCTTCCATAGATTAGCTACGAACGTATCTCATGGCTGGCCTCACACATGGCGCCTCTGTTTACAGCCGTCAAGGGCTTCGTGGTAATGGGCCGATTCTGGGTGACCGTTGGGCCCTCATGGTAGTCATGACGGCGCTGAGGCTGTGGGCTCTGAGAGTAAATGGCTGGACTAGCAAGACTGTTGTGGCATCAAGAGAGAAAGTTTGAGGCTCATAAGCTCTACCTGGTAGTACAACCACTCTTGAAAGACATTACACTCTTTGTGTTAAGTGGTGGCTTGTGACACAATAGCGGCCTACAGAAGCAAATTAAAGGGCCATCGCTCCAAGCCTTGCACTGCTTTGGTTATTACGCGTTCTTCTAATCTAATGGATGCAATATTACTTTTTGCGGCTATGGCTTACTGGAATAATTGTTGGCGCGCTTGAGTGGTAAAATCCTTCTTGGTCTACTAGCAAACTACTAGTATTGGTGTCATTTTCGCGCGGCCCGGTAACAAACCTGCGATAACGAAAAGTTGGGCATGTTTTCGCTGCCATCGTCGTGCTGAAGTCGTGGAGTGATGGCCGTCGATGCCGTACGGAGTCTACGGTACAAACAAAGTTAACGGGGATGCATCCATGTAGGAAACGTTGGAAGATCGTCCCCGCACTATGAATGGCTCACATGTATTGTTTCTCCAACCCAGCCTCGGCGACACAGATAGGACGGAGACAGGACCGACAAACGGGTAGCGTGAAGTAACCTGTCTCGGCTATTTGATGCGAGAAACATGGTGGGACAACACTTGAGCAACACCTCGTGTTGTTCCACTCCACATTTATGATTATAACTCATAAGCTTCATTCTCGGAGCCACGTAGGAGCATTTTTTGCGTCACAAAACGTTTCCCAGGAAATATGACCAGCTGAACAATGACTTCCACGACCAGTCAAGCTGCCAGCAAAGGGCACGATGGTGACAACAGGTCGAAAGACCCGTCACTTGTCCCAGTGACCTACTACCCACTCGGCACACAACAGCAACATATGAGGATGCAGCAGCGCATGGCTGGCAAGCCCTACGCACACTACTTCCACGACTCACCACTCTACATCCGCCGCGAAGCCCTCGACGCCATCCCCAGACCAATCGCCAACCCAGCCAAAGACGTGCTGCCCCTCTCTCAGATCCGCAGGCTGCTGGACCCGGGCGACCACGCCGTCGAGAACGGCTGGTACGTCTACCCAGACGGGACGGGTTACGTGGCATCCAAGACCCACTTTCCCGGGTGCACGGGGGAGATGATCGACTGGTGGTTCTGGTGGCACAGCGTCGAGGGGGAGAGGTACGCGCTGTGGTACCCTTACAACCACTGCGACGTGCGGTCCGCCTACTCGTGGTGGACGACGAGCGACTTCACGCCTGACATAAAGAGGGATCCGGCCACGGGGAGGAGGGTGCCTATCCTGGAGAGGGAGGACGTGTCTCACCGGCACAAGTGGCTCGGCTCGACGCACACGGTCAGCGAGTTCATCGGCCCAGTGCACATGGAGCTGCGGATCGAGTTCAAGGAGCCGGGGTACTTTGGCCTTGGGACTTGGGAGGAGCTCAAGGAGGCTGGGTATGAGGCTGCTGTCTGTGGGCTCCTGTGGGACAAGACGCTCCCGTTGAAGGTTGGGGACATGATCCACCTGTGGAGGAAGACCGACAATGGGTTGGAGCTCAGGAGTCGGTATTACCTTGCTCACGAGGTGTACGTGGACATTTTGGGGCTGAAGGTGTACGTGGACTGGCTCGGTGGTCTCCTCGGTATCAAACGCGCTGCAGCGGGTGAGAAGGTGGCTTATGAGCAGCTGCTGCATGACCAGACGGAGTTTACCAACTTGGCGAGCTTTCTCCCGGAGATTTACAGAGAGTTTGGGCAGAAGAAAGGTCAGGGGATGCGCACATCATCAGTGGGGTCGCAGAGGGCTCGGATCTAGGTGTTGAGTAATAGTGAACTTGTATTGGGATCCGCCAAATGTGCCAGCATGCCTTCCCATTGGAACTCTTATAGAGTGTAGGTACACTCATCAGACTGGACCAACTTCTTAACCAAAGAATCTCCTCCTTGTTAACACATGGTGGGCCGGGGAACTAATATAGTTGAGCCGGTCTAGGTCTCATACAATTGACTCTTGACCGAGTCATGCCTGTAAAGGTATAATAGGTCTATCAAGTTATTGAAAACAAATCCCCTCTTTGATGGAGCTGGAATAGATGGATATTCTCGGCGTGTTAGAGGGGCGAGTGGAACCACCGCCGGCGGCCGGTGCGGTCCCGAGGACCTCAGGTGGAACTTTGGAACGGAGAGTCGGGCGCGGGGCATTGATCGACCCGAAGCTGGAGCTCAAGCTGCCGCCAGCTCAGCTCGCCTGGGTCGAGCTCCAATCGCATAGCACCACGGCTGAAACGGATGACGACTGCTGGGTACCTAAAGTCAATGCAATCATCATTGCATCGGTGCCTATAGGTTGGCTGTCAAAGAGAGACCCCATAAGACGTGCTCTCATTGCTCCAGGCGTATCCGTGACTTTAGTATACGAGCTATACGGGTAACAAACTCAATAGGCCGAGTGTCAGAGCTGCAGAGGGAAACCCTCCGGATCCAACGGCTACGTTTTGACGTCACGTCAGATCACCCAGACATCGCGCGTAACCGTCACCCAGGAGCTTGTAGTTGAGGCTTTGTTTCACCCGGGCCTGGAGCATTAACAAACTTTCTCTCCTCATTCCCTCATTGTTTCTTTTCTTCCTCCCCTCACACTGCTCGACTCATATTGAGCATCCAAAATGAGGTCCTTTGCCATTCTGCCGCTGGCTGCGGCCGCCAGTGCCTTCGTGGTCCCTGACATCGAGACGTTCTCCCAGCTTCCCATCCACGGACAACAGCCGCACCACGATGACAGCTCGTGGCAGGACTGGTTCCCCTCCATCTCGTCCTCAGCCCACGATGTTGTAGATTCACTCTCGTCCAGCGTCGAGGAGACCTTCCACTCTGTCAAAGACAAGCTCGAGACCTCGCTCGAGTCCATCTTCGATGACGACGCCAACAGCGTTGTCGAGGAGCTCGATGCCTCGGACAAGCCCCACCGCGGCCACCGCGGCGACCGCGGCGGACATGAGAAGTCAAACCTGACCATCTACCAGCTCATCAGCCAGAGCAAGTACACGACCAAGTTCGCCGAGCTCGTCGACGAACACGAGGACATCGTGCAGCTGCTCAACAGCACGTCGGCCAACTACACGCTCTTCGTCCCCGTCGACAGCGCCTTCGAGCACATCCCCAAGGACAAGAAGCCCAGCAAGGAGTTTGTCGAGTCCGTGCTCAAGTACCACATCGGGCTGGGCTTATACCCCGCTGGCCGCGTGTTGGTGACACACACCCTGCCCACCGCCCTGGACGAGCCCCTGCTCGGGAACAAGCCCCAGCGCCTCCGGACCAGCGTCGGTCTGCTCTCTGGCGTGAGGGTTAACTTCTATAGCAAGGTTGTTGCATTCGACATCGTAAGTTCTCTTGCTTTAAAACTGGGTTTCATCAGACGACGACATTAACCACATGCATCGCCATAGGGAGCCAAGAACGGCGTGATCCACGCCGTCAAGAACCTCCTCGTCCCGCCTCCCTTCGTCGGCCGCGAGCTGTCCCTCTTCCCGGGCAAGTTCTCGACGCTGCTGCTGGCTTTCGACAAGACCGAGTTCACCTCGTTCATCCACGGGCAGGTTCTCAACGGTTCCACCATCTTCGCCCCGGACAACCGGGCCTTCCAGAAGCTCGGCCCCGGCGCCAACGCGTTCCTGTTCAACACCGAGACGGGCCTCAAGTACCTCAAGGCCATCCTGAAGTACCACGTCGTCGCCAACGAGACGGTCTACAGCGACGCGTACTACTCGTCTGGCAGCAGCAGCAGCAGCGACGACAGCAAGACGCAGGACGACGTCGGCCGTGGGCACTATCACCTTGACCTGCCCACCCTTCTTGGCGACAAGAAGATTGCGGTTGATGTTGCCAGGTGGGCGGGATTCATCCGCGTGAAGATTAATGGGTATATCCCCATCACGGTGCAGGACGCCATCGCTAAGAACGGAGTCATCCACGTCCCCGCCAATGTGCTCATCCCGCCTCACAAGCACCACAAGGGTGAGGAGGAGTCCTCGGCCGACGGTGAGATCAGCGTGGAGGAGCTGAAGGAGAGGCTGGCTGGGTATGTTGAGGGCGAGGAGGAGCAGGTTGAAGAGGCACCAAAGGTTGAGATCGAGCTGTAGGGTGTGTTGACAAACAAGCACGGGATCATTCATCTTCCAGCATGGTTGGGGTTGAAAAATTAGGAAAAGTCCATGCCACTCACTACATGTCTTAGCTATGGATCGGGAACAAATGTTTTGATTGAGTGCATTGCAGAGCAACAATTCTGCAGAGTGGTTTTTGGGTCTGGCGTACATGGATGGACGGCTAGGTGGGTTGCATTGGATTATCTCATCACATTCATCACAACATTGGCCGACATCTGGCAGGAAAATATGAATCAGTTACAGCTGCAAAATAACATTGAATGTGATGCTTTAACTTTTGTTTGAAACGACTCAGGCAGGTGGGTGAAAGAGAATTTCTGTATGACATGTTTGAGGTGGTATGCTCCCAGCAGGGGGGGGAGATGCCTGCCTTTATTCACGGGTCAAGGTTGACAGACTTGAGAGACAGACAAAAGCCGGGTTGAGCAGAGGAAAGACATAAAAAGGTCGAGGGCTTAAGGTGGGTTTACTTGAAAGGAACTAAGTAGACAATTTGCCTGAACAGTGTACAGGCTAAAGAGCTCACGGGAACCACAGTTTGATAGGGTTACACTCCCAATTGAGAGTGGAGCAACATGATGACCCTGGCAACTGCACGCCGCCTGGATCAGTCATAAACAAACTCACCTCGCGTCACACCACGAAGCCATTGTGCAACAGCTCCCACGCAGCAAAAACTGACACAATGTCTCCCACAACCACAGAAGACGGCGAAGACAGGCCCCTGCTGGCCAATGCGCGGTCTCAAGACGAGACATACGGCACCGAGCAGCCCGTAGCCGCGGCACAGTCAGCCGCCGGCGGCGTGCCGAGGGAGCTGCAGCACGGAGGCAGCTTCGCCCGGAACCTAGGCGCGCTGGACGCGTTCGCCATCATCATCAGCATCGTGATCGGCAGCGGCATCTTCACGTCCCCCGGGTCAATCGATACCAATGTTCCCTCCCCCGGCATCGCGCTGGCCGTGTGGCTGGTCGGCGGCGTGCTCGCGTGGACGGGCGCGAGCACGATGGCCGAACTCGGGACGGCCATCCCGGGAGAGGGCGGCGTGCAGCCCTACCTCAAGTACATCTACGGGGACGTCTTTGGCCACCTCGCCGCGTGGACTTGGGTCATCGCCGTCATGCCTGCCACCCTGGCCATACTGAGCATCGTCTTCGTCGAGAGCATCTTCTCCGCGGCGGGGGTGACGGACAGGGCAGCCAGCGTGACGCACAAGCTGCTGTCTGTGCTCATAATGGTGGTCATGAACCTGGCCAACTCTATCAGCACCAGGGCCAGCACGCGTCTCAACAAGTTCTTCGTCACGACAAAGTTCGTCAGCATCTTCGCCGTCGTGCTCGCGGGGCTGGTCGTGCTTATCATCCAGCTGGCCCGCCCCGACAAGGAGATAGGCGGCGGCGACTGGATCAGGAGGAACTGGTTCGCCGACCGCGACTCGGTCGCCCCGGACGGCAGCATCACTCACTGGCAGGACGTGAGCACCTGGGAGCTGCTCGGCCACTTCTCCGCCGCGCTGTACGGCGCCCTCTGGGCTTACTCTGGCTGGGAGAAGGGCATCTACGTCTCGGCGGAGTTGTCTAACCCGGTCAAGCAGCTTCCTCTTGCCATCAACACTGCCATCCCGACCATCATTGCTTGCTTCCTCGCGACCAATGCCGCGTACTACATCTTGCTGCCCTGGAATGTGGTCTCTACGACAGACAGCGTTGCCGTGGTATGTATCCCCGATGGAAGACGTCCCTAACCACAGCGGCCTGATGCAATACTGACTCTCACCTCTTCTAGACCGCCATCACCCGCCTCCTCGGCCGTGGCTTCGGCATCGTAGCCGCAATCCTAATCTGCCTAGTCGTCGCCGGCTCCCTGCTGGGCAACTCCTTCGTAGCAGGCCGCATGGCCGTCGCAGCAGCCAACGCAGACTGGCTTCCCCCGTCCTTCGCCGAGCTCGGCCGTTTCGGGTTCAGCAAGCCCTCCCGGGAAGACGACAACGGCGAGGGCCAGGGGTCCGACGCGCCCCTCAACGCCATCCTCCTCAACACCCTCGTCTCCGCCATCTTCATCTTCCTCGGTGACTTCCGCTCGCTGCTCACCTTTAACGGCCTGGGCGAGTATACCTTCTTCTTCCTGACCGTCCTCGGTGCTGTCGTGCTGCGCTTCCGCGAGCCGGACCTTCACAGGCCGTATAAACCCTTGTTGGTCATCCCTATTATCTTCACGCTGGTCAGCGGTTTCGTGCTCGTGCGGGGTGCCGTGTTTGCGCCTGTGCCTGCGCTGGTCCTGGTGGCTGTGTGGGCTGTCGGTGTCGTGTTTTATGTGGTGAGGAGGAGGCATGCTGCGAGGTCGCGGCAGGTTAGTGGATATTAGGACGGGAAAGATCATTGCTATCTCGATTGAGGCTGGCGGTTAGAGCGTCGTCTTCATTGCGATGCGAAGATGGCTCGAAACGGTGTCTGTGACTTCTTTACGCCGTCTCGCGCACGATCGTCTGCATGGTCACGACTTACATGTAACCGGACGCTTCACACTGAAGCGGAGAGCCATACTATACATCGACCGTGTACACAACAAGTTCAAAAGAAGATCAGTGATGACGGGCATGTGATTGACAAGGCTACGCGACCATAGCTATCTGCTTGCCAGTGATGTGGAGTGGGGTTTCCAAGTACATATAATGACATCTGGGTTGTTATCTGTCCGACAACCATATGGACATTACACCATAAGCAAGAAAGCCATGGAAAACCCACATGTCCACGAGGGGCTCCTCCTTTGGCTCTATATGCGCACTTCCCTCCCCGGATGACACAACTCCGTACTTAAGTAGCTAGCGAATCCACGAGCCATCAACGCCGTGAAGATACCACCTGCCACCAGCAACGCTTAGCCCAAAATCCCCGAATCATCCTAATGCCGTGATCCAGGCGTCTCGATAACGAGATACCAGGCGTGGATGACCCCAGGCACCCACCCCAAGAAGTCCAGGAGGATGTTTAAGAGGAGCTGTGAGCCGCAGCCACGTTTCAGGAACGCGACGAGCGGTGGCAGGAATATGGCGAGGACGAGGAGTAGTATGTCGGCCTGTAGTTAGATCTTAGTTATCCTGGTGTAGACAACGTAGGTAGACAGCGAAGGTCGGGGAGGACGGTAATAGGGGTGGCTCACTGCTGTCATTCTTCCTGACCGCCTCGGTTCGTGGTAGCGACCCGACATTGTGAAGGATATCGGTGTGTTTGTGACTCGGATTTTGATATTTTAGAGACCAACAAATTTCTGAGGATCTGAATCTGGGCTCTTGTGATTTCACCGCCTTGTCACCGGATGACACACGAGGAGAATGTTCAGGTCGCTATGGTGCCTATTTATGTCTGAGCACATCAAGTCTCAACTTGAATACACATCTGCTTAATGAACCTGAGCCTCCAGACAATCTACAGTGTTATATCCTGCTGACGTCAGGTGCGCCGCCTAGCTGAGCCAAGTAGTGGCCGCGATGCTTGGCCCGCAGACGGACTGGAGGCGCACGGAGTAACAACGCCTGCCAAGGACCGCCTATTCCCTGGGTCGAGGTGTGTGTATGAGCCTATGAATAATCACTTGGAACTTGTAGAGGAGTAGTCTAGATCCCCAAGACCTTTAGTTGATAGCCCAGATTCTTGCCCCACCACGATGGTTCTAATTCCACCTGTTGTGCTGGCCTTGGCAATCAGACTGTACCGGCCTAACATCTCTCGGGATCATTGACACAGATCCAGAATGAGTGGGATGAAGATTGGCGCAGTGAGCTTGCCAACGGATGCCCCAAGGGTCTGGGAAAGGGCTTGGGCAACGTCGGGTGGCAATCCCTCCCTCCAAACCAAGCGGCCGATCTCCGGAGGAGGGTTCTCGAGTCGTGGCGAACCCATATCTACTCTGTCAGGTGACTATGATAAGTGGTTTCGCTTGTAATCCGTCTATGTACGCTTCTTAAATAGTATGTAGGCGGTCCGTTCATACAGTGGTAAACGCTTAAACACCCAGCGTTTTTTTTTAAAAAAAAAAAATAAAAAAAATAAAAAAAATAAAAAAAATAAAAAAAATAAAAAAAATAATGCCGATAACAGTAGGTTTAGAATACGATTGTTGCACGTGGCCTAAAAATATAGATAGCCTTGAGACAGCTGTGGAAAGCCGTAAGCATAGCCTTTGTGGTCTTGACCTCTCTGTTGTTATAAATCCGGACAAAGTTGGAACTCAAGCTATTGCCTAGTTTCCTTCTGTTGTCGTCATGTAATTGTTGTGCAGGTACAATACTAGTAGTCCAGGTGAAAGTGATTAATAGAAAATGTCCTTCTAGCTGACTGGTATCTGTGTACACACATGCATCCCCATGTTTCATTTGTGGTCAGAATCAACCTCAGCGGTTTGAACTTTACGAATAACAAAAAGAGAAGTTTACTCAAAAAGTAGCAGATCTCCCGACGGCACAACCACTAGTAAGCCTGTCTTCCTCGTTACATCTAGAGAAGGCAGCCTGCATGGAGACTTATTCCCTCCAGTCCTGCACGCCACTCTCAGACCATCTGAGACTCGTCGTCATCACCTGATGCCAGCTCTATTCTCTGAACTTTTGATGATAACCCGTCATCTCCTCCTCCGCCCTGGTCGTCTCCAGTAACTTCTTCTACCGGCCTCTTCCTATTCACCAGCACGCCGATTACACGGTGGGAGAACTCCCGTTGTAGCCGTGCAGAAATTTGTCCCGTTGGAAACAACTCCCCCTTGAACCTGTCGATGGCCGCCCGCATGTCATCTTCTCCGTACTTCCAAAGTGCTTTTTGTTTTTGTGAGTCAAGGTCGTTCTGTAGACTTCAAGGTTGGTCAGGATAATACTCACCAGTCACATCATAGACGTCCCGCCCATGGCAGACCCAAACAGGGCTTCGAAGTGGAGGCAATAGTGCCACTTCGTTGCTGGCCTGCGGTATCGGGATAACCGTCCCATCATTTGAGGCCAGCTCTTCGTGGGTGACCTCATGTAAGGGAGGTGGGATCTTGGCGACAATGAGCTCCCTCCTGGAGATCAGATCTAACAGAACCTCCGGTATCTCTGCCGCTTTGTCAGCCATCACCTTGTCGGACGCGTCCGTCCCACGGAGCGATTGAGTTCCCTCCTGAATCTCCTTCCAGCCGTATACCATCCACGAATCGACAGCTGTGACGATCCCGTTAGCACTCTTGCTAAATTATATGGTGCATATTCGCGTTGAGACCTGCGAGAGGCACCGGCATCTGTTGAAAGGTCGACAACCCCCAGCGAAATACTTACGCCTGAGATCATAAACCATTCCATGTATTAAAATCTGGTTATCAGCAATCGGGAGGCGGTCCTCGCGTATCACTCGTCCAATCCGAAGGAAATCGTAGTCGGCTAAGCACCGCTCGGCATAGGCATGGTAGCGGTGGAAAACGTCGGTTGAATCTTTGCCCGCCCATTGCTCTATCAGTTTACTGCCTCCGGGATGGGAGTCGACGAAATCTAGATAGTTGTCAATCCATGATGTTGCTGTAGTCAATCATTATCAAGGAGAGAGAGCTGTGCCTGACTTGTCATATCATATACATTTTTTCCGATTATGGTATACATCCGGGTCTCTCGATAAGTGTACCAAGCAACCTCCGCTGCGGTATACAGGTTTTCTGAGGACTCAGGAGGGCCTGAGGCGGGCCGTGGCTCAGCTAGGGTAGCACACCTATACGGCCAAAGGTCATCCAGTACCTGGTTGGGAGCGACGTTATTGTTCATATCGATGGCAGCCATGGGGTTGCCGCCTGGGTTCGACCGGATCATTCTGCGATAAGTATTGTCCGCGATTGGCAATTCTGCAAGTCTTGGTTCAGCAATCGAGACAGCGCGGTATGTGCATACATGTATTCAAGCTCTACGTACCAGTGATATCGAAGACATTCTGTCCAAGGATAATCCACAAAGGCTTTCCGTGCTCCCCGTTCCGTTCGGCAATCTCTTCACGCCTCAATGGACGTATGAGTTTGCCGATAGGCTCATGGGATTCTCTCAGCTCCCGCTGGAATTCAGGTTGGGCCTCGAGGCCGAGAAGCGTCTTCTTTAGCATGGTTGTGATGTCGAAACTTTCCGTTCTTGCTCTCGTGTCCTCCACGGCATCTGCCAAGCAATCCTCAGTGATTGCACATAAGTGAGACCGACTCCGATCCGTCCCAGTTAAGAATTACTATTGCAAGGCCATAAGACTTACCAGTGACGTCGTATACATCAAGACCAGACTTTCCATCATCCACGAGTGCCCATAAGTCCGTACGGAACCGGTGGTTCCCAACCTCACCAATTGTGTAGTATTTGGATTGTCGCGGCTGGTCTGGGGATGCCCTTCGAGCACCCATCGCGCTGCCAGCGCTACTGCCTGGTTGATCCCCTTGGCCAGAGGGTTGCGCTGCAGCTTCTTCGGCAGTATACTGCATAGGCTCCGGTCCATTGTAGCCCGCCACCCGTGAGGCTGACGCAGCTCCTGTATGACCTTCATTTGTCTTGCTTCTCCAACCTCGTATCTTCAAGTTAAAGTTGGGCAACCAGTCCTTGTCATCGGTGACCCTGGCATCTGCCTCGACCTGCTTGAATGTGACCCAGAAAGCCTCCACGATGTCAGGTGGGACCACTGAATTTAGTTCGCGTCTAGTGGCCTCGATCTTCAGCTTTGCCAAGAACGTCTTCCGATCTCCAACCCCATTTTGGCCTCCCTCGAGTGGGACGTGGCGTTTGGTCACCTTCGTCTCGAGTGTGCCGTATTTCTGGGCTCCGACGGAGTCAATCACCCACGGCGCCCGGTTTTGGGACTCGGCTAACCGAACTGCTTCAAGGCTTGGCGACCAGCAGTTTTCAGGGACGCAGAGGCGCGAGGTTGTGTCGTTATTATCACGCCTGGGCATGATCGCCAACATCAGATACCCGACGGCATCAACGAACCAGGCGACTCCGTCTCTTGAGAGAATAAGGCTTCTCCACCTGTTAAACCCCTGCAAGGAAAACTGTCTAAGCGCACTCTCGGCCGCTATTTCGTCGCGCTGAAGGTACGAGTCTTGGAACTCGATAATGCCGCTACGGATCTCAGTATAACTGTGTATGGAGACACACCATTCTGTATATGCGTCTACAAACCTGTTTTATTCAATAGTCAGATGCGAATGTCTTCTCTGACGGCAGGCGGGATGCAGGGAAAAGAGCGTCTGACGTTCTCCGGTGTGGAAAAAGAGTTGCATGTGTAAAGGGGTCCTTACCATGGCCGCAGGCGTATCCATGCATTGTTGCAATTGGTAATTTCTGCACGGACTTGGTTGAGCTCCGGCGCCGTGTCTTTCGAGAAGTATTTTCTTTTACATCGCTGAAGCTTCGATATCGAGGTTTTTAAAACTCCTCTTTCCTGTCGTAAAACATGTGGGATTTTCAAGGCCTGGAGCCCGAAGGCACGGTAGCGAACCTCCCAGAATTCAGTAGTGAAGTAGCCACTGGTGTGAGAGAGGGGCACGAAGTATTGGGACCATTTGTCGTCTCCATGATCCTCCCGATTAACTCCTATGCCCTGCTGCGTCATGTACTTGTAGTTAGGGAAATCTTCCATGATCACCATCAAAATTCTGGCATTCCATTGCCGCCTCAAAGACGGCATCTTAGGGTTCGGGTAGCTGACCACCCGACCCCCTAATATTGCCGATTCCCATGCGCAACCAATCTCATTGATCCATTGTTGGTAGCTGCCGAGTTGGTAGAACTAACCGTTGAATGAGCCTGGATACGATATTCATGGGAATAATTGCTTACAGGTTCGTGGTTCAGAACCCCGCCGATAGAATTCGTAAATCTCCAATGAACTCTGAACATGGCATGCTAGAGCGAGTAGACGTAAGTTGGTGGATCATCGGACGAATCGGTTCGCAGTAAAAATGCACTATGGGACTGTTAGTGATTTCCGTGATCTTCCAATGAGATAGCACAACCGCCTCCAGACCGATGACACTAACCTTATGAATTCCCAGCTTTGCACAAGAGATAGAACCGTCGCACAAAATGGAAATCTCGATGGGAGTTAAACTCACTGCCATTTCATGTGCCAGCTATCCAAGGTTCAGCACACACATCCAGAAGGCCGCCCCAAGTTGCCAGGAGATACTCACAGTCTTGGAGAAGCTGAACCTAGCCAAGGCCTTCTCAGTAGAAGAGGTAGTAGTATCCAGCAATGGCCATACGAAGCCGGGATTCATCAAAATCAGTACAAATTGATAGGGTGATTGTAGGTCAGGCAACTCCCTGAAAGCCGTCGTTATACCGAACTATTCGACATGATGTCATCAGATGACTTTGAATGCAACTCAAGGTATGAGAGCAATATCAATGCAACTCAGCACGCTCACGGGAAAAGGGACTAAACACTACGCACCGCAAGTGGACTGGCTCCAACACATCCCGGGGGGAAGAAGGAAATGATCACCCTTTCAGCGTATCCGGCGAACAATTCTCGTAGCTTAGTGACCTCATCGTCGGTAGGCTTCCGTGGAAAGGTCGCCAAATATGGATCTTGTCTCAGGTTCCATGGTGTTTGGCCCTCCCATTTGTTCGTCGCTTTCGTCATTGTCGTGATAGCATGGTAACTATGACACCCCTGTCAGCACACTGCAGCTCAGTCAAGCGACCTCCAACCGCACAGTCTCATACAAAGGATCTGCAAGTGACGCCCGGAATAAAGAATTCGCTACTTGGAGAGAAGGCTTCAAAGCGTCCCAGAAGACCGGGTTGTCGACAGTCCAGGTGTCAGTTTCGGACAATTCGGGAATCAGCTCTCCGGAGAACCCTTCCCTGAGAGGTTTGTCCACGTTATAAAACCTCGCCTACGACGAAATGCACCAAGTCAATAACTTCTCTAGACTCATAGATCGACAAATGGAGAAGGTGTGTGAGAGAGAGAGAGAGACAGAGAGCAAAATAGCGACACATGAGCAAAAGAGCGACACATGTAGTCCATGCAATGGTGGCGACCTCTTGTGGCCGACATGTGGAGCATCATACCTTCTGGAATGCCGGCTCCCAGTCCTTTTCTTCGAGTTGTAAATTACAGTTCTTGGCAGGCACCGCGTCGTTCAGATTTTGGACTTGCCCTACAAGACATTAGCCAGTCGAAATCCTAGGTGGCTGGAGAGCACGCGTGCGAGTCTGGCACGAGTCTGGGTGGAGATTCTCTTGGTGAAGTTTTGAGGATTGGATGGAAACGCACAAGTCGTGAGACTTTGAAACTGGCCCGCCTGGTAATCCTCCTCCAGGAACAATAGATCAATCTCGTCGTCGCGGGGTCGAGGGATTGGGGCTGCATCGTGAGGGATCGGTTGTCGGTCATCTAGATCTCGATCCGGAAACCTGTGTCTCTCGAGTTAGTCATCATGTCGACGCTGCATCGTCTGGAGACTAATATACCGAGGGTGAAGTCCTGAGGACTTATTTGTTATGAAAGGATATTTCGCTGCAATCCCGAATCTCTGCGCATATGGTGATGGTAATTCGGGTGACTGGGGAGGCACAGGAGGCACGGAGGAAGGCGGATTGAAGGGGGCAGATGATGCCATCGTCGACGGGTCCTATTACAGCAGCTCGAGCCCACATGCGTGGTGTCAGTCAACCTGGTGTTCAAATGGGTTGTCGAGCTTCGGTATTTTCTGGAAATACAAGTCACACGGGCAAGTCGAAATCACCAAAAGGGAGAGAAGGTATGTTCCGAGTTTTATTGTTGTTCGACCGGATCCGTCAGAATAAGGTCCGACACAATGCAAAGTCCCAATTTTGCGGCGTGAGAGATGGTGCTTTGTGCCGCTTTCCGTATTGTCACACCTCAATTCCTGTGCATCGACTGAGCCTTTCTTCTCTTGGATTCCGGGGTGAGTCTCTGCCACATAGATATCTGCGTAGATGCAACTGGATACTATTTTCAGACAGGCAACTCAAGATGACCCAAGGTTTTCGCTCTCCCACCAGCCCCTGAAAACTTTCAGCCTCTCAGTACGCTCTTTAGCAAGCTGTCGCCCAGTGTCCGTCTTCATCATGCCCTCCAGAAGCTCAAGTTTCTCCTCAAAATGATCGATGCAGCCGCTCAGGCCCCGCTCGCTCATCTTTGCGCCGCCGAAAGTAAAGCAGCGGGCGATCCCCACGGCGCCAAGTGCATCGAGCCTGTCTGCGTCCTGCACGATGGCCAGCTCCGGTATGGAGGCGATCTTGTCCAGTACCTTCTGGGGGTCCTTCTTCTCGCTGGAGAAGGATACGTGGAGGACGAAATCCTGGACCTTGTCTGCCAGGTCGGCGGGGCAGCCCCTCTCGAGGAGGACATCCCTGACGAGCGTGGTCGAGTCTTGCCCCGGTAGAAGGTATTTGCGGTCGCCAACATCGTGGAGCAGAGCTCCGAGAGTCAGAAGAGTCTCGTCGTACTGCGGCGCTCCAGCATTGGCGGACTGAATTTCCTTGTGAAGGATGAGCAGTGCCAGACGGTGGACTCGTTGAATGTGATTGAAGTCGTGTGAAGGGTCGTAATGGGACATGTACTCCTTTACATAGGACGAAACCGACTTTATGAGCTCTTCATAGCTCACGGCCCCAACTTGGCCCGTCCAAGGATCGTTCGTAGTTTGATTGGGCTCCGTTGGCTCTTCCGCCATTGAGGTCCTCTTCCCCTTTGCCCCCACTTTCTTCAACAAAACCTCGTCCATTGTGCTCCTCGCAAGGCTGTTGTCTTGATCCAGCGTCTCTTCTTCAACTTCCTTGTTAGTATTTGAAGGAAATAGGGATTTCTGCAATGTGACTCACATGTGTGTCGCTGCCTAGACTAACGGTAAGCAGGAGGAAGCAAAACAGCCAGACGCGACGCGTCTAATGGCTTTAGGAGTGTATCCGAACCCTGACGATAACCGACAACCGACAACAGCGCGAGACCCCCACCTTCCCATAACCCTAGAAACATATCCTTAGTGAATAAAGTGCAATATTGTGATTTACAAATTGGGTCGTGATATTTTCATCTCAGCTTACGGGCTATCTTTCATAAACAATTTGGACTCATTTCTCGTTTATTGCGCAGCTCCCAAGCTCAAAGAAATTTATGAGGGACTTCAATATGACTGGTATTAACATTTCTGCAGTCCATCGATCGGGTCTGAAGGCTCCTTCGATGACGAGTTGTCGCATATTACGCCCCTTTCAATATTACTCATCGATTGGCCTCGTGTTCACCAACCGGAACATGCATGCCATGCTTTCCCTGGTATCGAGAGGTCTCAGCTGGCTTCCATCCACTATTGCTGAGCAACTTCTCATCCTCCAATTTGAAGACCTCAACTTTCAGAGGTCGACAGCACTTGATCATTTCCTTCTCGCTGTCATCGCCGAATCCCCACAGCGAAAGGTCACCGCCGGGACAAGTACCTATGATCCAAATTGATTAGCAAAATCTAGCGAGTCTACACCAGACGGATAAGCACTCACTCAGCGCCATAAGCACATCTTGCTCAGCCAAGAACTCGATATGATCCCCGGCCTCAGCCGGGCAAGGGTTCATGAAATACCTCCCCTTCTCGTCCAGCCCCGTGACCTGGAACAGGTTGATAACATCATGCACGTCTGACTCGGCCAGGCCGAACGGCGCGACCGCCCGCGTCAGGTTAGAGTGGCAGTGGAAGTCGTACGTCTGGCCCGAGAGCACCGTGTTGATGTAAGGGTCGCACCGCGTGCCGAGCAGGTCATGCACGCGGCCCCCGTGCTCGTCCTCGCCGTACCACGACAGGCTGTCCGCGATGATGGTCACAAGCGGCCGCATGTACGGCAGACACGACCACAGCCTGTCGTGGGTCGTCACGTGGGAGGCGTGCAGCTGCTTGGTCCGGCTGGCCCAGAACCGCTCGCGGGGGTTGTGGGCGTTCCATATGTTCAGGTCGCCTGGGCGGGGAGGGATGTCAGCGGTTTATTCGACGAGTTCATGAGCCTTGCATGGGTTTCGAAGCTGCTCTTCTAAGGAGATGACCGAGTGAGCGAGTCGTCTTACCGACTTGGGGTCCCTCCGGGGTGCTGATCCGAACGATAGAGCCGGCCGGGGCCTTCCACGCCCTCCCGGACCGAATTGGCAAGACGAATTCTTCCAGCAGGACACGCGGCGCTTTTCGGGCAGCCTCGTACAAGTCTCGAGGCACCGTCAGCGGCGAACCTGCGGAGGGCAGGTATGCCGGCACCGGCTTAGGTATCGGCTTCCGGGATCGGAGGCGCTCGGCGCCGGTTTGATCATTTGCATCCATCCTCTCGAAGGGGTCGGGGGTGAAACGAGATATAGACTGGCTGGTTTGGTATTAGTCGGTACCGTAGAAGAAAGACGATTTTTCTTTAATATTCCGAAAGTTACTAAGTACCGGGGAAGTAAGGATGCACGAACAAGCCGACTCTGGCCGCTTGGCTTGGCGTTGATAAGATCGGAGTGAAGCTCCGTCATTATCGTAGTCTTGTCCGGCCTAGGCACTGACTGGTACTTCTCGCTTGTTGATCCACCCTAGAGCAGGTGATTGCCTGTGTTAATCCAACTATCTACCTGGATAATGAGCGCCCATATCGTTGATTGTTTAACCGAGCACCAGTGACTATGACAAACTTGTATTTAATCGCAATACTTGTCTACCAACCACTATTGAATTGACTCAAGTAATGTTGACCATTTGTTCAAAGTGCTTTTCATCGAGTGACTCGAGCAAGGCGAAGTGACTTACACATGAATCTTTGTGTCTGTCACAGAGCCAGCCACGCTAGAATCGTTGGATTTCTGAAGAAATTGAGTCTTTATATGGTCATGGCTGGTGTTACACTTCAATGTCTTGTGCATTGACAAGACCCTCACTTTCGTGAAGCTCGTTCAAAACTTTCAAGAAAAGTAGAATTTTGAGTGTATACCGCGGTAAAACCGCAGGTGCAGAAGTCCTATTTCGCCGCAGGTTTATGGATTTTTTTTTATCCCATGGCGTTGAATTTGCCTGCAAAACACCCTCAGACACACGCTTGAAGGCACAATTGGCGGACGAGTTTGACGAGCAAAAGTCAACAAAATGTCTTGGCAATGCCCAGAGCTGCCGAGGACGAATTACCTTTACTTTCCCTACAAGACCCGGAAACACGTGACGCATTGCTTTTGCGAAAAGCCAAAGGATCGCTAGCGGAAACATCTGATGGCTCTAAATTAAGTGTTTTGCAGTGACATGTGGCGCGGTAGTGACAGACCCGGAGAGTACGGACGAACAGACCGGACTAGACCGTGCCACCCCTTCTGAGGCGCACACTAGGCGTGCAGGATGATACTGTGGCACTGCTCAGCCTTCTGAGGCGTGCTTCACGATACATCATCGTCATAATATGCCATGGGGAATGTGGAAGCGAGGCTGTCCAGATCCTCTTTCAAGGTGAATAGTGGCTTCAGGCCAGGTTGAGTAGCGCGGACGTGTCGTGGGGATGTCCTTGACACCGGCGAAGGATGCCATCTCGGACCTACCCGTAGCATCCGAGTTGTCTGATGATCATGATGCCCGGGTGGATGGGTTGAAATGCTGTATCCCTGCGGCAGGGTACACCAGGAGCCATTGCGACTGGCAGATGCTTAGTTATGCGGTCAAGAGGCCGCGTTGCCCTTGAGTCGCGTGTCGCTAGTCGTGAAACATTTGCTGGTGGTGCATGGGAAGGAGGTGGCGAGGGCTGACTGATCAACAAGCGTGGTGAAAAGAAACGTTGCAATGTTGTCGTCGATAGGACCAGAGTCTACCGCATCGCGATGGCTCTGGACCTCTCATTCGCATCATGAGACAGCTTGAAGTCCTCAAGCCAAGCGCCCCTCAACCCTGAACCTGTTTGCATTGGCAGCTCGAATGCTTAAAATTCAACGCCGCAGTGAGGTGAACTCGGGACTTCTTCGCGCATCGCGATTCGACAGCAGGGCATCCCTCGAGTTCGGGAAAGCCGCCAAGGGGACGTTCGGTTCGCCCAATGCTGAGGGTTTGATTTGACACCGCTTGTTGATTCGCTGAGGGGCTTTGCTGCCCTCTGAATGTGTCGCCCAGGTCCCCTGTCGCCAGGCGTCTCCGAGTCGTCGGAGGACCCTGCACATGTCTCAGAATGCCTGGCAGGCATCCAAGCGTTTTAGCCTCTGCCGTGACCGCGGACGCGCATAGACCGCGGGCATATTTCAGAATCGCGATGAGCTTAATTGATCAGAGGGATGGATGATCAGCCAAGCGAACCAGATTTCGCGTGCTAAGTTCGTATTCAGCAGAGTGGACGGGTGTTGGTTTTGGGCGCAGAGAGAGGTCGCATGTTTGGTATATTGGTAGATGCAACTCTGTGCGGATGGAACCGGGGCTGGATAGGGTCCACTGGGTGCCCTTGCGAGACGCCTGACCTCCCTCTACCACGGTCGGATCCGTCTTGGCACTGCATGCGTTCATTGCCTGGTGTTTTAGCTTCTGCACTTGGTCTGTGTCATGTATTGGATATTATCAGCTGCATTGCATCTGCCCGCCTTCACATCCCAAAAGCTCAGACGGTTGCTCCTTAGGGCTGGCACCTTTTTTCTAACGTTCGTACATGACGTGTGGTGAACATCTAATGATTCGGTGTTATTTTGCTTTACTTTCGGAAGGACTAGACGTTACTCTGTCGCCTACAAACACCTGCATATACTTACTTTCCCAGGGCTGGACTCATCTATATTTTATGTCATAATCCCCACCACACATCGAAGTCGCCTGCGCAGAGCTACACATTACCCTCGCCAACGGAGAACCAGATCTTCATGGCGATAGCCAGGAGTTACCAGAGTCAAAGGACCTGCATATGACAAAGGGTGTTGTCCGAGGGACCTCGCCAATGGACCCCCGGAGCAATGAGCGCATCTCAACCGCCAGCAACAACGACTCGATACTTCAATATGTCAACGACAAGAAGTCGGGAACGAAGAAGCGCCGGCGCGCATGTCCGATCCTGATCCTGCTCGCCTTGGTCATTCACTTCCTCGCATCCGGATGCGGGATCACAATCAGCGTGCTTGTCGTCCGCTTCGGGCTGGAGACATCGGTCGCTGGGAGGCAGGACCTCGTGTCGAGGATACTGCTGTTCGTTTCGAGTTGTGTTGGCAATGTCTACATCCTAATGCACATATTCGCGTCGCGGGAGAAGTACGTCCGGAGTCTTCAGAATGGCAGCCCGCAGATACACGGATACTTCTTTGCGGCCGTATCCTTCCTGATCGCACGACTGTCTTTGCCGGTCTGGATTGCGACAGTTGTTATGAACGCTCTCGTCGCAGCAATGATTGGGTTTAATCTGCAAAAAGGCGTCAAGGCAAATGTGGTCTGGATCCAGCTCTTGATCGCAGCTGTGGCCTTGTGAGTTTCCCTGCTGTGACATTCAAGGCAACGTACAAAACTGACATGGAGGCGCACAGGTTGTCCATGCTAGCCATATTAATTGTAATCGAGACCACTGACCGCCCATTCGCAACATCGATCCTGTCGAGGCGGACATTTATAACTGCAGCGGAGCAGGGCGATCGAAAAGACACGTTTGACCTCAGCATCTCAAGACAGGGGATTCATCCACCGGAGGGTGAAATAGAAAAGAAAAAGGGGGCCAGGAATACAGTGGTAGAACTACAGCGCGAATCGTTTGACCGGTCGCGAATCAACACCCCAGAGTCATCACGCGGCGACAGTCCCAACGGGCAAAACAGTGCACCGTCATGGACGGACCGATCGTCACGAGTCGAGCAAAGGAGGAGCACAAGGAGAGATACGTTGCGAGTACGCAGCCAGGCCGTGCCCACGCCGCTCGAAACCATCTTTGGGTCTCGGGAAACGCTTCCCGATCCTCGCAACTCGCCGGGTATCAAGGGCGACTTCTCATGGAGACCACCGACCAGAGACTCGGAATACATACAACAGAGGCCATTGACCTCAGAATCATTCCGCGATACGCTACAGCCACGGAGCAATGCGGCCTCGACGGTCTTTTCGAATCTATCTGCATTGCCTCAACCTCTCGCCAGCAATCTGATTCCTGCTCCACACGTGCCCGACACATCCCGGCCAGCAGATGAGCAAGCAAGACGACAGTCTGTAGTCGGGCCCCAAAGATCTTCCTCGGTACCGCCCCCAGAGACGCAAATGAAGCCACCAGCCCAGAGGCGTCCCACATTACCGAACCTCACCGACCTCCCCGCCCGCGCCGCAGCCCGGCGGAGGAACTCACTGATCGCCCGAGAAGCCGACCTGGACCCCCGCGCGTCTAAAGAGATCTCCCGACGCTTCAGCATAATAGGCCAGAATAACATCATCGCTCCACCCTCGCCGAGGAACGACTTCGTCGAGGTCCCCATCCCGAATATCACACCTCGAGAACTGGAGACGGACGAGGACGGCATCATCCCTGAGGAGTCGCACCCCCTGGCGAGGAACAACAGCACCAGGGCCCGCCTGGTGCGCAACTTCTCGCGGCCCAGGAGGAGGAGCACCATGGTCGGGCCGGTGGACGTGGTCATGGACGGAGAAATGGCGAGGCGGACTTCATCGTTCCTGCCGGCGCCAGCACGCGAGCGCGGCCGCGGTAGGAAAGACGGAGGAGGCACAGTAACAGATGGCAGGCGAGCCGAGGTCCGGCGATCCAAGTCCGTCCCGCCAGTCACCTCATCCGACGCCGCGAGGACCAGGAGGGTCAGCCTCGTCCTGGACGAGCCGCGATCCAAGCCGCCCACGGCCAGGCTCCCCGTCCTCCGGAAGCCGGTCGCCGCCCCGCGGTTCTCGCCCTTCCCCGCCACCGGCGCCAACGCCCCTGACCAGCGCAGGCTCAAGGGCCTGGGCCAGGGATCTCAGCGGAGGCTGGACAAGGAGGTCTCCCGCTGGGTCCAGGGCGTCCAGGCCGAGCCGCGGACTTCGAGCGACGCGCCGCCCTCGATTATCTCAGACGTGTCTACCGATATACTTGACCCCGACACCGCGGGCGCGGGGAGGCGAGGGGCAGGCAGGAGGCTCAGCAGGGAGGGCTCTGTCTCCGGGCGGACGAGGCGCATTGCGCAGAACTTTTAAGATGGTAATTACCCTGGTAGATCATAGAAATGTGTAAACAAAATCAATCAAATTTTCAAGACGTCATAACTGATCGTGAAAGAAAGCAAATTGGTCTATGATCGGCCCAAGGTTACTATACTCTGATATCTCGACCGTCCACCGCATTCCTTGGTATTCGGCTACAACCGCGCTGAAATGGAAGGATACCAGCCCGGGGACGAAATCGCTAAGCTGTAGATAAAACGTCTCAAGTATAAAGTCATGATCGGAATACGCCGCGGTAAGATCCAAGTTGAAGTCTCATCGTGAACACTGCACACAATGCCTTGTCCCTTTTGACCTACGGCTCCGGGAGGTGGGGGCCCACGCGCTGCACTTTGCTCTTCCATGTACCCTATGACGACCCTGTCCGCTGGTCACTCAGTGTATCTTCGTAGAACTCGACTAGTTTTCTTAATCTATGCAACACTGCTGGTCTCTATGGGGGAGCATTGCCGGTCTTCATGGAAATATAGGACGATGACCACACCGGACTCTAGTTTGATGAGCCGAGTGGTTGTCTCATTTTCGCAAGATTTGTAATACTGAATCGCTCAATTCTATCTTCAAAGCTCTATTAGCTGTACGTTTAGTGCTTGGCCGTGGTGAAACGCTGGTATGAGATTTGCATGTATAGATGCTAGGGCGTTCTGGCTCGGGACCAGCTGTGTGGAAGGGGCTAGAATCCAAGAATTATAACTACTACTTTTCTCGCCTTACACTAAGTGAAATACACAAGATCCGGCATTCGCGGGACTGGGCGTGCGCGCCGAATTGAGTTGAGTGTTCAGAGCTCGGAGACAGTCGGAGCCGGGCGGGCGCGTGGAGCCGGGCGGACACTCCCATTCAAAGGAAGAGCGTGGAATTGTGTTCTTTCCTTAAAAGCACACACTCTCTCTTTGGCTCTACTGTAACAACGTCGTCAAGCAGTGCCAGAAGAGATGAGAGGTTTTGCTCACTAGTCATGTCTACACTCGAACAGTTGCGCGGGGTCACCACGATCGTAGCCGACACTGGTGACTTCAACGTTTTGAAAGAATACGCTCCCCAAGATGGCACCACGAACCCGTCCCACATCCTGAACGCCGCCAAGAGGCCACAGTACAAGACCATCATTGAAGAAGCGGCGAGGTACGGAAAGGCCACATCACCAGACGACCCCAAGGCGCAGGTCGAGCATGCTTTTCTTCGCGTCCTGGTCGAATTCGGATGCGAGATCCTCAAGTGCATCCCCGGTCGTGTCTCGACTGAGGTGGATGCGATCCACTCCTTCAATAAGCACAAGACTGTCAACATGGCACGCGAGATCATTGCGCTCTACAACGAGCTTGGGGTCTCCAAGGAGCGCGTCCTGATCAAGATCGCTTCGACCTGGGAGGGCTTCCAAGCGTGCCGAGTTCTCGAGGCGGAGGGGATCCACTGCAACATGACCGTTCTGTTCTCTCCGGTGCAGGCGAAACTGGCCGCCGAGGTCAACGCGACGCTGATCTCGCCCTTTGTTGGTCGGAGTATGGACTGGTGGCAGAAGAACCACCCCGGGGCCGACTATACGGGGCTTCACGATCCTGGCGTCCGGCTTGTCCGCCAAATTCACGAGTACTACACCAGCAACGGGATTCAGACCGAAATCATGGCCGCGAGTCTGCGAAACATTGATGAGTGTGTTCATCTTGCTGGCATCGGGCTCATGACTATCAGTGTCAGACTACTCGAGGACCTGCGAAAAGCGGAGTATCCTATTGTCACGCAATTCTGGATTCATAAAAGAAATCACGGTAAGCTTCTGGGTCTCCATGTAACGTACAAGACTTCTAACCATCTCTCTCACTCGTCACTCAGAAACCGGTAGTACCAACAACGGGCCATCATCTCCTACATATCTAGATGATGAGGCTTCATTTCGTTTTGATCTGTTCAATGATAGAATGGCTTTTGAAAAGATGTCAGAGAGCCTTCGGATCTTCTTAGATGATGGCGAGGAGCTGAAAAGAATTCTGCTGGAAGCTATCGGCTCTTTATAAATTACTGGACTGGTAGTCGGTAGTCCAACATTCCAGAATTTGCCCTTTTTGCTTAAGAGAATACCTTACTTCAAACTTTACTATTCCATTGACCGAATTCATCTGATTGTTGGATCAATGCAAAAAGTTCAATAAAGCCATGTATACTGAAACTGAACCCATGGATACCTAGGTGCTTGAATAGCTGATGGTAGCACTCAATTTTCATCGTTAATATTGAAGCAGGTCACTCACTTATCAGGCCAGGTGAAAGTTAAAGATGCAACGCTATTAGCTATGTGTGTATTATTTTGCAGCCTCCTTAGAACTGTAATAACTACAGTGGGCCAGCAAGCATTCAAGGAACTTGAGCCACAATGGAGCCTTTGCTATAGACGTCAATTATAGAAAATATGAGATTATTCTTTCGTTGCACACACATACGCGCACACACACACATGTATATATATGCAGCTTCGCAGCAGAAGACTAATTATTCTAATCTCATAGTACCTGGTTTTCCTGCCTTGCCCTAATAGCTTTGCTCGATCGCTCACTAGCCTCCCTTATCTTCCAGGTAAACTCGTACGTCTTGTAAGCATCGTCGTAAGAAGACAAGATCTCGTTCGTAGAGGGCCGAGGGGCATCTTGCGAGTGCACACCAAGCAGCGCAGCAAATTCCGAGTAAAACGGATCGTCCCCGGCAAAGTTGATTGACCGCTCCTCCTCTGAAGCGGGTGTCCTGGTACAGAAGAAACGAAAATAAGTATTGATGTAAGAACGGCGCCTTCCACACGACCGGGTAGACCATGATCATTGATGGGGTTTACTGACCGAATATGCAGTGTGGGGAGAATATACAAGTCTGTCAAGCGCAGCTGATAACCGTCTGCTGTGATGACAATCTCGTTGGTATATTTGACGTCATGCAGCGCAATGAGATGGGTGAGGGAGCCAAGTGCCCCATTTGAAAACCTCCTGCAAGAGAGCCATGAGCTTCTCAATCCGCATCTGAGATCTTTCTTTCTGTCTTTCTTCTTTTTGTGAGAGAGCGAGAGACATACCACATAGCGCTTGTAGCTCTGGGAATCCGCTCCTCAGGTGAAATGACGGATTCATCAATTGCCATATGAGAGAGCTTCCCTGCTGGCTCATCGTGTTCGAGAGCGTAGGCCTGGACTGTATCGAGGGCAATATCGCCACCGAAATATCGGCAGAGGTCGCAGAAATGCGTTGCTTGCTCTACAATGGGACCGCATTGCTTGGACTTGTCCCACCAGTCCACCTTTCTGATCTTCGAGTATGCGCACGTGTAACGCATGTTGATGGACATTATTGTCAGATTGTTGACGCGAATAATATCCATGGTTGTCTGTACCACCTTGAGGTACCTCAGCATGTAGCCAACGGAGATCCGGTTCCCGGCCTCCCGGAGCAGCTTCACCACCGGCAGTGTCTTGTGAGGTAAAGCCGTAGCGACGGGCTTCTCACAGAAGATGGCTGGGTGAGGGCCAAATGCGTGAATGACCTGTTCCTCAAGGTTGCGGCCGGGCAAAGTGGTACCACGGAAATAAGGGGGAGCTCCGATGATGATGAGCTGAAGGCGGATTCCCTTCGCTTTGATATCTGCCTCTGCATCGCTGAGTCCAAGATAGTGGGTGGTCTTCTTATACGATTCTGCCGCATCAGACTGCTTCTTTTGCGCAAGGACCTGTCCAACTCGCGGAGCAGAAGGATCCACGATGCCGATGACATCGAGCTGCTCTCCAACGCATCTCTCGACTCGCAGGGAATGATTCCATTTGACGTTATCGTTGCCAAACGTAATGTTTCCCTACATACATAGGAAGAACGACCACAGGTCAGCACGGATTTCCCCAAGTAGTGTGTGTCATGTCGGGGCCCAGCTTTGAATGCAACCAACCTACTTACCGCGCCGATGAAGAGTACGGGCACCTTGTGTTCGCCAGTTTCAGGCATGATCAAGACGTTTGTTTCAAATAAACAATAATAATGTTGGTCTTTGCACCTCCGACTGACTGATTTGCTTCGTGGTGGATGATGTATGCCAGTTGATAAACCTTCCGGCGCCCGGCATGACCCGGAGCCGGCCGGAGCCGGGCCAAGCCCGGTTTCCAACGCGGAGAGATCACGTGGCTGAATTCTAACCGCAGGCTTTGGGAACAGAACCTCAGACGACAGGTCGGGCAAGCATCAAGAGACAAACAGGAGCGAGGAAGAACTATAAGAGAAATACCAAGGCACAGCGATTTGTTTTACAACCCAGCATGGAAGAGCCGCGAGAGCTGCCACCGCGGCGATTGAAGGCGTGTCGGACGTGTCGCCGGCAGAAGATGAGATGCGATGGGAACCCGCAAATGCCATGTCCGCGGTGCGTCAATGCAGGTGTGGACTGCATCTTCGATATGGTCGAAAGAAAAGAGCACCCCGACAGCCATGGAGCACAGAAACGCAAGTATGGTGGTACCTTATTTACATGCCGCTGGAACTTCCAGAAGTGGCGAGAGCGAGCTAACAGGATTCGATGCTGGCCAGAATAGATGCCCTGCATGAAGAAGTTGAGGCATTGAAAGTTCGGATGCGGGAGATTCATCATGCCACCACTCGAACCCAGAGTCGACCGTCGGCGTCCCAAGGTTCTGGCAACTTGGACGGTCAAACAGTTGTCGTCGTCGAGGAGAACCGAGACGCCGGATCAATAAACGATGCTCGCTCCGGGACGACTCCGGCCCAGTCAATGCCACTGGAGGAGGAGTCCTGCCGCTCAACAAGTGCCAGTGTGAGTTCGAGTCGCACAGAGTGCCTAGATCAGTTCACATTGAATGCTCCTTTATCAGCAGTCCATGCAATGACCCCGCGGCTGTCCGACTCCTCTCCTTACTCCCCTGTGGGGAGTGGACTTCAGGAGCAGCAACAGCAGAGTCACGGTAGCACGAAGCCCGGAGCTGCTGCTTCTCCACAAAAAGCGCCTACAGGGGCAGGAGAGCCTGGTTCCGAGCCGGATGTCATGTCATATCTGTTGAGAAATGAGACAATGGCTCGAAATATTTTCGCTCTGTATGATATGATATAAGTTTCTTTTTTTCTTTGTCTTTTTGACTCTCCCTCTGCTAACAATAAGTCTTCTGCTACTCACTTAGCTACCTCGGGGGAGCAAACCCATTTCTCCCTCTTTTCGATCCAGTAGCAGATACATTCGATTCGCTGCGTCATCGCTCTCCTTTCTGTCTGATTACAATATTGTTCATCGGCATGTGTCAATCGGATTCGTGCAGTGCTGATAAGAACATGAGAGAGTATGCTCGCCGCGAGTCCCATCGTTTGGCCACGGAAAGCCTCTTTGAGAATCCGAGGCTGGAGAATGTACAGGGGATGATACTCCTTGCGGCATATGCAAAGAAAGCCTGGTTTGCGATCGGCCATGCACTACAAATGGCCAAGGACCTCGGCCTAGACGCAGCCATGCATCGGCTCAACAACCTAGAATCAGCTGGAGGCCATGATCACGATGTTGAAGCACGTGACCTTTTCCGACACACACGAACTTGGCTGATACTGCATCACATCGAGCGGGAGATCGCATTTGGCACAGCGCGCAAGCCTAGGATGAAACCCGTGGACAAGATGTCCCTCAGAAGATTTCTTAGCCTTCCCATCACCACGTGCGCAGACATCAGGTACATTTCCATCATTGAACTCGTTCAAATTCGAGGTGAGTTGATACAGTATCCGTTATGTCTGTGTTGGCGTAGCACTCACGCCCTGTTCTAAATTCTCTTCTTTTTTTGTCAAGGTACCTCAACCGCCGAAGTGATGTCCGAGTCTTTCAACTCTGAAAATCCAACCTTGTGGCTGAAAGAAGTCGAATCCCGGACACAACAGTGGTATCACCATTGGGATACTCAGCTTGCCAGTGGGTCCATCCAACAATTATCCGGCCGTGATATACTGGACAGTTTTCACATGAATCATCTGATGTTTTTCAACAGGACATGGAGTGGATGTTAGTTCTTTCCAGCGCGCTAGTTTATTCATTCAGCAAGCTTTTGCAACCATCACAATATGTTGTCAAGTCCTTGCAAAGCGCCAGCAATCCAATTCTCTCTTGTCTGGAGAGTTATCCGCGACGATCAATGACGACTTAACACAGCGAACAATGGCAGTCTGCGTGGAATTGCTCCGCTTCATTTGCAAAAGTCCTTCATATCAGTGGCATTTCCAATGGGCACCATCTTTTTCGGCTTTGATGCTCTCGTTCCTTGGTAAGAAGCCCAAATCAACTCAATGGATGTGTGAAATTTCGTCAAATCCTGACCTTCATCCATTCATTGATTAGCTCTGTTCGCGTTACAAGTATCTCAAAAATGGCCTCACTTGATCGATAGAGAAGCTCTGGCTACTGAGCTTGTCCCCATAGGGTCAATGCTAGAGAAATACCCCTACGTCGAAAACCTTGCCTTCCAAATCCACCAGCAGGCTGCCCAGTTGATTGAAGCGATGAATTCAAATGGCAGGGCGTCAAGTGATGGAGGAGCTTCTGGAGGAGGAAGCAGCAGTGGTATAACCAACTCAGCGAATGGGATGATATTTGACGCGACAGATACGTTAGGCTTTGATTTTGGGGGAATCGATCTGTTCCTGGCACCAGGTTATCTTGAGAACTTTGATTCATTTGTGGGTTAAAGAGTCAGGTAATATCTGAAAGCCCTACCAATGCATTAATTACAAAAAGAGGGCAGGACTATCAAGGCTTGCAATTTCCTATTATGGCTACGAGTAGAAGATACTCAAGGAAAGAAACAGCCTTTTATCTTTGCAGATTCGAGGATAAGTGTGTTCTTATGTATCCGAGACGGTACATATTGTGACACTGGGTTACTCAGGCCTAGATAGATGGATGATATGAGTAAGTGCCTGGTTAAAATTCGAAACTCAGGAAAAGGACTTTTCTTATCAATGAACAAGGAGCAGCTCACCTGTATTCACGACAACCATGCCTAAAGCTTCTCTGGTAGTGTCCAGCGGCGATATTCAGATTCCAGGTTGAGGATATTTGCGTGTTACTCCCTTCATGAAAAATAGAAGCAATGCTTTGAATAAAATTAAACCTACGGGAAGCCAAATTCTGGTCTGATATAGTCAATAGTAAAGGGTATAAATCAATTATCATCCGTCAGTGCCGGGTAGGTCCGGTTCCCACTCAATCCCGGGGCCGCACCGGGCTGGCCGGTAGCCTATGCCCGGTTGCTCGGATTGCCTGAATATATCAAGTATACGCCCTGATTTTGATGACATAGAATGAACGCCTTTGTGTTCAAAACTGTGGCCAGCAGCCCGGAATATCAAAGGCTCGGGGCCGGCTTACTTTTGTAGACAAGCCGGCTGCACGATCATGGGAATGGTTAGCCTCACTCCTAGCTAACATGTCGAAGAGGTGGTCGTTGGAGTCAGTGGCCCCTATCTGTGTTAAGCATTCTGTGGGAATGGGCATAGACACATTCACTTGGAGGTCACGTGACCACCGTACATAGCGACTATAGCTAGATACGTAGGGTGCAGCCATTCGGCCACACCCTCCTCTCTACACACAACAACCAACTACCACCAAATCCACTCGTACGCGTACGTGACTACCCAACCAACACATTCAGTCCTATCTTTTAGCATAATGCAAGGCAAGAGGTTCCCTGGATTTAGCAAGTATCGGCCTGTAGAGGACGACTTCAAGCGTCTCCAGTAAAGTCTATAGAGGTGCCCCGCCGATCAGGAGCTCTCCATGCCCGGTGCCTGCCTCCAGATGTCCTTTTTGCCAACCATGATGCACTGTTGACTACCATCATCACTTTCCTTACAATTTACTCACGGAGGAATTACAGGGTTATAGATACTCATCTGCTGGAGCCCTTGAGCCCTAGCAATTACCTGGCGATATGGTAGCTACAGTACTATATCTAACGCTTAATATTTTAGAATCTATCGGCAGCCTTGCACGATATCTCATTCGGACGATTTTTCGAGCTGTATCTTGCTCCTCGTTGTCAGATTGTGCAAAACCTTTCTGCTCTTTGCTCTTATCTGTGGGGAAACCATGGACTCTTCGCCAAAGAACAACGCCGATGCTGCTTCGGTAGCGCCCGAGTGCTTCCACTTTCAAAAGTTCACTCTCTTCGCCCGCGATTTGAACTCATCAATGAAGCCGTGTATTTTTCAAATGTGAGCTTCGGCATCTCTCGGTTACAGCTGCATTGTGTTATTCTCGGCTTCATGTGTCAAGAAATCGACCCGTAAATTTGAACGTGTGCGTTGTCGATCAAGAAGCTATTGCCAACAATGTCGCATTAACCTGCCGAACTGGGATTTTCGTATTCGCGATGTTTCCTAGTATGTGCATGATCAGCAGGCGTTATCAGTATCTGGTATTGGCTGAGCGCACCTCATATCCTTTATCTGGTAAAGTGGAATCGTATTCGTAAAGAAAACGTGCAAGCCAAGGCGGGGAAAGGATTTGTGCGCGCTATGGGGCTGCTTACCTTGCCATATTCGAAGAATGGAGGTCGAGCCGGGCCTCGGAGATACCTCTTGGGAAAGAATTCCCATCTGATAGCAATATATATCCCGGTTGGTGGGGGCCGCAATAACAATACCAAGTTGTTAACCGATTGGCGATCACATCGCGCTGCATTTTGTAAATGGATCAACATGCTCCGCAAAACAAGAATAATGTATACAAATAGTTGTGTCCCTGGGATATTAGGATAGAATTTGGACAATGGAGGATCCCAGTCTATCTGTATTTCAAGCACAGCAATCTCGTGCTTCTTTGACGCTTTCAAGCCTCATAGCCTCGACAGGAAGGCAGCCAATCTTTGACAGACTTCGACAACACGTAGTGTTCCTGCGCCGTTGACTTTGAAATGCGGACTACACTACTCCCCTTGTCCTTTGCAATCTCGGCAACAGTCTTGGGATTTTGGCATCATCCAAAGCCTGCACATCAGCCTAAGGATATTGGAACAGCCCATGATGCCAGCAAAGCATGTGCAGAGATCAAATCTCAAATCTCCAGTGCCAGCGAGGTGATTGACGGTGTGGGTAAGTGCTTGCCGCGGCTCAGTGCGGGCCTGCGGGTCATCATTCGTGGCTTCACTTGTGACCTTGGGGACTAATAGCAATTCCAGTCGAGCTGAGCCTCACGGAAGATACCCACCATTGGTTCTTTGTTTCCAACAGCGAGACACCGACATGTGTTGTCGAAGTTGGCTCCCCGGCCGACCTATCAATCGCCGTAAGAAGTCGGCCTCCAGTGCATCAGGCAACAGCACGACTAACATCTAGGCAATGGGCTTGCAGATGACCGCCATTGGGAATTACGGGGCACCGTTCGCTATATATAGCGCGGGTCATGCGTCAAACAAAGGTTTCTCGAGCACGACTGGGGTTCATATCGCCATGAAACGGATGAACCAAGTCGTTCTGTCTGCCGACAAAACTACGGTCGAAATCGGCACGGGAAACGGGTGGGCTGACGTGTACGACAAGCTTGACGGGACGGGTGTCAATGTGGTTGGTGGCCGAGTGAAAGGTCCTGGGGTTGGTGGATTCACCCTCGGTGGGGGATACTCTTGGTAAATCACAAATGGTCTACGTCTACTCTAGAGAATTCTGCTAACCGATCCGCCAGGAAGACAAATCAGTACGGTCTTACCAGCGACACTGTTGAACAGTTCAATGTCGTCCTACCTGTGAGTCCTCCCCATGGCTCGCTAGCAAGCGGGATATACTTCTAAGGGTTCAAACTGACTGTTGTATTTAGAACGGCACGATTTCGAGCGCATCCGCAGATTACAACCCAGACCTGTTCTTCGCACTCAAGGGCGGTCTAAATCGGTTTGCCGTGGTCACATCTGCAGTTTTTCGCACTCATCCACAGACTGATGAAGTCTACGTACGCTCCCCAATTCCCCACAGCTCTGGACCGCTGCTGTTGGCTGATAACTTCTCCTACAGGCTGGAGTGACCATCTACACATCAGACCAGGTTGATGCGGTTTTGAATGCGACCCAGATCTTCTCTGATGTCAACACTGATCCCAAAGCTCAGATTATCACCACCATCAATGCAACGCCTGTCGGCCTTGCCGCACTGGTGCTCTTCTTTTACGATGGACCGGATGCGGGAACATCCTTCGAAATGTTTGACGGAGTCGACCATACAATCAGTCTTGTTAGAGCTCAGCCGTTCTCAAGTTTCGTGTCAACTGTTGATTCTTCTCTCTCATCGAATCCCCGTGGAACCTTCAATAGTCTGCCAACGACAAAGACAACACCAGCCTTTCTGGCTGCTGTGAAGAATCAGGCATCGGTTAGTCAAATAAACAACGGGTCATGTGAACTGTCTAAGCTGATCGGTTACAGTCGCTGATTTCTCAAGGCCATGGTGCTTTGATACTGAGTTACGATATCGAGCCGTTTCTCAAGTACGGGGCGCATGCCACGGAGAGTGCATATCCACATAATGACTCTCCATATCCGGTAAGCTTTTCGGACTCTGAATCCCGGGAAAGTCAATTGACCCTTTTACAGCTTAATCTTTATTTCTCATGGGGCTTCTCGTCAGACGATCAGTATTGGAATGACGCAATGGTGAACGCTATCTCTGAACTCAGAGAAGTCGCAATTAGGGAGGGCATATTCGATGCTTCTTCTGCCGTGTACCCCAATTATGCTATTGCCGGAACCACAGCAGAAGAGCTGTATGGGTCTACTAATGCAGCCAGGCTGCGGTCGATCAAGGCCAGCGTCGACCCAGATGGTGTGATGAATTTGGCTGGAGGCTTCGACATATGATTTGAAAGACAGTTTCTTTACTCTACACAGTCATCCAATTTGAGAGATAATGAAATAACTATCGAGGTATGGCTTGTATTACCGTTTTTTTGGGTCTAATGGTCTAACATGAAGAGAAAGCTCTGAAGAGCTGACGGTGTGATGCCCGCTGTCCTGACCCTCCGTGGTGTATTGTCTCTTACGTACAAACAGGTTTTCCTATTCTTTATATCATCTTGCTCGCTCGTATCAGATTCTTTAGTATCTGTTGAAGCCGAAATCTCAAGTTCTTGCCGCTTGTCAAGTATCAATTCCCTCAGGTTTTCCGATGTCACTATATTAATGCATGAAGTAAGGCATTCTCACCTTCACGCCTTGAGAATAGCATCAAACCGTTCCAAGACACGTCGTTCCGCGTCTGGATCCTTCGTGTGGCCCAGTGTATGCTTGGCTTCCTCCGTACGGGCAGCCACAATTCGGTCCCGCGTTTTGGTGTGCAGGGAGCGTTGTATGCTCTGATATATGCCCCACCCCGGGTATGCAACGATGCCCATAGCTGCGGACGACACTCCAGTGCCAAGGCCAAGGAGCCCTCTTCCCACTCCCTTGATAGCACCCAGCGAGCCGCCTTGTTGCGCACCCCGCACTGGCTCTTGTACTATGCCGAAAATTCCCTGCCCTATGCCCTTCCCAAGGTTCTTTCCCGAGACCGCGAAGCCGGATTTCCAGCCGGTAACGGGCTCGTGGTTGATCACTTTGCCACCATATAGCCGTGGTGCATTACGCATCCCTTCGGTGAAGGCGAGGGGCATGTCGATCAGATTCCCCTTGGCGAAATTGTGAAAAAATGATCCTACTCCTGAAGCTACACCAAGGGCTACTGCACTGCTTGTAGACATGCAACCACGGCCGGAGCCTCGTTGGTCATTGCTTTGAGGAAGGTTGATCTGAGCGTCTCGTTCCGAAGTTGAAGATGTTGATGATGAGCCCCGCTCCGCAGGCACTGAGTCCAGTTCCAAAGCCTTTGGCTTTGGGGCTCGCAATGCTGCCACGGGCTTGGCGACGATGTCTGCGGCCGCGCCGGCCATGCCCGCATATGCTCCAACGAGGGCCGCAGTTGTTCCAGTGACCGGGTCCCAGCGAGAGTTCTCGATGAGGATGGAGTTTGGTACGTGCCTTCGCTTTGTTAGTGGCGCGTGGCTTGCATTTGAGTAACGGTGGTCCGGGAGAATGGGTACGTACCGTTTCAACTTCTTCTTATCGATCATCGAACGACGTACAAGTATATCTGCAGCAAATTCTGACAGGATTATTTGCTTGCCTTGGCGGTGGTAAGTCCACATGGCCACCTTATCCTCGGCAAGCTGACACCGCATCCCCTGCGTTGGGAGGTGCTTGTGGAAGCTGCGCACAGCCGCCTTCACACCAGAATCACCCTTCATCTTTTCAGAAATTGCGAGAGCTGCTTCTGATGCCTCTGGAGACATGCAATACCTCAATGCGTCGGTGATGTTCTTCACGTTCAGGTCTTTATGCGGGATACCCTTTGGTCCTGCGCCCGCACGAGCGACCATTTCTCCCCAGAAGAACTGACTACACAGACGGGAAACATTAGCAGTTTGAAACCCAACATATTCCGCGACACACTTACTCTCCAAAGAACGGCACCACAAAGGTCGGCCGGGCGAAGCGAAGGCCGCATGCCGCAGTGCCTGCGCCACCATGGTGAACCACTGCGGCAACGTGTTTGAAGAGCCACTCATGGGGGCAGTCGTCGATGAATAATACACGATCGTTGCTTTCTCGAGAGCTCCCTAATTTGCTCCAGCCCCGGGACACTATTAGTCGTGCGCCAATCGTGCTCGCCGCCTCAAGGATCATTTCGGTCAGCCTTTCTGGATTGTCGATGACAATGCTGCCGAATCCGACGTAAATCGGAGCCGGCCCTCCTTTCAGAAAGCTCGCGATCTCAGTTGGAGGGGAATATTGCGGCTCCTCGCGGAAGAAGAATCCGCAGACATCTGTTCGAGTCTTAGTCTCGAAAACTTGAAGTGGATGGCATACGTGAGTTTTTGGACGAACCTATGAATTCTGGCCAATCCATAGGCTTAGGTATCAATGCTGGCGACCAGCAGTAAGTTGTCGGAATACAAAGATTCTCGGCAAGCAGCGGGCCTTCTGTGAATGGTACCGGTTCGAGATCAAGGGTGCGTCGCCAATCATTGATAAGGTCTCCGATACTAGGTATGACGATGTTAGCAGAAGCGACACTCAAATTTGAGAACATTTCAAAACCAACCCTTGCCAGGTCATCCACTCGACGAACGCGAATGACACCCAATTCAGAGTCTGTCGCGTCGCCTCAGTGATCTGCTGTGGTTCTCTGATATTGGCCAGAGGATGACGGAAGAATCTCGTACTGGACCATGGCATCGTAAACATGAGATGAACGGGGATACCCAGCGCCTGGGCGCAGTGGATATGAGCAAAGCTCGGTGGGTTAGCAATAATCGCGTCTGCAACGAAAGGCCTCCCGCTTTTCCTATCAGGTTCTATGCATGACTTCCAGCAGCCGTCGAGAATTTGGGCAATCATATCCCGCTTTGTCTGAATTTGACCAGAGAGAAGAGTCTTCATTCCTGGGAGGAGACCCGGGTTTTTGACCTGTGATGGCAAAATGAGCAAAAAGTCTAATTCCCTCTTCGTGTTCTGCGGCCCTGGAGTGAAGGATGACTGACCATGTAAGCCATCAACTCAGCGGGATCTCCTCCAATTGGGTAGAACTCAAGATCAGAGCCAGTCACGAAGGACTCGAACACATTATGTGTCGCAATTCGAACGCGGTGGCCGTATCTTTGAAGCTCGTTTCCAAGCGCGATGAAAGGCTGTACATCGCCGCGGCTGCCAACAACCTGTATCACGATGTTCAAGGGCAAAGACCACCCTTCATCTGCTTCCACTGATTTTCCCTTTGGATCAAGCGTACTATAGGCTGGTGGTGCTTCCAGACCTGAAGCGGTCGGCTGGGAAGCGTCAGGTGCTTCGGTGTATTTCCAGTCCGGCACGAACAAGGACAGGGACTTGAAGAGGCGTGAACCTGGATCAATGTTGACTCTACCATCTGATATCGTCGTCAGAGCATGTTATGACTGGCGTGCATGAGCAGACCATACCTGAGGAAGATTCGCCATTCTGATGTTCCTGCTCGACGGCATAAAGGTAAGAAGGCGGCGGGTCGTCGTGTGCTCCCCCTGTTGATTCGTGAGTGTCCATGATTTTGGCCGGCTTGAGCAACGGTCACGCAGACTCTGACAAGACTTCGTTGGCTTGAGATCGTTTCTCAAAGAATACGATACAGGGCTAAAAGCCTGAGTACTTATCCACTGGCAAGAGTGTGGTAGCTGAAATACACTAGACCCTGGAGGCGCATACGCAAGCATGGCTTAGCTGTGCGTTTTGCATTCTGCGTATTTGCACGTTTGTGATTGGCGGGTGGGGGTTCCCCTTTAACGAATTTGGATCAATATTAGCACAGCCGCTCGGTGAACCCGTATCTGGTTCGTATCGTCTCGATTGTGAGTGGTCCGCGATTTGGTGGCCCCAGCTTTTCGTACCAACTCGTAACAGCGGCTCGCAGCTCCCAGCCTCTGAAAAAGTGAGAACACCATTGTATAATGGCTTGTATTGACCACAGTTGATGCGATACCTATTTTAATCGTCTTTGCTGCCTCAAATGATTGAGTTGTTCTCATCCATCATTACGATAAACCTTTGTTGGAAAACCCTCAGAAACAGCAAGGCCCGGGACAAATTCAATTGAACATTCACTAATCGACGACATCATGGATCGCATACGCAGTTGTTTTCGCGCAGTTTCAGACTTTTTGCACAGTCCTGTCTTCAATCCGTCTTTCATGACAAAGGTGCACTTCATACAGTTGTTACTGGTAGTGATCATGATCAGCCTGACTGGAGCACGTATCTCCGTCAAGCCGAGTGGTATGCCTGTAACAAGATCCGATACACTCGGGATAGTTATGGTTGGTCGGACCCTTCGTACTTCCCTGTATCGGCAACGACTGATGGGATGATGATAGGGTATCAAAACACTGGTGGTGCTCTCTTATCAACTCACCACAACTCACATAACGAAGTTCAAACGCTGGCAAAGTCTCAAGGCGTACCAGATTTTGAACACCATGGAAATCCTTTTCTGGTTCGTGGTTGTTATAATCACGTTCATGGGAATCTCAGCGTATTGTCGGAACACATATTGTGGCTTGAGTTGGCTGGCTGTCCTGATTGCCATCACTTTAATGTGAGTATTGCAGCTTTTCGTTGTGGTCGGACCTATCCCTCCTCCACCTCGGGACCTCGAAACGTTGAAACACAAGCTCACATGATCAAGGTTGCTCGCATTTTGGACTGCTGTAGTCTCCAGGCATAAACGCATAGAGACAAAACAATTCGAATAATTCACAACTAAAATCGCTTTCCACAGTAATCTTTACTGGCACTTCACGAGGTTTGGCCATATGACTGCGCGGTTATATAACCTGGTAACTTGATAGAGCAAGGCGAGCTAAGACCATGGTTGCAATTGTGGTGCAGGAGGGAACTTGTTGGGAGTAAACCTGGGAGCATATTGGTTGAAGAGTTCTCGTCTCAGCCACAACCTTGTATTGAATCCTGACGTTTGCATTTAACTATTCCACCGACGTTGTAGTGATAAACACTTGCTACTGTTCCCAAATGCGGAGTTTAGTGGCGCAGTGATGCGAATATTTTGACTTGCGCGGACGAGAGCACAAGCTCACTGTGAATTACCAGGGCACAATGTGAATAGTGAATCGACGAACTCGAGCCCACGTGTTTTCAACCGAAGTAAAGAGCTGTCAAGAGACTAGGTACTTCAGATGAGCATAGTGACGCTGGAAATGACCTGGATTGGGGCGGACACATCTTGCATGTGCAGGCTTGCAGAATGCCACATTCATTTATGAAGTAAGCGAGCGCCGCTTGATGGCAATGAAGTGATAGTTATATATGATGCTGCATGAACAGGAGCGAAACCTTTTCTTTGCCGTCTCACCAGTATCACTACCAAAGTTCCCTCAAGGTTTCCTTGGCCACCACATTATCAACTCAGCCTGATCTGTTTCCTGCACATGATCTGACTTGCATCCACGAACTGCGGATGATTAGTTGGAATTCCCGGATTCCTTCAGCTTGGGCTCACAGCTCGGCGTCCTCGTGCTGTACAGACTACCCCTATCTGGACGCATGTCGAGGTATGGGGTATGTCGCCACACTGGCATCTGTAGTAGACCTGAGACCCGCAATGGGCATTCATCTTGATCTCATTGACACAACGGAAGGCACATGAGAATGCCATCTACTGAGGCATCGCCATCAGAGCACGGGCGTATTCCAGGACAGAATCAGTCTAGGGAGCAGACCTGAGGGGAGTGAATAAGTATAGAAACTCATTATTACATTCCTCTGCCTGCGGTGGTGCTCGGGAGGCTTTTGATATGCTGGTCGATACTCGAGCTGATACACTTCGCTGGAGGAGTATTACGGGATCGACGCCTATACACAGCGCCGTTGTCGAATTTTCGGTTGAAATGGTGAAGCATGTTCTTGAAGCAATCAGATTATACGGTATCTAGCCATATCCTCCATTGATGTCGGCCCTTGGGCATTATCCCACCGATCCTCCATTCTGGGGATTCCACCTGGGTAGGAAACAGTGGCTTGAATCGCATTTCACACCACAAGAAGAAAAGGGCAGAATGTACGGCATGCTCCCGGTATCTAACTATACCTTTTTGCCACGGGTTGCAGATGAATTCGCAAATTGGGAGTTCCTAACATAAGGACATTCATACTCTCCAGAGTCCTGGAGAGTGGGGCAGACAGCCGCGTGGACATATTCCAGCACTAGCAGTATACGGAAGGTGAATAGCGCTCGAAGCTGCTCTCTTAACGCCGGCTAGGGCGTACGTCGTAGCACAGGTACCACTCTCCAAGATAAGATTGTAACTAACTGTCATGAGCATACACCGATGCATAAATCCTCAAAAGTGTACAATGTGTGAAGCTTGTCCAATCCTCACAGAATCCCGCCCCTGGAATCTCCGTCCAAGGTCGCATGCCTATCGAATAGCGGCACGTGGACAGTTCATTCGCTGAACCCCAATATCTATGCTGCGCAGTAATCTGTGCAATCCCCATTTTCAGGCGTCTCCCCTCCTGAATCCCCACTTGACTAGCGGATAACAAGGCGCGTGGACAAGGAAGTGCTTGCTATAACCTGTCCATATCGGGTAGGTGACTGTGACTGGCATCCACCCCGGCATGATGCTTCTGTCCACTCAATCTCACCCGTGACAGATGCGATAAGAATTGCGGTGATGAGAATGCTGTCAGGAGGTGTCTATATAACCTTCTTGCCCTGCCAAGACATGCAACCTGTCCGTCAACCACGGCAATCATCACGGTTCTACCCGTACCCGTCTTGGCCTGCTTGATCCGACGCTGTCCACGAGTTGCAGTCCAGTAGCCTAGAAGATGACCTCCACCGTACTTCTCACCCTCGCCGCCTTGCAGGGCGTGAGGGCATGGGGCGCTCTTGGGCACGCCACGATCGCCTACATCGCCCAGAACTATGTTACTGATGAAGTAGCGTCCTGGTACGTCCAATTCAGTTGAGCATCGACTACTCACAAGCATATGAATTGACCAATCATGACTGCAGGGCTCAAGGTGTTCTCGGCGATACTTCAGATTCGTATCTGGCCAACATCGCCTCCTGGGCCGACAGCTACCGCGCGACGACCGCCGGCGCATGGTCTGCGCCTCTGCACTTCATTGACGCAGAGGACAGCCCACCCAGTGACTGCAACGTGGACTACGATAGGGACTGTGGCGCGACAGGCTGCTCCGTCTCCGCCATAGCCAACTACACCCAGCGAGTCGGTGACGGCCGCCTCTCCGCCGCGAACGTGGCCGAGGCCCTCAAGTTCCTGGTCCACTTTACCGGTGACATCACGCAGCCTCTGCACGACGAGGCCTACGAGAAGGGCGGCAACGGTGTCTCCGTCAAGTACCAGGGTTACACGGACAACCTGCATTCCGACTGGGACACGTACCTCCCACAGACGCTCGTCGGCGGAAGCAGCCTGTCGTATGCCAAGACCTGGGCGACCAACCTCACTGCGGAGATCAAGTCCGGCGCCTACAAGTCCCAGGCGGCAAGCTGGATCGCCGGGGACAGCGTCAGCTCAGTCCTTGACACTGCGGTGGCCTGGGCCACCGATGCCAACGCCTACGTCTGTAGCGTCGTGATGCCCGACGGCTCTGCAGCACTGACAGCCATGAGCGACCTCTACCCAACGTATTACGAAGCGGTCATCCCCACGATCGAGCTCCAGATCGCCAAGGGGGGTTATCGCTTGGGGAACTGGCTGAACCTGATCTATGACGCCAGCATTAAGAAGAGGGATCTCGAGGCGAGGGGTGGATTCAAGAGAGCTGAGAGCAAGCCTCTGCCGGACCTGATGGGCCGCGACATCCTGCCGGCGCCCAGGCCATTGAGCAAGGCGAAGCTTGCCAGGGCTGCGTTTGGGTATGGTTGTAATCATGACCACCATTGATTGGGAATGACAGCTCCCCTGTACTTCTATTCAAGCCTCGAAGAGAATAGTGGTGTGATAGTTGAATGAATTGACGATGTTGATTATAACATAAAGCTAAAGGTTACTCACTGCAGCAGATTGTTGTGAAAGAGTAAATGATTGACGAAAGCTGAAATAACAGAATGAACAAATGCAGAAGCTCAAGTGAGTGATGACCTCTAGACCGATGACAACAACAAGTCTTTTTTACCGCTCCGGCGGCACAGTTGATCCGGTCGCATTATTTCAGCCGTGGGTGAACAGATAGCCCAAATGTGGATCGTCTCCTCTTTGCATACCACCGAGCAACATGATCTTGTCCAGCAAGTGAGCGACCACTTTGTGATTTGGGTTTTGATGTTCCAAAGTCTTGCGTACCGTCTTAGGGCAGTCTTTCTGCCATTCTTGCAGTGACCTTGCCTTTGTTTCTTCCTGCGCTGCTTTTGGTGTGCTCGAGACGTGCTGCATTTACCCGACAAGTGCCTTACTGCCTCATCACCTTATCACCAATTATTCTATATTTTACTATTCTTGGATAAACTTCATTCAGGGAGTTATAGTCACCGATATGGCCGACGAACATCGAGATCGGGAGGTTGGGATGTGCACCGATTGGGAAAGCATCGATCACTATGAAGAGATGCGCAAAAATTGGGTGCAAGATGCATGCGCTGAAGACACTGTCGTCCCCATCGTGCAGCTGGTCACACTGCATTATAAAGGAGGCAAACAAAACCCTATCAAATTGCACGATCCAATCCGCGGAGCATACAATGCGAATTGGCGTGTCGAGTTCGAGGAGGGATCAGCAATTCTACACGTACCTGTGCCCGGCGACTCGGCTTTCTTCGACGAGAAGATACGCGCAGAAGTAGCTACGATGAAGATGATCGAGGCGAGGACAACGATCCCTGTGCCGCACATCTACCACTGGGGATACGCCGCCGACAACCCGACGGGGTTAGGCCCATTCATCATCATGGACTACATAGAGCACGAGAAAACCGTATCTGACCTGCTGGTACCTGCGAATGAACCATCTTGGAATATTAACCTGCACGGAATACGCCCCGGCGTTTCTGAAGAAACCTTGCTCCAGGTGTACCGGCAAATGGCCAACATACTACTTCAGCTATCTACTCTTGAGATGCCATGCATTGGGTCACCGTCATTTGATAAAAGGTCCCAGGTTTTTCAAGTGCATGGCAGGCCTATAACACAAAACATGACAGAAATGGTGGTGGGTGGAGGCAATCCACGATGTGCACTGCCTGCCGAGACGAAAACTATTGCAACGTCAAAGGAGTACTACTCCGCGCTTTCAGACAGTGAGTAGCACTTCCCCTTGTATGCGAATGCCTTTATGCGTAAAGATTCAATCCGCCGTGGTGCCCATTTCTCAATCATTGTCGGGTGGCGGCAGCACCTGACATTGAACCACCCCGACAACTGGTCTGGGGCCAGCCCATCTGGGGGTTGCAATCTTGCCTTTCCTCAGCAATTCGATATCTGACCAGAATATCTCCAGTGCATCTTGCTCAACTCGCTTTCCAACACAATGGCGCGGTGGACAGTTTCGACGACTGCCGTGACAAGTATGTGGCCCGTCAGCTTTTTAGGAGGCTCTCCAAAGACGGCGCGTTTCTCGATCCAGATGAAGCAAAGCAACCATTCAAATTGTGGTGCGATGACCTGCGACCAAGCAGTGTTCTGTTGGACGAGCACAACCAAGTTGTCGGTGTTATCGACTGGGAATTTGCATACTTTGCCCCCGCCTCTTTCAGCTACGATCCGCCATGGTGGACAATTCTGGGGAAAATCGAGTCATGGGACAAAGGTATTGACGCTTTTTCGGAAGAATTCGACAAGCACGTGCCACTGTTCCTGAAAGCTATGGAAATGGAGGAGGAACAGATGGAACAACAGGCACAAGAGGAGCCAGCCGACGTGGGGACCTCGGCCCTGAGCTTCTACCTCGACGAACTTGACCTGACTGATGAGAAGCCGAAAGTCCTTCCGAAGCTATCACAACAGATTAAGAAGAACTGGGAGACCGGGAGACACTATATCAACTATGCTGCTCGGAATAGCTGGGCATTTGACCCCCTATTCTGGAAATATATCGACCAGCGATTCTTTGGGCAGAACATCCACGGCGGATTCGAGGATAGGCTGCACTTGTTCTCAGGTTCAGAGCGAGAGAAGATGGAAGACTTCGTGAAGCGCAAGATAGACCAGCTTCTCGACGACAAGCTGAAAGTATGGGATGAGCAGGAGTGTTGGGAGTACCTGGGTGAGCTTTTGAAAGACTGTTAGGCATATCTTCAGATACCTAGGACTCCTCGACAAGATGGTGGTTGTCGAACCAAGTAAATAGAACTTCCATAGCCCAACATTTTATCAATGACCCTCTGCTGCTTTCTTCATGTCCTCTTTCCATTGCTCGTGGACTTCATTGGCGAACGCATCGTCACTCAGCATCCTCCAAGCAACCATGGCCATGCCCTTGCCACATTCCATCGCCCTGTCGAACGATTCGCTCGTGCCAGCAGCAGCGGCAAAGCCCTTGGTGTGGTTTCCCTCACCCGCTCCAGTGTCTATCCCAAAGGCACCGTGGAAGCCCGGACACTCATAGCAGACATCCCCCATATCCGTACTGCCAGCAAGGAAGTTGCTCGGCTGATTAAGGTGGACAGTGCCCTCAGGCATAGCCTCCACGTACGCCTCGCACAGCTTCTTGCTCGCCCTCACGTCGGCGTAGGAGTTAAGCGTCTCGACCTCATACTTGCAGTCAGTCGCCAGCGCAGCCCCCTCGAAACACCTCAGCACCCTTTGCCAAAGCGCCTCGGCGTGGACCTTAGTGTCGCTGCGCACGTAGTACTCGACAGTACAATGTGCGGGGATGACGTTAGGCCTGTCTCCCGCCCGTCTGAAGACGCCGTGGATGCGCTCGTACGGCCAGATCTGCTGCCGTAACATGGCGATGGCGTTGTACGAGAGGCACACAGCATCAAGAGCGTTGGTACCCTCCCAGGGAGCGATGGCAGCGTGCGCCTCGCGGCCGGTGAAATGCACCATCTTCTTGATATTAGCCAGCATGGGCACATAAGAAACACCGCGGATCGGCGCCGTGAGCCGATCCCCCGGACCCGGGTGGACCATCAGGCTCGCCGCGCAGTCCCTATAGGCGCTGCCCTCGATCAGCTTCAGCTTGCCGCCGCCGCCTTCCTCGGCCGGCGTGCCGAGCAGCCGGACGCGGCCCGGGGACTTGGAGCTGCGCAGCGCCGCGGCCGTGCCGAGGAAGGCGGCCAGGCTCGAGGAGGCGATCAGGTTGTGCCCGCAGGCGTGGCCGATGCCTGGCAGGGCGTCGTATTCCGCGTTGAAGATGATGAGCCTCCCGCCTGAGCCGAACTCGGCCGAGAAAGATGTCTCGAGGCCGAACGCCTGCGGGACGACGGTGTAGCCGAGCTCGGTTAGGAGCTTGACGAAGGTGTCGTGGGCTTTGTGTTCTTCGTACGCCAACTCTGGGTTTGAATGGATCTAAGGGTCATTGTGTGAGGTCATGGTGATTGTGATTCGAAGGTTCATGAGATACTCTGGAAGTGATAGGCTTGTGCAAAGGGTTCACTGTACCTCATCGCTGATGAAGCGGAGATGTTCGAGACGGGAGTCGATCTCTTCATGGATAATGTGTTTTGCATCGAATTCCGCCATGTTCTCGACGTAATTTCCCTAATTGATACTTAAATTGGCTGTGAGAAGGCTCTGTCGACTGTATCGCGGACACCCTTGAGCTTGGAAGGCCCGCCAACAGAGTTCAGATCCAGGCATAAATCAATCAATGGTGTTGTCAATCCATTACTCGGCATTGTTAAGCGGGGCAAATCCCCACACGCTAGAGCTAGTACGCCCTGTCGGCCGTTACAGAGTACTCAAGCGGAGCAGCACGGGAAGTCAGCCGAACTTTGCAGGCGAACCAACCGGCATGAGCAGAGGCATACTGCAAATCATTGTGCTGGTGGGAAGCTTTTCATGGCAAGCATTTCATCTGTATTTGTTGACCGTCCAATCCAAACTGTCCACTATAAACTCATTCAATCAAGGCATGAAATGCTCTAGAAGCCTTTCCTCGGACTGGAGCCGGGCGCTCTGCAGCCAAGACCTCGTCCAAACCTTCAGTCATGTTAATGTCACTAGGCTCTATGAACCATGCATCTTGACGACAATAACTCCGATGACCCAGATATATCGCGAGAAACACTGGCATACCAATATACGCAGTCAAAAAGTCTCCCACAGACCACTGGTCCGGAAGAAACACCTGGAAGCCATTGATAAGCATCAAAAACACAGCGCCGATGGTCCCCACCCACATGCCCCAAGGCTGCGAGCGCGATCGATATGGCGACTCAAGCCCGTGAAACTCGATGGCCTTCTGATACCTGAAGTAGATCGCTCCACAGCAGATCCAACTGATGAAGCCAGCGGAGTTGGTGATATTGATGAGCCAGTTGAACACGGTGAGACTGGTGCTCGAGAGGCTTAGGTATGCGAGAGGGCTAAAACTGGCGCTGGCGGCGACGGCAAAATAAGGTAGGCCGTAGTTGTTGCATCTCCTGAATATGGCTGGGGCGTTGCCGGAAATAGCCAGGGAGTAGAGGTTTCTCGATGCAGAGTACAAGAAAGCGTTACCTGCGGTACACGCCGAAAGGAGGATCAACGCATTCACAATACTGTCCAATACAGGAATACCAGCGTTGCGAATTGCGATGACGAAAGGCGAACTGGCGGTACCGGAAGCGCTCAAACTCGGATCGTTGGAGGGACATACGACTCCAATGCCGATGACGGTCGGCATGAAAAGGATGATCAAACGCCAGAAGTAACGCCTCGCAGCTCGAGGCAAGTTTTGCCTTGGAGATTGCATCTCACCAGCTGTGACGATGAGCTGCTCCGGAGCCAGGACGAAGGCAAACGAAGCCAGGACGAAGGACTGCAGCAACGCAATGAAGCGACCAATATCTGCTTCCTCAAGGTAGGTGTTGACAGGACCAGGATCCTTCCAATACCGGAAGCCTAGTCTATCATGGTTCGGGCCTCCACCAAAGAATAGGACGATCGAGAGGAAAATTAGACCGATGATTAAAACGACCTTCATTCCAGCACTCCAAAACTCAGCTTCTCCGAAGAAGCGCACCGGGAGAAAGTTGAGGACGACAATGATGACAAGGATGACGGTAATCCAGACAGCTGGGTTGACAGGAGGATTCCAGAAGTCGATCAGGAGCGTCGACGCAACCAGCTCATAGGGCACCAAAATTCCGAGAGAGTACCAGTAGAGATAACCCATCGCGAAGCCGAGGCTGCGGGAGACATACTTGTTCCCATAGTAGCTCATGGTTCCTCCAGCCACCGGCAGATATGTTGCAACTTCTGCGATACCGGTTACGATACCGTAAACCAATATGGACAGAATGCCGTACGATATCAAGAGAAATGCTGGACCACCGACGCGCAAGACCTGGCTTGTGCCCAGGAAAAGTGAGGTGCCGATAGCGCCGCCGATCGCGATCATTTGTGAGTGACGAGGCTTAAAACCACGGTGAGTTGCCTCGTTTCTCGCTGGCTCTTGAGCACCATCTTGAATGCTCTCGGCTCTTTGAAGTCTCTCTTCGCATTTCTCGGGCTGTGAACGGTCGCTTCCGAGAGGCGCCTTGATGGGGTCTACCCCAAACGTCATTGCCATTGTTTGTGGGGGAATAGATGTTGAGGCAGGAAACAAGAATAGTAGTGAGTGAAAAGAACAAAGGATACCGATGAAAAGGCCCTGAAGTCAAGCCTATTAAGTATTTAACATGTACGGTGACAGGAACTGCAGGGCTGTTAGTAGAATGCAGCCTATAATTATATTTTGCTAAAATGCATGCGAGCTATTCTGTATAACTAGTAACTATGATAACTTGGATTTATAAACGCGGGGGACCCCACTAGGGTCGGCACTGACTGACCTTGTACATTTCATCCTGGCAAGGACCCGGCTACTCTTCATCCATCCATATCGAGGATTGACGAGAACTCCGGCATATCTCCAGACTCTCCGCTTTCAACAAAGTCTTGTGTTATCACTTACTCAAGGCTTGTCATTGGTGGGCGCTAACGGCGGCCGCGCCTAAAGGATCCCTGAAATATAAGCCACAAGCCTCAATAAGGAGTTACCATGTGATATCAAATCTCAATCAAGATAACGTAAATTGATACTTACTGAACGAAGTTATCAGCGCTCTCGAGACGTGTCTTCCCTTTGATATTATCTTCCTTCCACCAACACACCACCCTACTGACAGTAACGAAGCAGTCTTGCAAGATGGCTCATCCCTTTGTTATTAGCTCCAATGTCTTGCACCGCACTTTTTCTGGACGTCCGGAGAGAGTGAAATCAGCCTCCGGTGTGACCCTTTTCCTAGACTCTGGAGAGGAGGTTCTTGATGCGTCTGCCGGCCCTGCCGTCTCCTGCCTTGGCCACGGACGCGATGAAGTTGCTGAAGTAGTTGCAAAACAAATTCGCCAACTAGCCTACCTCTACTCCGGTGCACGATTTACCTGCGATGCGACCGAGGAATTGGCCTCGACCCTTCTCGCAAATCGACCCGGCGGCCTGTCGAAAGCCATCTTCGTTAATTCGGGTAGCGAGGCAACCGATGCTGCGATCAAACTTGCGACGCAATACTGGCATGAGAGAGGATTACCCCAGAAAAAACATTTCATTGCGCGAAAACAGAGTTATCATGGAAACACCATTGGTTCTCTTTGTGTATCTGGGCATTCGTCGCGACGAGCGGTGTATGGAGACTGGCTTTCGAACAACGTTAGCTTTGTCGACCCGTGCTACGCCTATCGTCTGAAAGCCGACGGAGAAACTGACGATAAATATGTTCTCCGGCTTGCAGATCAGCTAGAGAATGAAATACTCTGCGTTGGTCCAGAAAACGTTGCTGCATTCATCGCAGAAACTGTGAGTGGAACAACGCTTGGTTGCCTGCCTGCTGTGCCGGGCTATTTCAGGGCTGTTCGAGGGATTTGTGACAAGTATGACATTCTGCTCATATTAGATGAGGTAAGTAGGATATGATCACCCTGTTCCTGATTCAAATATTGACAAAACTTCAATATAGATCATGTGCGGCATGGGCAAAACCGGCACGATGCACGCTTGGGAGCAGGAGGGGATCTCGGGCCCAGACATTCAGACGGTCGGTAAAGCCCTCGGCGGGGGTTTCATTCCCCTCTCAGGTGTCTTTCTCCGTGAAAAGATATTTGAAGCTCTAGCTTCAGGTTCAGGTGGACTGGCCCATGGCCACACGTTCCAGGTGAGCATCGTCTCTTCCGTTTTTGTTTTCACCCAAGATGTTGGCTGACATTGCCGCCTTATAGGCACACCCCGTTGCGTGTGCCGCGGCAATCAAAGTCCAGCGAATCATTCGCGACGAGAACCTGCTCCAAAACGTTTCCGACATGGGGGAAGTGTTAGAAAGACTCTTGAGAACCGAACTTGGTGATCTTCAGCCAGTGGCTGACATTCGAGGACGCGGCCTTTTTTGGGCCGTTGAGTTTATGAAAGACAAGAAGAGGAAGATTCCCTTCTCTCCCGAGGATAAGTTTTGCAATCAGGTGGTCGACAGGGCTTTAGCGCTTGGGTTGAATATTTTGGGCAACTTGGGTACGACTGGAGAGATTCACGTGGAGCATGTGATCATGTCACCGCCGTACGTTGTTACTGAGAAGGAGTTGCGGCGCATGGTTGGCATTCTGAAGAGCGCAGTTCAAGATGTCAGTCGCGACTTCTTTGAACCACAGCATCCTCGACTGTAGTTTCCACATCCCATCAATAACCAGAAGACAGCAATATACTTAGCTTACAAAGTGACACGATTCATCTACTCTCGATGGTCACAATGGTCAATTCGATATTTTTAACAAGAAAGCCTCAGAGAATTAATGATATCTAGTTGAGTGTTTCCTTAAGTGATAACTCAGCCATATGTTGGGCGTTCACACACAAGGCGGATACGTGACGAATCTACTCTATTCCAAAGATCGTGAAAAAAACAAGCTGACGCTTCGATCATGCCATCGGTTCTGCCAACTGCCATGAGTAAAAGCTGACCAGATCAGCTGGCGTTCGGCCAAGGACTCAATAGCGCACATACCTCGCCCTGAAAGTCGGCATATCCCTAAATCCCCAAGAATCCGCAAATTTGCCTTCTATCTGCCCCGCCCCGCCGTTGGCGCCGTGCATAAAGTTCTTATCCACCCTCCTTATCGAGGCGACACACTGAGTAATTTCTCTTTACTCCAACCTCTCCCACATCACCGCCGCCCATAGCGCCGAGCACTGCCAAATCTTATCATCATACTTCCTCTTGCTCTTACTACTGATACGAGACAAACATCAACGCGCCCGTCACTGCCCCTGTACTACTGCCGGCGCATCATGCCGCAACCAAGAGGAGGGATCAAGAGAGGTGGATACACACGCCAGAGACGCGGGTGTGTGACATGCCGACAAAGGTATGAGAATGGGTCTCTGTTCATGCCCCAATCATCTATGCTGACAGGTGCAGGAAAAAGAAATGCGACCAGGAGTACCCAGTTTGTGGGCACTGTTCACGCCTCAATCTGGTTTGCAAGAGAGAGACTCCACGGCCACTGAAACCCTCCTCTCCTCCCCTCGAAGACCCAAGTAGCACCGACACCGAGAATCTTCCTATTCTTTGTCACTGCCGTTCACACAGGGAGATTGTTCGCATCGCACAATTATGCAAACCTCTGGATCTTGTGTCTGCTGGCTCCGGCAGCGCAGAGCCTACCAACTTGGTTGCTAGCAGACGATCGATGTTACGATATTACACAGTCACCCTAGCCTTTCTTCTCACGACCAATTTAGAGAACAACTGCTTCCTATCAGGTTTGTGACCTTGCCAATTTTAGGTTGGTTTTCCCTCTGACGATTACTAGTTCTCATGCCGATGGCTTTTGAGTGCCAACCTCTAATGTATGCCCTGGCGGCTTCGGCTTCCTCCCACTTGGCGTTGCGGTCACATGAGTTCAAGGATGTGGCCTTGCAACACCGGGGTCTTGCCTTGAACAAGCTCAATGCAGCGGTGAGAGACTCCGAGCTATCGCCGGAAATGTGTCTTGCTGTTACCATGGTTCTATGCTCGATGGAGTCAATATCCGATGCGACAGATACTTGGTATCATCATCTTGCGGGTGCCGCAGCCGCATTGAGGACCAAGTCTTGTGGGGGAACATTAGAACGCGGGGCAGAGGTCACATGTTTCTCGTCGCCCGAGGGAATATGGCTTCTTCGGAATTTTGCCTTTCACGATGTGCTGATGAGTGTCTCCATGGACTGTCGCCCATTTTTAATCGGAGACTACTGGCTGTCCGAGGATAATTCCCTTGCTGATCCTTACTTCGGATTCGCTTCGCGGGTTTTGTTTCATATTTCAGAAATCAGTGTTCTCAACGCCGATTTCGTGGAAGCCAAGCAAGGATATTCAGAAGGAGATATCGTGTGCAATCCGGAGGTTTCTGGTAGCGATAACAGCGACTCCGTTGAATCATCATTCTCAAGTCGCGCTCGGATCCTCGAAAACGAACTTCGGAGTTGGGACTGCCCATCAGGAGACGAAGGCTCGTCTCTGACTCAACTGGGAGAGGCGTACCGTAACGCGGCACTGATACATCTGTATCGAACAATCCGGCGACACGTTCCGGGCTACTCTGAGGCGCTGGAAGCCAAGATCCGGAGCTGTGTTGAGAAGACCTGCAATCTTGCGGGGAGCATGCCCGAAGGGTGCCTGGCTGAATGCACCCTTGTCTTCCCACTGTTCCTCGCGGGCGGGGAAGCGCGGGACATAGACCACATCGAGACTATTCGAGAAAGACTGAGAACTATTGTAAATATGCGCAAATTCCGGAATGTGGAAGCTTGCGTCGATGTTCTCGATGAATTGTGGAGATTGCGGGCTTCGGGGTCACGGAGTTCTGACCTGGATCAGGTTGACTGGTTGGATATTGTTAAGCACCGTGGATGGAAACTAGCCATTACGTGATGCGGATAACTGATGTGAGCTGCGTCGCTGTGAGATTCGTTCATAGCAAATTGATACGATAAAAGCGACCGTCGCCTTACCAACATAAGTAGTCTTATTTTTAATCCATATAGTATGGAGTTAGAATCTTATACGTATCTTGTTCTGGTCTATATAATTTTACTTTATTAGTAATGATTATTTAAATTATTTTCAATATTAGAAAGAGTACTAAATAATAAGAGATACTGATAGAGAAAGTTAATAATACTGTTAGAGAAGGGCTTTAAGTAGATGTATAAAACTATTATTAACTTTACATATAAGCTCTAGGAAGAATAGTCTAAAAGCTGAGAAGATAGTAGATAGACTAATAAACAGTTAATAAAAAACATAGTGTGGCTGAAGCCTTACTGAAATAAACCCGATAGATATTAAAGATCTCGGCGGTTGAGTGTGCCGCTGTTAACGCCGTGTTTGAGAAGTGACCGCCGTTAGCGCCGTGCAGCCGTGGAGATATCAAGCCGCCGTAGCTTACTCCATAACGCAATGCTGGCAGGTAAAGTCCAACTTAGCAAAATTATCTCACCATATTCCGGAAGGTATTTATTATGTCAAGCACGCAAGATGTACACTTGCTTTCCAACGACCCACTGGACAACAGCACTATCAAGACCACCCCGCTGCAACTGGCAACTTCCATTTCCGTTTTCTCTAATCCATCATCTTCAAAATCAGACCTGGGCAGGATGACAATGGCAACAGCCATAGAAACCGCGACACATACAGCTGCAGAACCAAGGGAGGCAGAAGATCGCCTCGACCAAGCCGCTGTGCCTTACCGTGGCCCTCGTCTTCCAGCAGTCCCTGACGACCTTGTCATTCCCGGCATCTTTGACATCGAGTGTGATGAACGTCTCTGGGTCCCGCAGGCCCCGGGGGTCTGGTTTCGTCCGCTCCTCTTTTCCGTCTCTGGCGGCTACTTCGTCAATATCCTTCGCGTCCGCCGCTCCGGGATTCTCTCTCGCCACCGCCACGCCGGCGCTGTTCATGCAACAGTCTTGAAAGGAAGATGGCACTACCTTGAGCACCCCTGGTGGGCCACCGAGGGGGGCTACGCGTATGAGCCTCCGGGAGATATTCACACGCTCGAAGTGCCGGACGATGTTAAGGAAATGGTTACCATGTTTCATGTGACGGGAGCGTACATTTATGTTGACCCAGATGGAGCGTCTGTCGGCGTGGAGGATGTGTTTAGCAAGCTCGACAAGGCCAAGAAGCATTATGAGAGGGTCGGACTTGGGGCGGCGTTCGCTGATCAGTTTGTGCGTTGACGACATTTGGGGGCTTCTGCATTTATTTGGTCAAAGAAGCAGCTCGGCGATCATTGAAGAAGAAAACGTTAGGATTCGGAATTACGGAAATGAAACATGTCACGGACAGGCTTCGGACCTGCGCGACCGAAGCCACTGCCTCCACTACCTACACAAAGAATGATAACCGAGGTGATGTTTCCATAGCAGGGCAGCCCATCAACCACGAAAGATTTGACGACATGTTCCATGGTCACTCAAAGAACGCGAGAAGTTCCAAGCCTGCCATTTCATGGTCTCTTTCCCGGACCCTCCCCTCAATTTGGAGGTGGTGGCGGTGCAGGGAAGGCCGTTGCTGAGCCCGGGCAGTCTTGGTGGGCGCCAGAACACTTTGATCAGGAGAATCATGCCGTCTTCACAGACTCTCCCCGTCCTTTGCAGTCGGAGCGGGATTAACTGGCCTCCGGGTCCCCGCGTACAGTAGCGCAGGTTGTGGTGACCAACTCAAGCCACGAGCTTCTCATGGAAGGCTGTGACTGTGGAGAACAAGGTGCTAACCCTGGTTTCAGAGCGCTCTAATCTGGCTACTTAAACGGTCACCTACTGAGGTAGTCCTTTTTGACCAACCAAGAAAACTAGACAAGCTCGATACAAGGCATTTAGACCTGTGGACTACATTTCTGCCTCCACAGTGACGGCGTCTTTGGCCACCTCGTCGAACCCACCGTGAAACGCTTCTCTCGGAACGACGACTGGGAAGTCAACCATCCAGTCCATAATGGCGTCTTACATGCGGCTTTGCGAAGACTGTGATCGGTGAGTGAGATGGGTGGGCGTGCCCACCATCTTTCGCAACCTCATCCCTTTTCGCGGGCCACGACCCAAAACAGTCCTCTGACGCTTTTCAGACTTCAGTCATACCCACAGACTTGCTACGACCTTCTCATGGAAGGCTATGACGGCGTCTTTGGCCACCTCATCGAACCCACCGTCAAACGCTTCTCTTGGAACGACGACTGGGAAGTCAACCATGAACACAAGACCGTCAAGCTTCTCAAAACTACCCTCGAAGCACGGCGGGACGCCATTGATCGCCTGTTGTCGGCGGAAAGAGAGAAGGGGACATTCAGGGTTCTGGAGAGGTGGAGAGGGGAGAGGTTTCCCATTTTCGGGCCGAATCGAGAACTCATCGCAACCTCGAACGCTCAGCCTCTGGCCTTTTCGGAATTGTCACCTATGGAGTTCAACTCATCACGTACCGAGAGGACGAGGACGGCCTGTTCATTTGGGCTGCCCGTCGCTCGCCGACAAAGACGCTTTACCCAAACAGGCTCGGCGTGACCGTTGGCGGGAGTTTGCCAGCTGGAGAAACTCCTTACGAATGCCTGATCCGCGAAGCTCACGAAGAGGCGGGACTTGAGTCCCAATTGGTGAAATCCCACGCAAAGTCTGCTGGTACTATCAGCTATGTCACCTCTTCCGAGACGAAAACCACCAGCGGTGGAGAGCCTGGATTGATTCGGGCCGAGATCCAATATATCTACGACATGAAAGTGGGCAAGGACGTGATTCCCACACCGCACGACATGGAGGCTTCAAGTATCAACCTGTACTCTGTCAACGAAATCAAGAAGGCTCTTGATGATGGAGACTTCACTCCTGCAAATGCGTGCCTCATATTGGACTTCTTTATCCGCCATGGTCTTGTCACCTTTGAGAATGAACCCAGGTACAACGAGATCATAAGCCGCCTTCACCGACCTCTGGGCACTCACGCAGCCTGAGTCACTTGCCATAAATGGGCTTTGGACGACGAGCAACACATGGCTTTTACCTTGCAACTTTCAGGGATACGCCTCGACTTATCCCATCAGGGCATTGCTAATTGAAATTCAATTGATATCTTCAGGCCAGCAACACTGGGTTCAGATGCTCTAATGACATCAATTGAGCCAATGAAGAAGATGATGTGCTTATGCCGAGAAGTGCAGTGCATGTGAAGCACCAATATCACTGTAAATAGCCATGTGCTTCCCAGTATGAGAATTGATCACCACTTCAATTGGTAACTAGTGATTTTGGTGACAAAGTTCATGTGGACAATTGTGCCAAAGGTTGAAGTGAACGGCTGCAAAGGCTACCTGGTCAGGGCCAGCACAATCACAAGCAACTTTAAGCATTGCAAAGTGATAGAGCTAATGTCAAGAGACTTTGTCAAATGACATAAATCAAAGAGCCATGTGGATACATACTCAAAATTAGATGCATGCGGTCATAAGCATTGATGTGTAAGATTATATACATTCAAGATAAGAGTTGATCTCTTCATGGATAATGTGTTTTGCATCAGATGGTGTCATATTCCCGCCGTAATTTCCATAATTGGTACTAAAATTAGGTTCTGAAAAAGGCTCCCGGATTGTGGGCCACTGGTGATATCTGAGTAATGTGGCCGCGTGTATCGTGAGTGTGTTTTGTTCGCTTTGGGCAACCATCAGAATAAGGTTTCCGGAACGCCAATTTGAGAGCCGACCCGAGCGAAACAGACGGATCCGCAGCGCGGCCCGCGACCGGCAGGCGGGACCAGGAACAGATACCTAGGTATCTTCGCTTGGCCTTGGATCTGATTCTAGAAGAAAAGAACATCGAGATGGTAGCGCCTCCCCATCCAGGAGCGAATGAGATCGCCTGATTGAAGAGATGTTCGGCTACTTGCTGGGCCGCTGATGAGCCACGTCGGATGAGGTAGCGCGTGCTGTGGTGGTATTGTTCGGTCAATGGAAGCAGCATTCGAACCGTCTGGATTATTCCGATGTTGCGTTCGGCATATTCTGCAACCGACCGTGGTTCATGTGTGCTGTCCAGCGTCTTAGCCGCAGATCCTGGGCGCTCACAGTCTGAGCCCCGTCCAGAAGGACATCTCGGACGAAATATCCTAGTTTTAGTCCCGAGTGTTTGAGCACAAACAGACGACCTGTGTGGAATGAATGGCATAGGCACTGTGACAAATGTTCTAGATCGTGGTCTCGAAAGAGCCGAATGCAATCCAATACCAAAAGGGTCCTTGATTTGCTGGTCTTTCAGGCCGCATATAACCTGCCTTATTATGGGCTAGCTGATACGATACAGAGGCAGTCTTCTTGTGGTCGTATTGAGCTTCTTCAGGAAGTGCATGCATGACTCGAACTAGGTTTCAGCTGAATCGGCTGCAGGTGGCTGCCCTGTTACGTTCATCACAACGTGTTCGGCATTGCGGAAAGGGCTCGACATTGGCGCACCTTGGGGTCCCTGCCCAGAAGCGAAACCTTATTCTGATACTGTCGTAAATGATGAAAGACTAAAATCATTTAATTGGGTACCCGTCCCCTGGAATGGCACAGCGTGGTAATGTCCGGCGAGTCCCTGCTGGCTCAACCCTGCTAGCACTGTATCAAGTAACGTTGATGCCCAGAGCTGCTTAACGCGAAGGTAAAAGGCAGAAGTGGTACCGTGTGGCCAAACAGGTTCTTCAGCCGGGCGAACCGCTCTTGTCAGGCGGAAGGGTGACCCATAATCGAGAACGGCTTCCGACATGACAGCCTCTCTCACAACCACCACTCTTTCACTGCGTGATATGTTTTAGCATAGCACTCAGCTGCTTGCTGTCTCGTCGCCGGACGCACCGACCGGGCCATCTATTCCATCATTTATCCGGCTCCTCGTCCGCCCATGGCAGTACCGCCCAACGAGGCCCATCCACCACAAGAATTTAGAGACCCAGGGAAGCGAATCAGCGACGACATCAACCGAACAGGTGCGGGGAAGCTGGACAGGGGACGGAACACGACCAAAGCCGGCGCGATGGCATTATGGACCCAATATCCTTCAAGTTATCGCAAGATGTGCAGATACTCGCACCTCGCGACCAGGGCGTCGGCAGCAGCATCATCGACATCGAAACAATCGATGCTGCCCAGCGATACACAATGGTGGCACTGCTGGGCTGCGCCCTCTGGAACAGCCTCGAGATGGTGCCCATCGTTCTGCTGACATTCAAACGATATTCCGGCTTGTACTTCTGGAGCATGGTATTTTCCACGTTGGGTGTTATCCTGTCCGCCATTGGCTTCATCTTTCTCATATTCGCCATCGGCGCGACGAACAAGTTCCCGCCGGCCTTCATGGCAGCTTTCGGATGGGTGCCAATGGTCGCTGGCCAGAGCCTGGTTCTTTTTAGCCGGCTTCATCTACTGCGCCTATCGCGGACGCTGAGGAAATGGATCCTGGGCGAGATCATCTTCACAATCGTCTTTCTCCAAATGCCCACTTTGGTCCTCACCGTCGGCAGCCAGACCAGCCATCCTGACCAACAGGCATGGGTCAGACCATATCAGATCATGGAAAGAATACAGGTGGTTGTGTTCTTTATACAAGAAGTCTTCCTCAGCTCATTATACCTGTGGAGGTGCTTCAAATTCCTCGTGGCCCGCAATGGGAGCGAGACGGGCTTCAGCAGCGACAGGGCCCGGCGTGACGTCCAAAAGATGTTCGTCCATCTACTCGTCGTCAACATCATAGTCATCGCCCTCGACGTTACAATCATAGGATTGCAATACTCCGGCCTTTTCCTATTTCAGATCAGTTATAAGCCCTTCGCCTACAGCGTCAAGCTCAAAATCGAAGCGAGCATCCTGACACAGCTGGTGGATTTCGTCAAGGCTCGGCACAGGCACGGCACCTTCACGCTGACGCCTGAGGCTCAGCAAGAGTGGGATGACACACTCGATAGGGTGTTTGGCACGGTCGGGGACTCGAAGAGCGACGACGAGTACCACGATGGAATCAAGATCAGCGCCCAAACCGGGGTGAAGCATATGGGCTCTAGCTCAGGCGCAGGCACAGGCTCGGGCTCAGGCACAGCAAACACAAATGCTCCCTTAGAAGAAATACAACAGGAAGTCATCGTCTACCCAGCCAGATATACGCAAGGCAACCAAGACGCTCGGTTCGTTCGGTGGTGGCATCCCGAAGAGGTGAAGGAGGTATATAGTCGGAGGCAATCACAACGGCCGCCAGAAAGATTGTAAAATAATCGATGCCACATAATAGCCCAGACAGTTCTGGGCGATGCGAAATTTGTGCTTTTCATCAACAGTCCCGACTGGGAACATTGCAGCTGTGTAATAGACGTGCTATGTTGCTTGTGGCGCCATAGGCTAGCCGGGACGGGTCTATCTTGCACAAGTGCGGAGACAGTCGAGGCATTGAGCGGTACCTGTATGGATGCACATCTTGGTGTACTGTTTGGCAGGTTCGCCGAGGACGAACGGGAACCAAACTGCTCTGGTACTGGCCATCTTGAGTACTGGTAGTACCTGGCACGAGATGGAAAAGTCACGTAGTATGAGTGCTTGATAGCAGAATCCCACAAAGGAAGTAGATTAGCAGTTATTGCTGAGTAGATCACAATGTGGCTAGTCTCACTGGAAAACCGGACCAGAAACCAGATCAATGTCCTCCAGCACAGGCTCATGAAACGTCTTGTACCAACCGAGCAGTTCGACAATATCTTCAAAAGCCCAGACAGTCGTTTCCACCTGCACAACGTAGCGCCAGCCCCAAGACCACCTCCGCTCGTCCTCCGATTGCGCGTCGCGGTAATAGACGACAAAGCACGTCGCGTCCGGTCCCACCCCACACTCCCAGCCCGCACGCAGTTCCCAGCTCGCCTCTCCTGCCTTAGCCTTGAGCTCGTCAAGGTCAGTCCAAACGCGCTGGGCCACATCCTCCTCGCTCTCGCCCAGTCCGTCCCAGAACCGCATTTGCTGACCGTTCTCGCGCCACAGCGGCCAGCCCGGCCCCTCGAGACTGTCCACGTTGGCCATGAGCACGGAAAATTCGGCAGGGAAGGGCGGCGCGTCGTCGCCTTGCTGCTGCTGCAGCCCGGCAACAATCCCAGCACGGTACTGCTCGCTTAGGAGGGCTCGTCGAGCCTCGTCGTGCTCCACAACCGTTCCGTCAAGCGCAAGCTCTGGCAGGGCCACAAGATCATCCCATCGGTCCAGAACGTCGCGCGGCGCCTGAATGCGTTCGGGGTCATCTGCGGCTAGGGTGTCGGGGCGGGAAACACAAAGCTGGTTGAGGATAAAGTCGCGCTGGGCGTCAGCGGCGTCATCCTCGGCCCAGTTGGCGGGTTTCCCTGCCGTCTCGGCTTTATGGACAAGCTTGGTAAAGACTTGCCTGTTGTGCTCAGCAATGTGCTGCCTGTACGAGGTGATGGCGGCAACGATTTCGGCCTCAGTTGATTGGCCCATGTCTTGGCCGCAATGGTTGTCGTACAATAACTTGGTTTGTACTTGTGGAAAGCAGGGATGTGGGCCAAAGGCAGGATGGAAAGAGGATGGGTGCGCAGAAGGCTGGAACTGAAGTAGCAAGATGGGGGATCAAAGAGGTGGCCCATCTAAGTAAGTGACTGGTGGCTCAGACCCCTAACCCTGGCACCGCGAGGGAGCTGCCAAAGGAACGAAGCGATCTGATTGCGCCGCCAAAGCGGCTCACAAATAGCTTGAACAAGACTACCTATCTACATACCATAGCGCCTCCTGTATCCCAAACTTAGATAAATATATAAATGTTAAATTTTATTCTTCTTAATCTTATCTTATTTAGAATAATATTATGTATATTATAAGGAACTAAAAATGATTAACCAATATATAAAAGATATCTATTAGTTATTAATTCTTAGTATTTAAGCATTTACTATTATATAAAAAAACTATCTATATACTACTTAAAAAGCATATATATAAATTAAAAACGAAACTACCTAAGTTTTATAGTAAAAATACTTTAATAATATATAATAGTATTAGACTAGCTTTAATTTTAATAAATTAAAAGTATTAATACAAATAGACAAGTAGTAGAAACTATGCATAGCTTAATATCAAGACTTATAATATAAAGTAGTAGTATGTAATAGAGTAATTACTAGTTTACAGAAGTAGATTAGAAAGTTATTATTTAAAGCCTTGTATAGCAAATCTTACTATTATTATCGATAAGACACATTGTTCCTTGTCCTTATAGGACACTTATTACCGTTCCAGCTTAGTAGAGGAACTCAGAGAATACAAATAGTCCATAGAAGATATTGGGCTGAGCACTGTGCGAGCATTGTAGTTCAGCACGTGATCGGCCTGGTCTTGATTCCGATTGTTCTGGCGGCTCACAACAGAACGCAATCTCCGTCGTCCTCAAGAATCTCGGCTTGTGGAGGCTCAGTTATTGGTCCGATGCCAGTTTGTCTCAAATCCCTTGTGAGGGAGTTATGGGTAACACTGTGCCGCGTATGATCAGGAATAAGGACACTCGGGTGATACCGTACTGACAGCATTGAGTACGCGGGATTTCATTGATAGCCGAACGGTTTTGGTCTCTATGAGCCGGAGGATGTATCGTCATCACATGTACTCCGTACACCGTCAGCCGCTGACCGCTGTTCCACTGATCAAAGAGGTAGACTACAGTTCACTAGGGGTACACAAGCTGGCTAGTGGTACGAATGTTACGGATTGCCGGCCGAGCGACGCGACCTTGCTGCCATCAATCATATAGATAGCTTCAGAGCAGAAGGTTGCATGTATGCTCCGAGCGCTCTGTGTCATTATAAAACCGCTGCTCGCTTCTTAATACACGTCGACAACGTCCTTGACGGACTCAATCTTATGTATAAATCGTTATTTGGCAACTTTGTCAAAGCGTCTTTGACTCGAAATCCCTCTTGAGACATGTACCGGGTAATAATGGCCCGAAGACTCATCGCTTTGCCCTATCTTTATCTTACATTGTGCTTGTCGGCGGTGGCTGCAGCCAACGGCCGCAGCATTCTTGTATCTCGAGATGACTGCCATACGCAAATAGTCGTCTCTGGGGACAGCTGCGCCTCGCTGGCGTCGCGTTGTGGCATATCAGCAGACGACTTCACAAAATACAACCTAGACCCGAACCTCTGTTCAACGCTAGTGCCAGGTGAGCGAGTTTGCTGCTCGCCCGGCACGCTTCCGGACATTACACCCCAGCCCTTCCCCAACGGAACCTGTGCGACCTATGTTGTGCAGTCAGGCGATTCGTGCTCATCTATCGCGACCGCTAATGGCCTCACAGTCGACAACATTACCGACTTCAACAAGGTGACCACGTGGGGCTTCAATAATTGTTCCAAGCCCGGGCTGAAGATCTGTCTCTCGACGGGGGACGCACCCTTGCCGGTGCCAGTCAAGGGTTCTGTATGCGGGCCTACTGTACCTGGTAAGAAGCAGATGCCACGAAACCACGGAGTTGTCTTCATTGCACCCGACAAAATTTTCCCAGGCACGGAGCCGCCGACCAACGGCACCGCGTTCGTAGACCTGAATCCATGCCCGCTGAAGGCGTGCTGTAACATATGGGGCCAATGCGGCATCGACAGGGACTACTGCGTGCCCGACGGGGGCGACTACGGCAATCCCGGCACGGCACGGCCGGGCTTGAACGGATGCGTCGCGAATTGCGGCAGCGACATCATCAACAACAACGAGGCCCCCGACAGCGTCCTTTCGATTGGCTACTACGAGGCGTGGAACATGGATCGGCCGTGCTTGCATCTGTCCATTGGCGACGTTTCGGAGCTGAGCACTACTTACAGCCACTTGCACTGGGCCTTTGGAGTAATCAGCCAGGACCTGAGCGTGAGCATCAATGACCCCTACAAGCAATTTCAGTCCTTTCTTGATCTGGGTCCGGGGACCAAGCGCATCGTCTCATGTGGGGGATGGGGAGTTTCTACGAACCCGGCCACCTACAATCTTCTCCGCGAGGCCATGAGCCCTGAGAACCGCGACAATTTCACCGACAGGGTGGTCTCCCTGATTACTACGAACGGATTGGATGGCGTGGACTTTGATTGGGAATATCCAGGGGTATGTCTCCCTAGCTTTACACCGTGGACCTGGCTAGAGAGACCTAGGCGATGGCCATCTGACACTTTGAGCATCGCACAGGCCCCTCAAGGTGATATCCCCGTCATCTCGCCCGGAAAGTCAGACGATGGCGAGAATTACCTGCAGATGCTGCTTTTGCTGCGCAGAAAGCTACCCTACGGCATAAGCCTGTCGATTGCGGCGCCTGCATCGTACTGGTATCTCCGAGGCTTTCCGATCCCCGAGATAGCCTCAGTGGTTGATTACATCGTGTACATGACCTACGACCTCCATGGTTCGTCTCTCGGCCTGGAAGAGAAACTTGGACATACTGCTAACCTATACATCAAGGACAGTGGGACTATGCGAACCAGTATTCTGTCTCGGGGTGCCCTGCGGGTAACTGCTTGCGCAGCCATGGTACGCGACGTTCTTGCGTTGCTCATCTTATGTGCATGCACTGTCATCTGACCCTAACTTCTTTCGCTAGTCAACATAACGGAAACCATGTTTGCGCTGTCCATGAGTAAGTCTTGGCCCTCGGCCGATTGCATATGTCCCTTCTAGACGTCGCGTCTGACTGATGTTGATTTGGACACTAGTCACCAAAGCTGGCTTTCCGGCCAGCAAAGTCGCCGTCGGAGTATCCAGCTATGGCCGATCCTTCGCCATGACCGAAGGTGGTTGCACCGGGCCGATGTGCGCCTATGTGGGCCCGGAGTCTGCCGCGCAACCGGGCGAGTGTACAGACATGGCCGGCATTCTCGCGAACGCCGAGGTCAACAACATCATCGCCCAAGGAGACGCCGATACCTGGTTCGACGGCGACTCACAGTCAGACACGATGGTCTACAACGGTACACAATGGGTTGCATACATGTCAGACGACACCAAGCAGGCGCGCGTTGACCTGTTCAAGTCCCTGAACTTCGCTGGCACCGCTGACTGGGCCATCGATCTGCAGATTTTCACTGAGGACGACGAGGACAACGGATGTCCGGAAGGCACGTGTGATCAGCCTGGCGTGCTCTATGTGGCCCCGGACATCTACACCGAGATCAGCCCTGTCGTGACGTGTCCGCCTCCGTGTCAACTCATCCTGCCGCCATTTATCCTGCCGACCCCTACCACGATCACATTTCCTCCGTATTCTACGTCACTCGAAATTGCGTGGACGACCACGTTGACGACACAAGGTTCGGACCAGAGCACTACGACCATCACAACTATTGCGAGAACCGTTGTAACCACGATACTTATGCCCCCGCCTGTCACCACGACCGAGATCAACTTCTGGAACACCGCCATCGAAGACTCGGCCAATATCACGGCGATATGGGTCACTACTAGTATTCTCCCACCTCCCTTCACCATCATGGATGACCCCGACCCCCTGAGCCAAGGCATCACCCATCTGCCTGTAGCAAGGACCATCACGCCGCCGCCCTGGCCATACTCATTCTCGACGCCCACATCGTCACCGGGCCCGCCGCCGGGCGAGGTAAGAATATCCGAGTAGTAAATCCTGTCTCTCAATCCTCAGGCCCTACTCACACAAACTTGGGCAGCTGCAGCCTGGGGTAACAGAAACTGACCAACCTTTTTGTAACATAGACGAGAATGACCACCTCACACATCCCGGTCACCATCAACATCATGACCAAGGGTCTGCCCGGACCAAGCTGCAGGGCCAACTGCGGATACTCCTGCCGAATCTTCTGCAACAAGCCGTGCTTGTTCTGCCCCCCAGGTGGCTCGAAACCCGGTTCCGAGGGTGGATTCGATGACCCAGAGGACCCGGACCCGCCGCCCTTCCCCGAGGACGACGACCCGGAATATGACCCGCCAGGTGCGCAAAGCGAGCCCTGCCAACCCGATGTCGATACTCAGATAGGACGCTGCGCCAACGGCAACACGCCCATCTTCAACCCCATAACGCGCGAAGTGAATTGCGACGTCGACTACGAGGACAAGGCGGCCTGGATGGGGAGCTGCCAGCAGGCCATCGACGAAAACCTATCCGGCGCCGTGGTTGAGGCCGAACTCTCCAAGAAGTGATGCTCGGACGCGAAGAAGCGTGGACTGGGCATAGGCCTGGACCGGCCGCAAATGCTTGGGAGCCACACGGCCGCATGTCCGGTACCAACTCCCAACCCACCCGCAGGCGGACCTCCCAGGTTTAGGTGCGACTTCAACAAATGGTCAAATGTGTGCGCCAACGCGAGGTCGGCCATTTCGTCACGGCACAAGTCCTCAGTTCTGACCTACGTCCAAGGCTCCAGCATGCACGTCACGTCGCCGTGGTACAATGGCAAATGGAAGGCCGGGGGCCAGCCACAGGGCAGCTTTGACGGCTGGGGGCTGATCAACTGCGAGGTGGAGGAGTACCCGTTCGGGTCCGGTAATCCCAATCGCAACCCGAACCTGCGCGTATGGGACGACCAGTCCGTGCTCCGGCTCGTTCCGCGGGAGGAGAACGCGGCCCACGCGGTCGAACTCAGGGCGTTCTACAGAAGCACCGGCATGGTCAATAACATGCCGTACACAGTCGAGTTCGTAAACGGTCCGACGGGCACGACTGACGACGACTACTATCTGGGGTCGGACACGTCGCACAACATATGTGCGCAGCCCTATGGGAACGCATTCCTTCTGGTTAACAACGCTGTTGTGCACCCTGGCGAGAGAAGCTACGGCAAGTCCTACAACTCCATTTGCGTCCCCGACTGTAGAACTCAGTTGAGACTGACTGCGCTCGCACATGGCAGATCCGTGGTGGGACAACAAGTTGTTTCCCAAAACAATCAGTTACGAAACGGACAACAACGGTCGAGTCACCTCGAGTAGTGTCGTCCAGACCGTCAGCGCCTATTGCCAGTATCCATCACCTGGCAAGCTCTTCTGGCAGGACGACGGATGGGCTCGCCATCCGCTGGGTAGCACCTTAGATCGTCGAGACAGCCGAGCATCCTGGGGCTGCGATAACTTTCCAACGTATACCGGCCCGATTGGACACCCTGTTCGACACCGCGGGCGGACCTCGGAGCGGGATGAGGAGGGACAGAAAAACGAGACCGAGGGTGAGACACAGCCCAACGCATTCGGGAAGGACGTCGTGCACGTCACGTGGGAGTACAATAGTACTGCCCATTTCAACCCCTCCAATAGCAGCTCGTCAAAGCGAAAGTCTGTTAGCCCGGGTAGCAGCCACATCATGGACCGCGCAGCAGAGAGCTTCCTCGATGCGAGCGCCTTCCTCTATCTCAACTGCGGCACCAACGATGACGACCCGTGCTACTATGAGGGCGACAGGTGCTCGGGTAACGACACCGGCGAAGGCTACACCGTCCCTGGGGACATGCCGACACCCACCACCACCTCGCCGACTACGGCGCCAACTCGGGCGGGCCACGTGTACATCGACATCTTCACCGACGACGGTTGCATCAATTTCCTGGAACAAACACAACTGAACGCGTCCGGGCAGTGCTACAGCCCGAATGATTCCAATGGCAACACGATCTCCTTCAGGTGCTTTATTGTCACCTACATCAGCGAGGCGGCTGCCAATTCGGCCGGTCTCGAAGCTGTGAAAGGGGCTGGCTGCTTTTCCCAGGATGACTCCGACCGGAAATACTATCTCAACTTGACAGAGATCCAATACGATGACGAGAACCCGTTCACAATGGGATCTCTAACATTTTTTGACAATTCGACGTGAGAGGTCTGTCAGGAAGCTTATATTAGAGACTGCCCACTAATAAGACTATCATGTAGTGCTGGTGTTTTCCTTGGAATAACAGTAATTCCGTGATTTTCTGCAAGGATTCTATACCTCTAGGCAGAAGAGAGGATTCCGTTTTTGTCAGGGTCAGTCTGTGACAATGATGATACAAGAAGAGCCGAAGGATGCAGTGGCCCGCAGTTGTTCTCGAGCGAACGGGCGTGTATGGCTCAGATTGTCCCAGAAAACTATAATAATTTAAACCCTTGTCCCATGCATCAAAAACAGGTTCCCACTGAAAGTAGGCCAGTTTCCCCAAATCATGCCAGAAAATACGAACCAAAATTACCATGTTTAGTCATGGTCTAGGGCTTTTGGAAGGACTTCCCAAAGCTATGTGAGTACTATCTTCTGGATTTGGTGTCAATCAGAGCTATGGTACCCCTCACCTCGAGGCTCCTCGTTGTCAGGCACCCACACCAGTGGAAGAAAGCGGCCTTTGAAGGGAGGCCAGGAAGAGCAATTCGTCGTACCGAACATCTCTGCAACATTATAGTCTTTGCCACAGGAGAGAGAAAAAACAAATTCTCGCATATGATGTTTGAATTTGTAGGGGCAAACGTTGATGCCGGACGACTTGCTCCTCAATATATGGTGATTCATAAATACTCCCGGGTGTAGTATTTCTGAGCCCCTATTGTTTTTCGTTCTATCATAGCTTGAATTTCACTGTCTATATAGTGTATATAGGCGTAGATTAACACTGGTAGACTTGTCTAGGTAAAAACACTATATGACACGGGGGGGGGGAGCAGCCTTACACACAGGCACAAATCTCTTCAATAATGCTAAAAAGATACTGATTTTATTTTACTTGGTTCCTACGCCATTATTTTCTCAGGTCTGAAATGAGCACTTGTACCGGTCATCCCTTCCGTGCTCATACCAGAACCGGAGGCAGGTTGCACATCCCTTATCCTTTTCGCCACCCAACACCAAGCATTTCTTAAACGGACGACATCCTTCCCGAACACACTTCTCAAATTTCTCGTGTTGAGCCTCTCCTGATCGAGCAACCGCCAGCACACTAAGTCTACCAAACTTCTGATCATCTGGAAGATCTGACGCATCACCCATTAAGTCCTCTACCACCTCAGACTTGGTTGTTGGCTCTGGCACTGAGATCATATATTCTCAGCCTGTCGATCAAGTCGTCCTACTAGACATGCCGTGGCGTCGGATTCCTCTCCTTGGTCGTGCTGAAGTCCTTCCACTTGAGCCTTGAAAGACTTTTCTCAACATTGTCGGTCTTGAGGACTGCCAACTTGTGTCCTGGTTCGGGGTCGGGTCCCAACCAGCGCACTTGGTACTGCCTGCATCCGAGGTGTCCGAAGCAGCAGATTATAGGCCATCTTCTCTTCTTTTCTTTCTTGATTCAAGCGGGAGTCGGACGCTGTGCCTTTCGGAAATGTTAGTGACTGGACGTTTAGCTATGCCACTCCGATGAGCTGTGACTTCACCGAAAAACACGTCATATTCACATCAGATATATAAGCTCCCAGGTGGCAGGGATGGCGTGGGTTGTGTATTTCTCCAGATGGTCTGACTTGGGACGTGTGAGAGGTTGAGGTTTTGTTTGGAGAGGCGGAGGGCGCATAAAGTTATTATAGAACTTAAAATACTGGCCCTCCTTGGGTGCACGTGTTAGTTGGGCCAAGGGGCTGTGTTGGGGGAAGAAAGTTTTGCTCGCCGGACGTGCCCCATGGGCGGTCAGGTAATCATGCGACGAAAGCCGTAGGACTGAGAGCTAGTAAGGGCAAAACGGCAGTACTGCGAAGGCTTGGGTGATCTGATCCGTGATAAAGGTAAGGCACAGTGTCACGTGGATCGCAAAGGCTGCAGTCGTGAAGGGAACGGGACGCCTTTAACTTCAAGTCTAATCGACAAACCTTGTGGGAGTTGGCCCACGCTAGCGTTGTGGCTGTGGTGCCCAGACCTTGAGAAGGGAACCGGTGTTTGGCAACGCGTCACATCTCCATTGGTCATTTAATTGCCTCTGCAGGGACATCTGCTCACCGGTCTATGCAAGGCAAGGCATTGGACTAACGTCCTTCACTGCCATCCCCTTCCGTACCAAAATGGATACTCATATTCACATCAATTGATCTGGATTGTCTTTGGGGCAACGAGTTTTCAGTCTGAAAACGAAAACCAATCCAGTATTGGCATCCCCTTTCAACAAGGGCCAGGACCTTGGATAGCCAGCGAGTCCATAGACCTAACTACCACCGAGAACAAGAAGTTTGTCATGCCGGCGGCGGTCTCCAAACTCTGCCAGGTGCCGGTCGTTGTGCTACCACACTGCTTTGTGATTGAAGTAGACTGTTTCGTGATAGGTGCCACATCGGTGTGAAGCCAGGCCAGCCACCTGAAGTCCTACCAAGGGCTCAGCCTTCACATGTGCCAGGTGAGATCAGGAAAAGAGAGAGAGTGACGAAGGCATGGAGTTCTGTTGCTTCTTTCCTCAGAAACTTCTGGTTTCGAGTTGAAGAGCTCCTTACTGTCCACTCTTGAATGAAATAAGCACATTTGAGGGCCTCGTGAGACTGCTCGTCGATCGATGTTTTCCGCCTAGCCCTGCAAACTTTCATGTGTCATCACTGTGATCAAGAACCCCATACTCGGTTTTTGGGAACCATTATTCACATAAGTACAGTGTGGCAGAAATGTTGTCACTCGTGGCTAGCATAATTGCTCTGGCACAGGCTGCCGATGCTCTTCACACAGGACTACAGAGACTGTTTACTCTGAGGAAAGCGCCACAGAGGCTGCTTGATATGCACAACAAGGTATGACGAAAACGTTTGAAGTCATGTTTCATGCTGACTCGATGTTCCAGATTGAAGAGCTGCGAGTACTCATCTCGGTCGCCAAGTATTCGGTAACAACATTACATGCTGATGATCATAACACTTTTGACCGGTTCCAAAGACTGGTTAACAGGGCCATGGAGTTGGTCTATGAAGCCAGCTCACTCATTAAAGAGAGACTTGCCAGTGCACCGGAAAACCTTGATAAATTGAAGACTAGGTTCAAGGTGAAGAAGTGGGCTTATCTGCGTTTAGAGCCTCGATTGCAGGATTTGAACAGTCGGCTTGATGGTGTCATCCAGAGCCTGAGAACGGCTTTGAATGCTATCTCAGCGTGAGTCACCTCAATCACCTTGGTTCTGCTGTTACATCAGTTCGCTAACGAACGCCATGTGAGACCAGCTTATATTTGCAAGGTCTCAGAGTCACTTTGACAAGTGTCCATGCTCATGTGTTAGCTATGCCTGAGGAGATTCTCGGCTTGATTGCGGATGGAAACCGCAGTGTGAGAGTCGAACAGCTAGGGGAAGTATTTGAAAGTCCGGATTCAGGTGACCAAACGCCTCCCACATCAAGAATGGAACAGGCGGGGACTCCGAGCTCATCGTCCTCTGAGGCAAGAAGACTCAATTTGGACACCATCAGTACGGGAGGATCACCCATGACTTTGAGCTCTTGGTGTTCTAGGACATTCGCAGACAACTTCCATGATCTCCCAGATCCCAAGGTATCGAATATCTGTGTTGAAGCTACAATAGCCAAAGAAGAAGTGCTAAATATTTGCGGCTGTTCCTGTCATTCTCCTCTGGAACTTAAAACCCCAGCATGGCTTGGGAATGCAATCGGCACATTGCTAATTCGGCGATTACGGAATCCCCAGTCATGCGAGAAGTGCAGCAGAAAACCGTGCAGCAATTCAACAACAAAGAACGTCACACGTACGAGTTGGTATCTTCCATGGTGGATGATGGGGCGTTTGGTTGAATTTGAAAGCAGCTGGAATGCTTCACACAAGTTGAAACTCTCACTCAGAACATCCGGAATCATACCCGACAATTCTCTAGTTTTCCTGTATGCTCAGCACAACAAGTTGGATGGTATGAAGCGACTGTTTTCAGAACACCTGGCATCCCCATTTGACATAAGCTCAAAGGGCAGAACACCTCTTCACGTAAGACACCTCTATTCCAGATTCCTTCGTACCACTGAATCTTCTGACTTTTGTTCGATTATAGTTCGCTGCAACTGCAGTTAAATCGGAGATGATTGAGTTTCTGGTCAAGGAGACGGCCGAAACTGATGTTGAAGACCAAGAAAACTTGTGCGTCAACATTTTCTCAGCTCGGGGTTGAAACTAACAATGAAATTGCATTTATTTCCAGATCACGCGGAAGCTGTTGAGGCTGACTCCAAACGTTCCATCCTTCTTAACGCAATATACTGGAACAGCCATCTAGTACTGCCGGTTCTCCTGGATCATGGTGCGAGGACGGATGTGCAAGATGTTAATGGAGAGACTATCTTGCATCACATTGCCCGCTTCGGTGGATTGGAAACTCTCAGCATCATGGCAGATCGTGACTTGGGGTCATTGGACACCACCGTGACGAACACTTTGGGGCTCACGGCCGTCGATGTATTCAATTCGCCGAATGCGAGATGCAGCCCCAATGGAGAAGAAAGGCGAGAAATCGCAGTTAGGCTGTTCTCTCGTATCCTACGGAACGCAACCCACGGTGCCTGATGTCTACTTAAACACCTCAAACTCCACCTCCCTGACCAGTCATCACTTGTGATCAGGAAAGAGCGATGACCAGTCAGGACGCTGCCAGTGCAGCCTCACGTCGGGGCTATATCTGGTCACAGCCCCGGCTGTTTGACTGTTTATTCTTGAATCCGGATATTCGTACCACGTGTCACACAACCTTTCTGACTAAGCACATAGTGCCCCATGTGCCCGAATTTAAGTTCACTATGGGTTCGCCACACAAAACATTAACGTGACTGCACTGACTGCTATGCTACATCACGCGTGCTATGCCCAACAAAACGTCGGCACCACATAAGCGATACATCGACTTTCTACCAGCCAGGTACAAAGCCAGCAAGCCAACGTCCCTTTCCTAAGTAGAAGACACAGGCAAGGCGCACCTGGAACGGAACTATGGAGTCTTAATGATTAAAAAATGCATCCCACCGCGTGTAGCTCATTAAGTGATGGGACCAAACGAAAAAGCCGAAATCTAATGCGCAATGCCATTTTGAGTGCGTATGAAATTCATAAGACTCTCTATACAGATTCCAGCCAGCCTAGCTAAACCTAGGGGTAGTCAAAAGTGTTATATCTTATGGTACTATAATCCTTCTCCTCGGGTACCTTGCGTTCCCACGGGTCGCGGTAGATATGTTCGACAGCCATGGCATCCCATTCGTCCACCCGCAGAGTGCTTGTCCGCTCACAGGACAAAGGTGAGGGGCAGGACACCTGTGCGCTGCTGCTGCTGTTGACATTTTCAGCTTTGAGAAAGCCTAGAAGCGCCTCCATCTGGTGGTCAAGTAGCTTCCAAACCCGGACTGTCTCTCCTCTCCAGCCTGAGTGAAGGTAAACGGCCCTGCATTCCGTGTCGGATTCCCCACGGTCAAAAAGAACAACGCCGCCAAATATCCGATCCTAACAGGTCGGATGTTAGTGACTTAGGTTGCGTCGGAAGAGTTTTGGACCTATGGCATTGGAAGAAAAGCCTCTGGGACGATGCTATGCTAAGGAATGGAAGCCAGATGTGGACGCTTACCTCAGCCCAATAAGCAGCCATATCAGCGAGTCCTGCTGGATAGCTTTCATGATACAAATACCGATAATGATAGAATAGAGTTGGCTTTGGAGAAGGAGGTGGCAGGGGTTCTCCTGCAGGAGCATCGTGTCCATTGACGATAATGGGTCGCTTCTGCCACAGTGTCACGCGGCGTATCTCCTCCTCATCGTGGGACTTGGTTTTGTCCTCGAACAGTGAAATAGCAATTTCGTGGATGGCTACTGCCGTAGTTTCAACAAGACGTAGGTTGAAGTGGTGACTTCTGGGGTCAGTTGCCTGGAACTGCTCGAGCACCTGAGCATGGTTAGCGGCGGCTGCCAGCTGCAATTAGAGCAACGGGCGAGAATGGAACCTGACACAAGAGCATCCGGGGAAGCGGATGACGCTCTCCCTGGTGATATCAAGGTTTACATACTGATTGCTCGATTCTCAGCTTAGACACCTCAAGAGCTCTTAACCAAGCCCTGGTCTTCTCAAGTACCCCCTCACACAGCTCCAGATGTTCGCGGAGGGGATGATCTTTATGGATTGGGGGGGCACGGCCTTCTATGGCGATGTCACAAAGCGGAAGTCCATCAATAAGCTGCGCCATGGTAACCTCAGCTCGAGACGTAGATAGGAAATTAGCAATGGCGAGGACGGCGGCGCTGCGGTGCTGCACATCAAGAACGTCCTCGATTGAGGCCTTGGGGCCCTGTTCGCGAGGTTTAGGAAACGAAGTCATCGTTAGTGTTGATTAGTCAAGTTTGAGTAAGGGGGTGTTAATCAAAGATAGCCGTTAAGATATTCGTTGAGATATTCTTTGAGAGGGCGCGGGGTAGATTAAGGAACTGGTAGAGTTGGTAGATAGCGGGAGATTGTCGTGCAACTACCAGCACCAGGCAGAAAATAGAACCAACAGTCCGATGTTGGCTTCTGGAGTGGGGGTGGGCGAATCAAATCTGACGGGCAGCCCGAGTGCCTCAGGCCGGGTCAGCCACGGTTCGATATCATGGCTGCTGCCATCATGCTAGGCTTCGATATTATGGAGAGCCAGCGTTGGCGTAGGAGAATGAGGGCACACGCTAGCTCAATATCCAGCTACATTCGGGAGGATCTGGGTCTTCCTTTGCCGCCGGGGAGGATTTGGTCCGATGAAGCTATCGGAAACTACTCCGTGTCAAGGTTCCATTTATATGCTATTGATGAAGGCATGAAAATCAATTAGGATTATTGAAATCTTACTCTTAATAGTGACTGAAGGGCTTCCTTTTCCCAAGAAAATATGTGCTAATTTCTACATGAAAAGGCGCTATTGTTTTTTCTGAAATTGGTGCCCTGAAAGCAAACAATGTCAAACGGCAGTGTCGAGTGTGTGATGGGGCAGATGATGCAGGTGCTGGTCGTTTACTTGGCGAGCTGCTGAACGTATAAAATGAAAACAGCTATTCGCACATGCAGAAACGGATGGTGCACCTGTACATGCAGCCCCTGGTGCGCCAAATAGCAGCTGCCACCCAAGTTTGTACGTACAACATTATGTTGACTACTCTGGCGCTCACGGCCAACTGTCCTCATCGCTTCCTCGCTGTCATGCCCTATTTTCATACACTCTCGAGCGCAAATCACTCAAATATTTGGTGTTTTTCTGGCTAGCTAGTCTGTACGTACTAGAATCTCGTCTAGAATCTCCCCCTCGTCGCTAACGTCGACAAAGAGGTCCTCAACTGCCAGATCCACTTGTGTCTTTGTTGATTTAGATGTGGAATAGATATCTGGAGCAGCGTTATTGTCTGCAAGTCCACATGAGGTGACGTAAGATTCCTTCCCAATTGATTCTGCCTAAACCCACTCACTGAGCTTCAGCTGCTGCCTCTTCAATACCCCACCCCACAGCTGCGCCTCAGCCAACGACTTCCCCACCAGCCACTGCATAAGGATGCTCCGCCATCATATCAACTTACCATTTCATGAGCCGGAACTTCCATCGTCACCATTCGATCCCTTCTCACCATTGGCACTGAAGCCTTTACACCAACATGGCAAATCTTCCGGACGACGTTTTCAGACACATCTTTTCATATCTCCCGCAAGAAACACTTGCTCAATGCCGCTTCGTCGGCCGATCAGTTGAGCCCCTAGCAAGAGCTCTTCTGTTCCGTTATGTTCGTCTCGAGGTCGGCTGCGATGTTGACGTCTTCCGAAACATCGCCAGGTCCGATGGATTGAGACCATTTGTGCGAGAACTCACGGTGGACCTTTCGCAGGGGAAACTTTCGGAGTATGGCGCCAAATCCCAGCAACTTGGACAAACGATCCTGGTTGTTCCGCTCTTGAGACTTTTCAGTGGGCTGAGAAGGTTGAACTTAAGGTTCAGCGAGTCACAAAGCCATGCTGGAAATATAAGACACTGGATAGTTGATGACGAGGAACAAGTGACGCCACAGAACTCTATCTCGGCCTCGTTCACGTCCGTATATACGGAGAGAATTCTCGAATGCATTTCTGGATCCTGGACCAAGGATTCCCAGGACCAGTGGGAGCTTGAATGGCGCAGATGGTTCAAGCCCAGGGAAGAGGCTCTGAGGAACTTGATGTTGGATCCCGGTGATTCCGGCCTCCTAGAGGAATCACAGCCCTTCGGCACCATGCAACACTTTCACGACACAGCTATCAATCTCTCAGCCTTGACAATATCTAATCTCTCCGAACAGGACTCAGAATACCTCACGTCTTCTGCCAAGATGAGACGTTTCTTTGAGACCCAGTCATTGTCGACATTGCAGCTACTGTCCACTTCCGGGACACACCCACATCGCACCTTCAGCAACGATGGTTCCACCTTGCACAACAAATACAAATTCGCCCAAAATCTGCCCTCAACCTGGCTGTCTCCTCCGATCGCCGACCGCTTGCGCACCCTGTCTCTATTCGCGTATGATTACTGGGGCTGGTGTCCCAAGATGGACTTTAGAGTCCTGGGAGGACTTCGCAACCTCAGGACGCTGGCCCTGGGGATGCATGTCTTCAGCCACCAGTGGCAGATCGATTGGGTGGCCCAGCTCGGCTCCGATAATGGTCGAGGAGGGCTCGAGGAGCTCTACCTGGACAACTGCCCGATAATGTGGCGGGGCCGAGTCCTCGGGCCAGTAGACAGCGAAGGTTTCCCGCTGGAGGAGGTCATGACACAACAAAGTTTCCATCCTAGCCAGGGGGAGCGCGCGGTCGTCGATGTCGGCCTCCGGTGGAGCGGTGTCTTGGACGAATGGCGCCAGAGGATGCCGTCCTTGAAGGTTTTCAGAATGGGTTGTGGTAATTGGGACGGAGAGGCCAGCAAAGAGGTGGCAATGGCGCAGACGGCGTCCCGTGCTCGGTTGGTCCCCGGCGCGTATGTAAGGACGAATAGCCGGAACATGGACGCCATGCACGTGAACTACGACAAGCCTCCTATTGAAGACAGCCTCAAATACGGCCAGGATATCATCCGAGACGGAGTTGGCTTGAGTCAGAAGCGAGAATGCCTACTTCAATATGTCCAGTTCGAGATCGCACTGGGGTCGCGACCCTGGGTCGAACGAGACTTCAAGGATGCTCTTACACTCGAGTTCGAGGATGGATATCGGCGATACGAGGAAGCCCGACGACAGGACGAAGACGCGCTTTATGCACTCAATGCCGCGATAAGCGCCCGCAGTGGTTGATCCAGGCAAGGACGATTATCATATAAGCGGTGGACAAGCACGATAACTTAATTGGAGCTTCAGATGCCCGTCAAAGAAACCCACTCAATGCATCATCCAGCGTCTTGCCCTCCCTCATGGCGACCGCGTCCCCTTTTCTAGCCAGCCCCACCCGGTTATGCCAGACAACCTTCATGCCGGCGTCCGTAGCACCCTGAACATCCCCAGCACTGCCTGCAACAAAGAGGACCTCATCAACGCCGACGCCGAGCTCGGGAAGGACAGCCTCGTACGCCTCCCTGACCGGCTTATAGAAACCGCTCTCCTCAGCCGTAATAGCAGCATCAAACCTGAACCCCTCACCCACACACTCCTCCGCCCTCCGTACAGCAGCACGCCCCAGCTCCGCGGAGCAATTCGTCACCACTCCCAGCTTGTAGCCCTTCCCCCTCAGCTCCGTCAGCACCCGCGTGACCTCGGGCCACGCGTGCAGGCCACCCTCCCAGTCCCGGAGCAGTGCTTCGGGCGCCGAGTCCGGGAGGCTGGCGTCGCGGGCTGACTGCCGCACCAGGCTCTCGTACGCTGTTGATGGGGCTGTGTACGCGCCCGCGCCAAAGGTGAGCTCCAGATACTGTTTTCGCCACTGGCGTCCCTCCTCTGGTGTCTTTGATGGGGTTGAGGCGTCCCAGAGGCTCCATGAGTCGAGGAGGGCGGTTAGGAGGTCGAAGACGATGGCTTTTGGGCGCCAGGTTGGGTCGTTTTGCTTCATGGCTGTTTCCTTCTGTTCGTTCTTGCGACGCCTATGAGAACTTCTTTTTGTTCGAAAGGGCAAAAAATCGGGATTGTAGTCTGCGCGGTGGTCTTATTTTGCACGATGTCTATAATTCTTTGGGCACTTATGCGCTTGAACTTACGAGTCTGGAATTGGGCGGCAATGTCATACTCCGGGAATTGTCGTCACGCCCTTAGACCTCCGAGGGCGGAGCCGTTGCGGAGGACTCTAACTCCGGCTGGGGCCTGGTTCGGCGGAGAGCAAATTTGGGTGTGGGACCACACGAAGTTGTAGATAATCAACTAATGGCCGGAATAAGTAATTGGAGGCAGCCGTCTGAAATATGTATGCTCGGCGACTGTGTAGCAGTACTTATCAAGCCTGTTCCATGATATTTCCATTTCCAAGCGGGCTGTCTCTATCTCATCGGATTGACCTGGTCTGGTTCAAATGCAATTGACTAGTGGGTATCATATAATAAAACAAATAAAGTGACTGGGGCAGTGTGATTCATTACCGACTCTGCCATTCCACTGGCCGTGGATATAGGAAAATAATTTTAGCATGTACCGGTAGACTGTGAACCGACGAGACATTCACTCAATAAAAGAATGTCACACTAGTGAGATGGTATCTTAACATTGAAAATATCGAACAAAAACTGGCTTGACAAAAAACATTAGGCTCTTCAGCGGTCCTGCATGACATCCGGAACTCTAGTCCCTCGTCAGCCTCACCTCCGTCGTCACAGTGATCGCGCCATCGACCGGCGTCCCAACCCGATCCCGCGACTCCTGCGAGCTCCTGACGTTGGTGACGGGCGACGCGTCCTGCAGCCACGTGTCGGCGCTCCGCGCGCTCATCCCCATCTTGGTCGCGCCGCCGCCGCGGCCGCCGCGCTCGAGGTCCTCGGCGCCGCCCGACAGCCGGTTCCACTGGTTGTTCTGCCTCGTGAGCTCGATGGCGTCGTCGTCGAGCGCGTGCACCTGGGAGGACGCGTTGCCCTTCTTGTTGCTCTGCGGGTACGACTTGGAGCCCGAGAACCCCGACGTGCCCTTGGACTTTCCGTACCGGGACGTGGCGGAGCTGACGGTGTTCTTGATCGCCTGCTTGATCACGGCTGGCGTGTAGTGTGATACGAGGGCGCGCAGGTGCGGGAGGCACCCCGTGATGATGTAGACGCTCGTCTCGATGATGGACCAGCCGACCAGGTCGACCGATGCGAAGGTGCGGTCGCCGAAGGCTGCCGTGCTGAAGAAGATTCTTGCGCGGATGATGGATGCGATGATGCCGCTGCGGAAAACGAGTCAGCTTAGAATATCCCACTTCATGTTATAATTCGTCCGCGCTTACAAACTGGCGACGAGGAACACAGCAACCAGCGCCAGCCTCTTGACTATCGGCATCTTGAGGTGCCAGATAGTCGGCATCGGCAATGCCATGATCGCCAAGTCGAGCACGAAGCCGGGCAGAGCCTGCGCGTGGAAGAAGGCTTGGACGTCGAAGCAGCGTCCCCCCGGTATCGTCCTGTCCCACCAGAACGCGATCGGCGTGCACTGGAAGCAGGCCGCCACGACGAGCGAGACGGACGTCATGGCCGTGAGGGTGAAGAGGACCCACGCCACGCTTCGCGTCGCGCCCTTCCAGTTGAATATGCGCAGGTATAGGCAGATGATGCCCAGCTTGGGCAGGGCGACCGAGGTGAAGTAGATGAGCTCGAAGGCGAGGATCGACTGCGCCCAGCCGGTGAGCTGTTTCGGCTCCTCTTCCTCGACGAACTCGACGTGGCGACCGACGCCGCCGATTTTGGTCATGACTGTCGCCGAGTATAAGCAAAACTGCCTTGTCACAGGGCCCCTGTGAGGAAATAGTCCTGCAAGTCTTCCTACAGGACGGCTTGCGTCCGCAATGCCAGCCACTTACTTATTCCAACAGCACACATTCCCAGGTTGACGACGTAGGCGGCAGACAGGAACATGTCGTCGGCGTATATGCCTCCTCCTTGAAATCGTTTCGCATAAAACCGCAGGCTCAGGATAACCGTTGTGAGGACTGCGAAGGCGATCGAGATGCCCACCAGCTGATAACTCCTATCCTCCGCAAGGTACTCTGGGGTGAGCTCTGCCCGGCGCATGGCCATCGCCATCTCCATGCTCTCCATCTTGCCTTCGACGTTGATATTGCTTCGAGGTGAGGGGGATCCACTGTCGTTATTTACCCCAGATCTTCCGTGGTGAGACAGCGCAAGCAATCATAGAGGAGTCCCCCAAGCCGGCTCGGGTTGTTTTATGTCGAGCTTGTCTTCGGCCGTACGGGCATGGCAGTGCTTGGCTGGGGAGAAAAAAGAAAGCTTGACGCCCAGGTAAACATCACGGGGAACCACCTTACTCTTTAGTCAAGCAAGCGCACAGTGGGAACCACAGAATGACATAAGGCTCAGGAGCGCGCAGGCCGGCCGCTGGGATGACGTTTACGGCCTAGCAGTCTCCGAGGATGTTCCGCCCAGTGAGGACGTCTCGGACCGCTCATGCACGACTCAGTTCATGTTCGATCCTGAGGCGCCTTGCATGGGCACTCTGGATATTTGCAAACGCGGATGCAACTGCTTCCCGCCCGAAGTGGGGACGGCACCCAGAGGTCGCCAGGGGTCCGCCTTCGAGCGGCCTCATCGTGTACAAAGATCGGGGTCCCTGTCTATTAGAGTTGATTCGACCCGTGGAGGGGGAGCGCAAGTGAGTGTGAGCCTGCCGATGGGGCCTTGGCAGGGAAACCCTGCGCAGATTATATTCGGACTGTTGACGACGATCGGATGATCTTGAACCGACGCCAACTTCCTGGCCTTCAACGGCCTTGATTTTGGAGGCAGTTGGGTGCCTCAGATGAGGTGGTATCGTATCTGTAGTACCATGATTCGAAGTTGCAGCAGCCTCCATGACACGGATCCATCAGCCATCTCTTTGCAACCCCGAGACTGGTCCTGTCAGCCGACAGGCCCGGCCGTTGTATTCTGTTGTAATGTATTCCGTATTCGCACTGCTGCGGCGCACGGCCAGTCTTTGCGTACGGAATTCCCCGAAAACCAAAAAGGGTGGCACAGCGCGCCAGGCTTCGGCCCTGCGGGCGTGGGCTGTAGCTCTGGTTGTCTTCGAAACAGTGGCGGCGGTTCCAGGGATGTCCTTACAATGCGAGAGAGCATTGCGGGCAGGGGCCCCGCCTAGCCGTGGTGCGCGACTTGGCCCCCTATTTGCCCCTTCGTACATTCATGCGAGAGGACTTACTACAAATAGCCGTCTGAATTCAAAGAGTCTCAGCCGGCAGGTCGGGTCCTGCGCCACCTGCAAAGACGGCAAGTCCTGTCAACGGCGGCGGCAGTCTGATAGGATTCATCTTTTCATGCTCCCCGATAGCCTTTACGCCTAATTCTACGAGCTATGATCGACGTGCAGGAATAATACCGTGTATCACAAAATGCATTTGCAAAGACCTCATGTTCGAACCTGTGCAGTACGAGGCCAAGGCCCGGAGATGGCGACCCACAGGTGGCGGGCAAGATAGCCGAGAGCTTCAAGACGACAAAGCTGGGGCTCCGGATGTCATACCCGGATGGCGATGACTCAGGGGGCGAAAGCGGGATTTCCACAGCCTTTTCGAAGTTGACCAGTGATCGTGCTCTGCAAGCTTTCAGATTGATGCCACCCCGGCTACATAACCTTTCGGTAGCTCTCATTCGCAGGTTCATCATTAAAGTATCTGATAATGTCGTGCATTGGTCCTCGCATGCCTGAAAAAGCATGTTGATCGACACCTGGGCTCACTGGGCACCCATGAGGCAGTTCGCAACTCACAGGCTGTGGTAGTTCTTCCTGAACCTTTGCAATCTCCGATAGGAGCGGCCTCAGGGCCTAGAAAGCTGCGACGAAAATTAAAGTTTGACCAATTACACCAGCGCTACAGCAGGGCAATAAGTTCAACCGGCGGATCAATTCATCACCTCGGCTCTGTTCGTCTCACCAATCACCACATGCTTGCCAGGATGCTGCTTGACAGTGTACCTGCCAGACATTTTGTCGGGGGAGCATGTTATGCCGCGAAACACACGTGTGCTGTGGTAGATCATGCTCTAGGGCCGCCAAAGAAGAAGTAAATTCAGACGGTTCGAAATGGAAGCACGCTATCTCGTAGTCTTCCAGCGCTAGAAGACTGAGGCCTGTCAGACACAAGCCTCCCTGCCTGGCCAGGCCGGCCTGGAGGAATGTGGAGATCATCGAGCACGGCCCGGGCCACAAACGGCTTAGGGCCTCGGCTTGCGAGCCTCTGTGAGTTTGAAGAAGTCGGTAGCCGCGGTATATGTTAAAGGTTATAGAGCAAGTTACTTTGGTTGACGCGAAGCTTGCTATATTGGGTCTGTCTTTTTTGTCTTGCGATTGCAGTCCGTGTCTCCCTCCCCGGCGAGAGCCTGCTACTTCTGAGACCGGCCTCCAGATGTCTGGCACTTACGTATCATTGAGGGTGGCCAAGCCGACGCCGTGCAGCAGGGCTTTGACAGATTTGGAATAACTGTGTAAGCAAACTGTAGTCTTGGCCCTGTCCGGGGAACAGCTTGGAAGGATCCATCTGGGCAGATTCTGGGGGGTGCATGCAAGTGCCGACAGCCCCGAACATGATTTTCGATGCCAAGCAAGCAGGCAGACCTACGCAGGGCTCGTCTGTATCCCCTGCCTGACGGAGTCTGTCGGCTGCACACAATTTCCGTGGTCCTTTTACCTCGAAGGATTTAATTCCCGGTCATCGAAGTAATAGAACTGACTTCGCGTTCGACGTTCGGATCTCGTCCCCTCTCATGACTAGGAATGCCAGGGGTTTCGAAAAGGCTAGGGAGAAGCGAAAATTGGAAGGACTTGAAGCCTGTCAATTTGGTCCACATGCAATCTATTTCTCGACAATGAGAACTCCTATGTGTCTAACTTCGACACACATCTTGCTGAGGGCGTCCGTAGCCGTCGCAACTTGCTCCGGAATAATTGGTTCCTTCCATTCCAATTTCCCGTCCAGGCCGCCACTTCTAGCCGCTTCCTCGTAAACAGTCTTCCGGAGATGAAAGTTCCTAAAACTGTATTGCGCACCCTCTGTAAGGCTGCGGATCTCAGTTTTCCAGCCTTCTCCGGACTCGAGCTTTTCGTAGTAGTCCACCTGAACTGGCAGAGCATTCATATACCGGGTTGTAATATTCGTCAGGCTCTTGACAAAATCATCCAAGTCCTCCACAGGCGGGGGTGTCACGGCGATAAACACGCCGCCGTCCTCCAGATTTGCTGAAATGGTGCGGTACATGCTTGTCATCTCGCCCAGGTCCCCAGCGTAGTTGAGCAGCCAGACGCCGACGACGATGTGAAACGGTCCTTCGTCATCTACCTTGCCCAGGTCCAGGGCGTTGCCGACGCGGAAGTTGAGCCTGCCAGTATAGCTGCTGTCCCTCCGTAGTGGTCCCTTGGCGGCGTCCACCATACCGGTCGATGAATCAACGCCCAGCACATACCCTGCGCCCCAGTCGAGCAGTTTCCTGGAATAAAATCCTGTTCCGCACGCGAGGTCGAGTACTCTGGCGTGAGGAAACTTGGCGAGCCATGGCTGTATAGCTTCTTTGAAGCTCGCTTCCTCGATTGCTGAAGTGGGTAGGGTCTTGAAGCTGTCATATTTGGAACCGATTGCATCATATTGGGAGGCCATATTGAGTCAATACAACAAGTAATGAATGCATCACTGGATGCCCTCAAATCGACGGCTGGTGGGATTGGCAAGACTTTGTAGAGGTTGTCTTCCAACCCCTCTCCCACAGTCAGCTGACATCGCGCAGGAACGGACTGACCTATGGCGCGATTCTCCTGCTGGTTCCGACAGCAAAAGGGGTTTCCCCAACGAATGGGAAGACCCGCTCTGACAACATTGGCCAAAAAAAACAGACAAGATGCAGTGCTATGGTTACAGAGCTCTGACCCAGACTGGAGAAGACATGGCGATCACGATATGTTGTACTGTGGAGACATTTGCACCCGCGGCCACAACTGCGTGTGGCTGCGCTGAGAATAGCCCCAGGATGTACTTCAACTCTGTTTGTGGATATGTACGCTTGGGACAAAACGACATGAAGGCATGGTGTGACAGAGTCTCCCAAGTGAGACGAACGACCCAAATCCCAGTCGAGTCCGAAAATAATCAATACCTAAGGCTTCTGATAAACACCCTCTTGCGCCCTCGCCCATTCACCACCGAACCGTTTCAATAGCTCCCACTGCGGCTCGCCAACGAGCAAAGGATTGGTCGCCTCCTTGTAAGCCTTCATGTACTCCTTGTTGCCCTGATCCTATAGCGGCTGTCAGTTCACCTTAAAGTCCATCACAACGTCTGCAGTTCCTCGTGGTGACAAGGCCGGGTAACACGCATCGCAAGCACACGAATCTGCGAAGTTCCCTGGGCTGTGCCTGACCAAGGACACGGGGGGGGGGGGGAAACTCACTGCCATGACCGCCTCCAGGCTCTTGCTCCAGGTCTCCACCCACTTGACCTTGTTCGGCTCCCCCTGGACGCTGAAGATCTCAAAGCTCAGTCAGTCCGGCTCGGCGGTGACGTGCTGGAAGGCTGCCCAGGAGTGCCTGAGCCACTCGTCGTACTTGTCGGGTTGGACGGTGACGGTGACAATGAGCGAGAAGCCGCCTGTTTCTTCCTGCGGCGGGACCGACATCTTGTTGTTGGTGTTGTTGAGACTGAGCTTGCAGGTCTTACGATATCGCATGTGCTGAGAGAAAAAGACGACCTCTGCCGCAAGGGGAGATGGTGGAAGTAGGCGATGAGGATAATTATACTGGGAATAAGCCATGGTCTGCTCCCCCAAATTGACGGACCTGGCGTCGGATGCGCGAAGGATGCAAGAGGATCGTTACCGCTTACATTATATTATACGACCACCCAAAGCAATCGTCCTAAGTAAGCATTTGTGGGCTTTCTAACCTCGAAGTTCATCAAGCTCAGGCCAGAAACGTAAGCACGGCTGTCCTGCATGCACTGAGAAGTAATTGATAAGACGGCGAGACTCAACAAGGTGATCACAGTCTAAGTTGAAGGTCGAGTGTATTCCAAGTTTTTATAAGACGACAGGACATGAGATTCTGATAGCTGGGTAGTCCACCAACGCCATCCTATGCAGCAGAAGTGAGAAGGCACCGCTCGATCTAAGCCTCACCGGGATAGCCGTGTTTCTAATGAGCACAGCCTGACAAAATACCACGCGCCGGACGCATGAGGTGGGAAGGTTTGGGGCTGAGGCCAGACCAACTGCCGAATTTGGAGGGTATTGAAGGCTGGGGAAAAAAGGAAGATTTGGCCCCACCACCGAAGGCCACATTGACATGAATGAACAGAGTGCTCCCTCCCTTCCCCCCTGAGGATATTACGATGATCTAGTAGAAAGAAAAGAAGCTTTGGAAGGTTTATGAAGACAGTGGCATTTCGTCATGTCGTAAAGATCCTGAGCTTGCAATCCACGCCCCCGGTGGCAACCACACACCGGATCTGCACGTCTTGGGCCTTGGGCGTCGTCCCGTTCCTTGTTTCCCCGTCCTTACTGGGGGTGCCATCGCCCGCGGCCGACCCCTCGACGCTGCGGACGATGCTCGGTGCCCAGCGCAGCGAGGTGATAAACCGCTCGTGGGGCTCGCCGATGACCTTGACACAGCGGCACTCCTGGGTGAGATCCCAGCAGCGCAACGTCTTGTCGTCCGCCACCGAGAGGAGATATTTGCCGCCTGGGTGGAAGACGAGAGCGCGCACCCAATTGTCGTGGCCGATCAAAGTCTTGAGACATATCCCACGGGCATCCCACAGGCGTATCGTCTTATCCCTGCCGCCGGTCGCCATGTATTCTGCCGAGCTGCTGCTCGGGGGAGGTTTTGTCCGACCAGCCAGCGGCGCGAGGTACTGATATGCAGTGGGGGGAGCGATGGCACAGCACTCGATATAGTGTTCGTGGCCTGTCATGACGACTTTGCTTTCTGTACTGTTGGCCTCGGAAATATCCCACAGCCGGCCGGTCATGTCGTCCCCAGCAGAGAACAGGTAGCGACCGTCGAAAGACGGATATACATCCCGAACCCAGCCACTGGAGCCGCTTAGTGTCCTCACGCAGAACCCTGTTGTGACGTCCCATATCCTCAATGTTTTGTCTCTACTAGCACTGACCAGCAAGTTTGCTGAAGCGGGTATGAACCGCACAGCGCTCACGCTGTGATCGTGGCCTGCCAGCGTCCGGATGTTGTTATAGTCTGAAGCCGGGTCCCACAGCTTGATGGTCAGGTCCGAGCTGCAGGACGCCAAGAGGGTGTTTCCTTTCGGGCCGCCGTAGTCGACATCGAGAATGGCCCTGGTGTGACCTTTGATGGTGTTTTCCAGCTCGCCGACATCCCAGTCCCATATTTTAATCGTATAATCATCGGAGCCGGTGGCGAGCAGGGAGAAGACGGGGTGGAAGGCGATGCAGTTGATTGTGTTTCGGTGGGATTCGAGTGTGTATCGGGGTGGTGGTTTGGGCAACCACGAGGAGGGGTCTTTGTTGCGCTGCGTCAGGGAGGCAGGCGTTATGCTATCGAGTTCAGACTGCAGGGCGGTGTTTCGAGATTCGAGATCCATGATCTAGGGACGAGACATCAGTCAGGCATTGCGCGTGAGGGTGAGGGTGAGGGTGAGCTGGAGCGTGGGGAAGCGAAGGGCCGGCGCATGCCTTCTTTTGTAACCGCACGATACTGGTCCATTTCCTCTCAAGCAGGTTCTCGTACTTCTTGGCCGTGGCAGCGTCGAATCCATCTTCCTGCAGGTTCAGCTCTGTCCTGAGAGCGGCGGCGGCGGTTGTTAGGTTGTTCGCAGCCAGGTAGGCGATGATGGACTTGTGCCTGGGCAGAGCAGAGCACCATTAGCGTCGGCGGGCAAGGTATGAGGTATGAGGAGATATGGCGTGGTGGACTGGTGGACGTACAGCTCTTCGGCTTGGCGACTTGTCAAAACACTCATGGTGGACCTTTCTCTTTCGTGACCGAGGGCGACACCAGCCTGGCCTGTTGTTGGTGGTGGACTTGCTGCCTACAGCTTTGGGCTGCAAATCGCTAAAAGCTCAGATGCTGTCCCGGAGTTGGCACCTGGCACACTGCTGGAGAACTGCAAAGATGGCTGGTACGTCATGGTCCGTCCAGAGATAACTTGCATACTGAACAACCGACCGACCGGACCTCGAGTTGGAGGTCGCGGGGTCCAGACGGAAAATTGTTGCTCCGACCCCAACCCTGGTGGTTCTTACTGTTCGCCGTGTTACTTCCAAGGTTGTTTGGTTGATGTTCTGAAACTGGCATGCAACGCATGGCGATTCTGATCCATTCAACCGCAAAGCGACATGTCACCAGCCGTCTTTGCACTTGTTGACTGGTCAGATATCAACCCAACTCTCCAGCTTGGTTCCTGTCCGTCATCTGAGACTTCATCTACCCACACTATTGGTAGGGGCCACGTTTGCAGGTGGCGTCTGCGTGAGGCTCGAGCTTCTTCCATTTCCAGACAGTCCCCTTCACCGCCCCACGACCTGTTCTCTTTGTACTCTTTGGAATTTGATACGAGAACATGCCTATGATGATCAAATCTCATCCAGGGCAACACTGTCATCGTACGATTCTTCCCCTGCATGGGACCGTCCATTGGACAGGCGGCTCTGACAGCTTTGCCTGTCCAAAAGCACCGTGGCTGTTGCTCCAGTAGCTTGGGCTAAGCAATTCTGGGCACGAATCTTTCAGGAATACGCGGATACGTATCATACGCCCAATGCATGCAGATCTAAGCTTGGAGCGGGCTTCTGTGTCCCCGGCCAATGAAACGTGACTTTTTGACGACACATCCCATGCTGGAGATAATAACCCAACACTTGGACCGAAAATTGATTTCCTGTCAGCCAACAATGTCGTTCCTAAGCTACCGCGTGTTAACTGGTTTCGGTTTTTATACGTACTCTTTTTATCGAGCTGTAGGCGGTCCCTTCATACAGTGGCAGTAGTAAACGCTCGAAGACCCAGCGTTAGATAACATACAACGCCGATAACAGTAGGTTGAAAATAAGATTGTCGCAATACAGCCTGTTGATGTCGAGACAATTCGAATTTTCGCCTGAGATTCAAATGTTTACGGCTTCATCACCACCTGCCAGCTTGGCTTGATACTTTAACTCGAAAGGCAACTTTGCGGGAGGGTTCAGTGGGCCAGCTATGGATGAGACGTCTAGAGCTGTTGATAGTTGTCAGCCCCTTCTTAGCAAATATATGCGGTGTGAGATCATAGTACGGTGTACAATAATGTGCCAGTTTATTAATCAACGGCCTACTTAGCGCGCCCGCGAGGAGAAATACAACCCGACAGGTCAGGCATTCCCGTCTCCACGCGACTTAGTCAGTTGCGCAGGTTTGAACGAGAACATTCGATGCAATACTACACAGTAGTAGCAATAGACAAATCATTGGGCCCCTGCACATCTTCGGCCGAATGAACGGACGAAATCTGTCGATGAAACCGCATGTGGACCCTTGCTCAGTATTGCCACATAATAGATACGTGTATTAGTACGGGCCTGTACGGACGGTGGGTGGGGAACATTCATCGATCTCGGGCTCCATTTAGACCCGCTCACATCATCACTGGAGAATCGAATCGGACTTAAGTAGGTTCTTACAAATCGGCGATTGGAGAACTGTTACAAATCGTCACGATGTGTGGTTACATTACCATACACGTATTGATTGTATTTACTTTTGTGATATAGTTGTATCTTCACTTTCATCTGCAATAGCTACATAAAGCCTCTTTTCCTCGCTTCTATATCCAAGTTATCCTTACACCCAGTCTCAACATTCAACTAGTTCCTACTGAGGATAACATACATTTAACGTATTTACGATGAAGGAAGCAATTGTCGACCGTGGTAAGGCTCACGTGCATACCCATGGTTACAAGACCCCAGTCAACTGATCAAGACACATCCAGGCCCGTCGGTCAAGATCATTGAATCGCCAGTGCCAAAGCCCAACGCCGACCAAGTCCTCATCAAGGTGGCAGTCAGCGGGTCCAACCCAAAGGACTGGAAGATCCCAGAGTGGATGCCAGACAAGGTCCTCAACGGGGGTGACGACATCGCCGGCGTGGTCCACGAGGTGGGCGCCAACGTCACCGAGTTCAAGCCGGGCGACCGCGTGATGGCCTTCCACGAGATGATGACGCCAGGCGGCAGCTACGCCGAGTACGCGATCGCATGGGCGCACACCACGGCTCACATCCCCAAGACCACCACCTTCGAGGAGGCCGCCGCCATCCCCCTGGCGGCGCTGACCGCCGCCTGCGGGCTGAACACGAAGCTGGGCCTCCCGGCGCCGTGGCAGCCCGCGAGCGAGCCGATCCCGCTGGTCATCTACGGCGCCGCATCGGCCGTGGGCATCTACACCCTCCAGCTGGCGCTGCGGGCCAACATCCACCCGCTCATCTGCATCGCAGGCAAGTCGCAGGACCACGTCAAGTCGTTCATCGACCCCTCCAAGGGCGACACCATCATCGACTACCGGGACGGCGACGACGCCGTCGTGGAGGGGATCAAGAAGGCCGCCAACGGCGCGAAGCTCCTGCACGCCTACGACGCCATCTCCGAGCACAACAGCACCATCAACCTCGGCAACGCGCTCCCGGACGGTGCCAAGATCACCACCGTGCTGCCGGGGAGCGAGGAGGGCCTGCGCAGCGGCGTTGAGGTGCATCGCACCATGGTTGGCTCGGTGCACAACGAGGAGAAGGATCTCGGGTTCGTGTACCTGCGGTATTTCGCCAAGGGCCTGCAGGACGGCTGGTTCAAGCCGCAGCCTCAGGAGGTCGTGCCTGGCGGGCTTGGTGGGATCCAGACGGGGCTGGCGAACCTCAAGGCCGGGAAGGCGAACGCCATCAAGTACGTCTTTAGGATTTCTGATGAGAAGTGAGGGATACACCTGTCTCAGGATAGATACTCGATTTCTTAAAGCGTAACCAAATTTAAAACAGCAGTCATGATAGCTGCAAATCGATTGATGTATTCCTTTATTACTCTGTCGCACACTCGTCTGTGCCAGCTCTCATCAATATGTCCAGCAAACTAAGGAGCCGAAGCCAAACTTCAATGGAACGTATTTCATCAGAGTTACTTAGCATATCCGCGACGAATCTTGATCGATTGCAGATCTCTTGTCAATTTGACCGTCTCGTCCCATTTAGTTGATTCGAGTTCAATAATAGGATGAAGGATCCAAAGGTGTAAAACAAAGCCAGACGACTACAATTATGATTGAATTCGGACACAATTTTCTCCAAGGCGTCTGGGGCAAATGCTAGACAGTATTGTAAATTTTGTGGGATCAGCCCCTATGCCGAGCAGCTTTTTAGGCTCATGATATAATACGGGCTCAGTAAACAACCGCCATTTCTCCGTTTTTGCTATAATCGGACTTCGGCACCTTCATCACATTTTTCGCCTCTTGAACTATAGTTCTGACTTCATCAGCAGGAAATTCCGGCGAAAATAGTGGTTTAATGTCCGGCTGGGCTACACCCCACAGCGACTAAATGTCAGCATCACTGGCATCTCGTCAAAGTGTACTACAACGTCATGGATTTGAGCATATGCCCATCATATGAGCATCGCTCGTCCTTGTGGCGGCCCGGCCAATTGTCACACTTTTCTTTTCTTCACGTTCATTTTTTTTTCTGTCATCAGATGCGCTACACAGTAACATCCAACATGTCTGGTAGCTCTTCACCTCTTATAGAACATGTCATTGTAGAACTCATAATCGATTGGATGATTCTTGGTTCCGTACTCTCGAAGCTGTACTACTCTGATGCTCGGAAATAAATATCGTTGTACCATCAGCTGAGTTGTTAGGTATGTGTTGCGCACTGGTGCACGTCGTTACTTATTTTCGACTTTATATTCAAGTTCTTGACTTAGTGTCACTAGCTTTGCACTTCCTTAAGTCAATCCGGGAGCGTAGGAGAAGACACGATTCTCTTGCTGCCCGGACAAGGATTTGTCTACCGGCATGCGATGACCACTATGAAGATACTTGCAACCAACAAAATGATACCAGATAAATGACAGACTAAAGACTCGTTTGTGGCGGAACCATCCCGCGCCGATCTGCTTTGCTTTTTCCCTTTGTTGGGAGAGCCGGGAATACAATATTGCGACCGATCACGTGTCTCCAACCAACGCGCATGCAAGTCGGCGTAGCTGCGTGAAACAACAACCTCGACCCGACATGCAGTCCTCCCCGCATATTTCAGCACAGCAAAGGAGCAATGTGGCTTCAACGTGCTGCTTCCACGCATCCGCGTGTGGGCATGGCCTGTCTGTTCCGTTCTTTACAACATAAAGAATGTGTTGTCAATTCAATGAACCGGTGCGCGATTCCGCTTCGCCATGCATCATCGACTTCATTCCAGCCACAGCTTGAATCCAAGCCGGGCAAACGCCTCGTCGACCTCGAGCCGGCTCGCCGCGTGCTGAGGGAGACATTCAGCCACAAGACATTCAGGCCGGGGCAAGAGGAAGTAATATCTCGGCTGCTTTCCGGTGACAGTATAGTGCTGTCTTGGCCCTCGCGAAGTGGAAGTAGCATCTGTTACTTGGTTAGTCAGGATGTCCTCCTTTGGTGATGGCTCAGAGATCATCTGGATGCTGCTGGATGCTAATGGACATCTCAGGTTCCGGCTGTACTACAAAGCTGCGAGTCGATGGATCATGGTATTACCGTTGTGGCCTCTGTTTCCAGGGCATGGCTTAGGCATACGGCGGGTGCTCTTGGTGACTTGGGACTACCTGTTAGCCTTGTTGCTCCAGTCAATTGGGATGAATCCTGGGGCCCATCTCTGAATCGTACCCTGGATGGCATACATCAAGGCAACATCCGCATCGTGTACATGTACGCACCATTCCTCGCTAGTAGGGACATCATCGATGCAGTCAATCTCGCTCCAGGAGGACTACATCGCTTTGTCATTGGGGACGCAGGTAACATGCCTTCGCAGGTTGGGAGATTCCTATATTCCCGCTTAAGAATGCAGCACATCTGATGCGATGGCCGCAGGGACTGAATTCATCCGCAGGAGGCACGGATCAAATAAAAAGGTAACCCCCTACTCTCCATTGTATCGATATGACTCACTGACAATAGCAAGATTCTTCCGGGATACCAAGCCAAGAAGCTTGGTATCCTTAGCCGGCAGCTGCCATCCAGATGGTGTGCGGGACATCCGTCAGACTTTCAGCCATCCAGATTCATCGATTCACAGCCTTCCGCTTCTGCTACCGCCAAAGTTAGTTCAAACTCGATTCACCTCGGCTAGTCGCATATTTCTGAGGTCGGACTTATTGATCTTCCCATGCTCAGCCTCGAACTGCACGCTCACTCTACTCCCAACCCCGGCGCCTCCTATTCATTCATCTCTGAGCTGATGAAAAAGCGCCCGGGACCGACAGTAATATACACTGCAAATGGTCAGGTATGCGTTCGATCTTGATCGTATCCCAGGGCTTGCTAACCTGCAACAGATGGAGAACGATGTCGCAAGGAGGTTACAGAAGGCAGGCTTGAGTGCAAGACCGTCAGGCGACCTTGCGTCAGATCATGCAAAAAAGGTCTTGTCAGACTTCGAGGCTTCTGAATTCCAGATTGTGAGTAGACTAATGAATTACTACCGTCCGACTTGTCATAACATCTGGCGCTTGCGTAATTATCATCTAATGCGAATTTAGCTTTGCACTTCCAGTACCGTTGTGCGACTGATTCATCATCCTCGTAAGCATCAACACACCACATAATTCTGGCCTGCCACCCTCTCCCGAGCAACCCATTATTTGTGCCCCTCGTTTGTCGAGCATCTGTGATGAAGTTGAAGTCACCAACATATGTCTCGCCCACAGCACTGGGCCCATCTGACTAGGATGAGTAATGTCATCAGCCATCCCTGCGCGCTGTGCTAATGATAGTAATCGCATAGACATACGAAATGTTGTGATCATTGCTCTACCAGGTAGCGTGCCGGCCTTTGACCGGCAGCTGAGGGTTGCAGGAGAAGACGGCGGATCGAGCAAGGCATTCTTCATTGTGGACGCAAAAGGAACGCGGGATTTTGCGATACAGATCCGCTCCAGGAATGCCTGCCGACGTGATATTAGGAATCTACTCAACGAAGTCTTTTCCAAGGGAGGAGCCGACTCGACCGTCGATCTCAAACTAGATTACTTGAGTTTAAAGCTCGACATGCAGCTGAAAGATATTGAGGATACGTTCACCGTACTCCGAGACGAGCTAGGTCTCATTGAATTGGGAGTTTATGAGTATACCGATTGTCGATACGCGTACTTGGATGGGCTGAAGTTTAGCTTAGCGAAGAATCCCTCATTGATCGACAATGTGATAGCCGCACATTCCACTAAATCCGGCAAATGGTACAATATTCGGTTGCGGAGTGCAGAGATGCGAGCCACAGGTCTCCACTATTCGCAAGTGGTCAGCAGGCTGAGAGAATTGGCTGGTTGTGGTCATATAAGGTACTACCCCTACGGTGGGGTGGTACCGGTCCGGATCTTGCAGCGGCCAAGCTCGGGATGCGGCACGGGCAGCATTGAGGCTATCGAAGAAGGGATCTATGTGAATATTCTGCGGAAGATGGAAGACCGGATCCAGTCCCGTCGACACGTTGTTGAACTCTTCACTAAAAACCGCTGCACTGCAGTCGGGCTAGCCGAGCATTTTGGGGCAAAGCTCCCCGGTGGACAGGCACGGTGTGAGCGGTGCGATTGGTGCTTGACAGGAAAACCACTGGTGTTGTGTCCCGAGGTGGACGAAGCCAGGGTCAACCCTAGGTTGGTAAAAGCTGTACTGGAAGCAGTCCCCGATCGTGATAACCCGAGATTTCTCGCTCGTGTAGTCATGGGCCTCTATTCCCCACTGGTGTGGCATCGGGTTCTGCACAAATCACCCGTATTCCGCTCAATGCGAGACGTGAATTTTGACGTAAGTCCTTTCTCTTTATACCATTTGCATCAAATTGGTGTCGCATATATTAGCTGACGTGGGCTCTTCCGGACAATGCAGGCACTTGTCAGGGTATTTGCGAAGGAGTGTGGTGTACCAGACGACGAGGTTGACGACTGGCTGTAACATAGAACATCGATGGACCCTCGTCCCATTCTGGATCATTGATAGAAAGACTGTGGGAAATAAAGTGTGTTGCATTTAATACGTGCTTCTTGCTACTGGGTCCTGATGTTCAGTATCATACAGGCCCACCATCGCAAGTCATTCTTGTCGCATTTCTAATCATGAAAGAGTGCCGGTAGGTCTCGTTAAAGAAACACCACGTTGTTTGATCCTTGAAGCCGAATCTCTCATAGAGGTGCTTCCCCTCCGGCGTGGCATCCAAGTAACACCTAGCGCCCTCCTCATCAGCCCTCTTGACACCCCACTCCATGAGCATCCTACCAGCCCCCAGCCCCTGATACTCCCCCCTCGTGACTATCATCTCCAGGTACCAATGCGGCCTTCCCTCCATGATCTGCTCATGCATATCCGCCAGCTTCGTGAAGAAAACACCTGCGAGCGCCGGATCCCCGTCCGCTGGCCAGCAGTCGGGAAGTGGAGGAATCTGCGGCGTCCCGGGGCCCACCACAGGCGCGTTCCACTTGGCGAATGCGACCAGGGCGGAAGGTGATGCGACTGTGTCCTCGACGACGACGAACTGCGCGTTGGGGTCGTGGATCTCCTCCGCCAGGGCGTCCAGCTAGAACGTGCGCGCGGACGCTGACGTGCGTGGGAAGAACGTGCGGCCGACCATGTTGCCCGAGAAGGCGTCCAGGACCGTCTCGCACATGTCCTCGACATCTGCTGGGCTGCCCGGGCGCAGTCTGAGCGCTGGCGATGGCATGGTGATGGTCCTGTTTTCATCTGATGGAGTTGTCGTCTGATGTTTCAGGTCCCGAGTGATTGGGTGTGCTGGGGTTGCAGTCGGGAACGCTTGGGGTAGCATTCAGGGTCTAGTGACGCGGCTCGGTCAAGATGTTTACACGACAACATCATATCAGGACATGCGAGACTGTGGCATATCGCCATTGATATAGTATAACATCGTTGCAGTTTGGATGCAAAAGCCAGAGAACGACGGGATATCCGATGTGGCTTATTCTGACCGGGCCCGGCTGCTGACTGCGCACTTGGTTTGCTCCAATACCTAGATCTGATTAGTGATGCTTTTTGGTTTGGAGGTCTGACCGGTTGAGTCACTTTGGCGGAATGAGATCCGAGACACGGCGAATACGGTCACCTAGCAGGAATTTGTTTACTTTTCTCTTCCGTTTGAGAGGTCGCCATGCAGTGACAATGCGGGGCATACGTCAGAGATACTTGGCGTTCCATCCCTTCACCAATAGTATCATACAGCCTACTTGAAAAGCAGGTGCTCTCGAAGTGACAAGTATATTCTGAGAGATACTTATTAGTAACGCGGTCTCGGCGCAGCCATATCAATTTCCGATGCCCATTTTACCCTCTATGTATACTCGGATTCTGTACTGTGGGCATGCTGGATGGAGCCCTTCTTGAGTCGGTCAGGCCTGGGCTGGTCCGGCAGGGTCTAAGTTTAGCTCCCCCTGAACCAGGCAGCGTACAGATTTGGTCGTACAATCCACGTATTTATGCTTAAGTCGGATCAAGTGGCATCGCAGCGAGAAGAAAGCTGTGTTCAGCCGTGGCGATAATCCTCCGAAATGAAAAAATGCAGCTTTCCTGACTGTGTCTGAGCGGAGCCGGCGTTGCGCAGCGTGCGCAGGTAAACATTAACGTGAACCGAGCGCCAAAAAGCAAATGAGAACCTATGCAATACTGAGGAGGAATAATAAGCAAGGATCGACTTCCGTCGCATTTCGTAGAGAGCTGTGTGCCTGACGGATTGTCCGCTCGGACGAGGAACCCATGCTGCGGGAAAAGTGCTCTCGTACAGATCGGCAACGAGCTCCCTCTTTAGGCAGGTGAGGGAACCGCACCCCGGCCTGGCGAGGATAAGCTTCATGGCGGTACCCACAACCCGCGCCACGAATGGGGAGAAGACGATAACATGATAGGCCAATGGCCTCGTCGCCATCTGCAGTGCAACATGGTGCCTGCGGAAGGTGATCCACACGAGCTGACCGGCGTCCACAGGCACGAACTAGGCCGCGCAGATGCAGCCATGGCGGAAATGGTTGACGACTACAAAGAGACGGGGCCGCCTGTTGTCAGGAGGGGGGAAGACGACGAGCTCCCCTCCTCTGCGCTTCACCTCCTTCTTTTCAGTCCATTCGTTACTGTAGAAGCTCGTGAACCGAGGCCGAGACAGTCGGTATGAAGTCCAACGTGTTGGTCGTGGCCAGTGGCCTCTCCGGTATGGCTCACGCCGCCGCCGTGAACACCACAACCTCTGCTGTCCCCAGCCCGACGCAGCCATGCGCTGTTGCCAGTGCTGCCTACGCCTCGCAGATCGCCGTGTCTCCCTCGGCCACTCCCACAATCGCTGCCGCCATTGCTCATGAATGCCTGCTCTCCGTGCCGCTGGGAAAGGAGGCTGCCATCGAGCTCGTTGACTCCATCGAGCCATATCTGGAATGGCAATCAGGTTTGTGTGCCCGTCTCTTGTCAAGATGGCTGGGGACACCACGGCTAACATGATGCGCTGTTTCAAGACTCCGGATATCTGGCAGACCCGCCGGAGGACTACTTTTATCCGGCTTACGACATGTTTGCCAACCTGGCTTCCATCCGGTCTAAGCTCGAGAGTGAGAGCTACTCGGGCGAGTATGAGTTTCAGCAAGAGCTGTACAACACTGTCTTTGGCCCGGCTCACGACGGTCACTTTGTTTACTACCCTGACCTCCTGACTCTCGTTTTCGACTGGAACCGCCCACTGTCACTTGTGTCCATCAGCGAGGACCAGTCCTCGCTGCCGGAGATCAAGATCTACGAGGAAGTGATCTCGTCTCCCAGCACCGCCTCATCCGTGACCCTGATCAACGGTATCGACGCGGCCACTTACATAGAGGACACCATCAACCAAGCTGGTTGGAACCAGGACGTCGACTCTGCCTACAACTCGATGTTCTTCGAGCTCTCTGCCCCTGCTGCGGGCCTGGGCGTGGGGTACTTCCAGGGCGGTGGCCGTATCCGGTACATCTACCATGGAGATAGCACGAACATCACCTTCGCCAACGGCACCGAGGTCACCCTGGAGAACTACGCCCGCATCAAGGTGCCCCTGACGGGTATCACTGACGGGGAGTCTATGTACAAAAGATTCTGCGACCCCAAAGGCTACGACAGCGGTGCGGCCACTACCTCTGTCACCAATGGTACCTCGGCAACTCTGGCGAGCATTCCTGGGTACCCTACACCCGTGATTATCACTTCGGATGCCGTCGTTGCTGGGTTCTACCTCGAGGACGAGGGATACGAGGACGTCGCAGTCATCGTGCTCCTGGCCTTTGAGAGCTCATCCCCAGCCGAGTTCCAAGCCGTAGCCTCGCAGTTCTTTGCCGATGCCAAGGCCGCCGGTAAGACCAAGCTGGTCATCGACTTCCAAGGAAACGGAGGCGGCTACATCCTGCAGGGATACGACTTCTTCCGCCAGCTGTTCCCCAGCGTGCAGGAGGACGGATTCTCGCGCTGGAAGGCTAGCGACTCGTTCCTAGCCATCTCCGATGTCGTCTCCGACGTCGTCGGCAAGATCGACCCGTACACATCCGACGACCCGAGCCTGGTCAGCTTCTACGGGACCTGGTTCAACTGGCGCTACGACCTGAACCTCACCCTGGACCCGTTCGTCAGCTTCGACGACAAGTTCGGCCCCTACGTCTACCAGGACACCGACTACACCAACATCATGCGGTGGAACCTCAACGACAATCTGACCACGACCAACGAGACCTTCGGCCTCGGCATCGAGATCTCGGGCTACGGCAGCCTGGCCAACCTCACCCAGCCCTTCGCGGCCGAGAACATAATCATGCTGTACGATGGAGTCTGTGCGAGCACCTGCACCCTCGCCTCGGAGATGCTCCGCATCCAGGGTGGTGTAAAGTCCGTCGCCATGGGCGGCCGGCCGCAGGAGGGCCCGATCCAGGGTGTCGGCGGAGTCAAGGGGGCTCAGGTTCTGGACTGGGGTACCGTGCTGGCATACAACCAGGTCGCGCTGTTCTGGGGCGCCAACACCACGACCGACGCGCAAAAGGCCGCGCTGTCCCGCTACAATGACCTCGCTGTGAACCGCAGCAGCGCGGCGGCCATCAACGGCCGGGACCAGATCCTCCGCGACAATGTCGACGACGGGCTCCCCGCACAGTTCGTGGCTGAGGAGGCTGACTGCAGGCTTTACTGGACGCTGCCCATGATCACGGACATCACGGCGGTGTGGAAGGCCGTTGCTGACTCGGCGTGGAACGGGGCCGCCTGCGCCTATGGGGACCTCTCCTCCTCCACTTCGTACGGGGCTGCCCCGAAGAGGAGGAACGCTGGTGATATCGCTGGTGGCCGTGTCCCCCGGCCGATCCAGCGTCACCCCCCGAAGATTGGCAGGCGCGAGCTGTCCCAGCCTGATAATGTCAAGGCCAAACAGATGCTCAAGGCTATTCCCTAGACGAATAATGGCTGTAGATGTACAATTCTGCTGAAGCTTATGGTATAATATTAGTGTGTATATATATACAATATGAGAAACAACTAGCTTCTGTTTAACCTTCGTGATCATCCTTGTGGAGACTCCGGATGGGACCTCTTTACCTCGGACCTATCGTAGTGTCCAAGCAAAGTCTTCTCACAAGGTCCTGAAGTCTTGCGTCATGACTGTTGTGCAGACTTCTCGGGGGCGGCTGTTTCTGGCGCGCCATTGCCGTTATTTGTTGCTGGGTTCTTTGCTGCTTGAGGGTCCTGTGCCAGGGGGTTCTGCTCGCCGGGCTGCCGTCTTGGTTTTCGATTTCGCAGTTCCCTTCTCACAAGGTCTATCTCCACGACTGGCGTCCCAGGAGGTACTCTCCCCTCCAGATGATCACCATCCCAGTCGAAATAAAGCGCCCAAAAGGGACCCTGTCGTACGGCCACAAAGTTTTCGTAACCGTGCAAGGTCAGCCTTCGATCTTGCCGGGTGCAGTCGAACGGCCCCGTGAGGTTTCCCTCCGAGAACTGTCGCGTGCCGAATTTCAATTCGAAAGTCTGGGCGTCCATGTAGATCCAGTTCATTATGGGTGCCTCGTCGGAGATCGTGGACACGAGCCCAGGGTGGTTGAGCTCCGGATATCCCAGAAAGTATCCCTCGAAGGGGTGGCCGAAAGGGACGTCATTGTCAAGCCCCGTGTCGACGAACAGCTGTAGTCAGTGTTAGCAAGCTGTACTGCCTAATTGACATGTGATCCTGTCTTTTGTAGGCAAGATGACGCAAAAAAGTACCTTATCGCCTGATAGGACCACCCGCCGGCCTTCGAGGGTCTGGCTGTATTCGGACGACTTCGGGACGTGGACGATGAGATTGTTCTTCCTGCTCCGGTGTTCTTCTCTCCTGGCCTTTGCCTGAGAGGCCTTGATCCCTTCCGATGCGCCGGTGACGGCGCCAAAAGCGACGAGAACTGACAGAACCATGGTTTTCGCGTGTCAAGCAATTTGATGATTTTGTTCAACCCATCGTTCGACTAAAATGTCAAATGTCCACCTCGACACCCGGACGTTGCCCTGGCCAACGCCGAGTGGCAAACATCTTGACACGGTCTGTGTGCTGGGCGTGGACGTGCAGCTGTGGACCCCACTGAAACGGGATGCGAAACTCGCTTCTACGAATCGCGGAAACATACGACGTACGATTCAGGGTTCAAAATCCCGGGGAATTTGGTATGCCTGTATCAGGACCCATGCACACTCGACAAAACCGTCCGATGAATTGCTCGCCCGGCTCCATCCGCCTCCAAGAGACTGGACGCCCCCAGGGATGCTCATACAAGGAGCTTTGACAACTTGTGGCCATCAAACAATTCTCCTTTGGCGATAGTGTGTACTCTAGCCTCTGATCTCCCGCCAGCTGGCAGATTTCATGCATAGTCAGCGGCCGCGATTCTCTGGTACAACTCCTGTCAGCGGTCCCTGGACCCACCACAAGGCGGTCCGCATGCATCGCTGAAAGTCAGTTTCACTAAGCTCCTCGGGTCTCAACGCCAGGATCCCTACAAACAAAGTTGTCCGATTTGCAAAGATCATGGGACGATTTCAGTCACAGCGAGCAACCAGACCGTTCGATTGCCCTCTGCCACGGCTGCATCGTTTCGACCGCGGCGGCGTATTGGCTGATGGAGCCGCACAGCATTGATGCACCCGCACACATCTTTGACACGCGAAGATGCTCGGCTGGGGACCGGGGGAGCGGATCCTGTCCCAGCCCGCATATTAAGTGTACTGCCATGACTTGGGCATAAATGGCGGACAGCTCCAGACTCACAATGGCAACAACTTTAACTCAACTTCGACCATTATCTATATCTACTCCTCCGCCGGCGGACAACAACAGTTCAATTCCTAGACGGGACAGCATCTCTAATCGCAAATCATTCATCAACACCTCCCCCGAGCAACGACTAGTTCGCAGGTCATCTAATCGAAGCTCCTGGTCCTCAGCCTCCAATACATCTCCCACCGACGTCCCATCCCCCTTGTCAGATACCGCCTCTGCAGGTCCACGGAAATTCCGACTTCCGGTCAGAGTATCCACACAGCCGTCCTTTGGAACCTCAGACTCCAGTCCCCAAGCCCGGAGACGCTCCTCAAGCCTCTCCTCAGACCCCAAAACGGATAATAAGGCGTCGGACAGCAAACGGCGCACCAGAAACCTATATCTCTCGCAGCTAGACGAGGACAAGGCCGAGGAGCTCCGCAAGAGCCCCAGACCGTCACCAAGAGTCGCAAGCCCCCCACCTCCTCCTTACGAGAAGGGCCCAGCATCAACTGAGACCTTAAAAGTGTCCGACAAGGCAAAGGATTCCCCCAAGCCAGCAGCCCCCGCCGACGCTCCCAAGCCGGCGCCAGTTGCAGCAGTTCCACCTCCACGGTCACCAGCTCAGACCCCAAAGTCGCCCCGGAAGCAACCACCTGCTCCCACCCCCACACCAGCTCCCAAAACTACTATAACACCAACTCCACAGAAAATGTCTTCCTCCAGCAGCCCGTAAGTCATCCTAACAATCTTTTACTCTCATCCTTTAGAGTGAACTACCTACTCACTTACTGTTTCGCAGCGAGCCCCAGAGGACCGGCGTCGTCGGCCCCAACCCCGGCCAGAACGCCAACCAGCCACGTGGGTTCGACCTGTCCATGCAGAACGGCCAGATGAAGGGACAAGTCGGCCACAGCCTCCCGCTCCCCGGCCTCTCCGGAACGGCCAACGGCCCCGTTGGTAAGTCTCTCACTCCCACTTCCTGACTGCCCTCCCTACCAAAACCACAGAAAACAGTTGCTTACGCACCATGCAGGTAACCTCCTCAAGGGTCCCGTCGACGACAACGGCAACCTGAAGGCTGCCGCATTGACCGTCGGTATCAAGCTCGACTTGGAGGCTGAAGTTCATCTCTCGGCCCGTGTTAGGGGTGACATCCTCGTGGGTCTTTATTAGACTATTCACTATGGCTTTTGATGTCATGGCGATTGCAGTCGGGCGTTTTCACATAGTTACGGGATGCGGATTAGGCCGCGGTTTACTGGGAAAATAAGTAAGCTTATCAGGCCGGCGGCGTATATACGACATCTAGAATGGGAACATATCTTTGTATTGGTCGCATACTTGGGAATACGCTCTTTGACATGAACTCCAATCCTGGAGTAAACTAAACTATGATCATATCGTGTGACCAACTTGTCGAAGTTTACGTACACATAGACATGGCCAGAGTCTAGTCTATGAGTTCTTGTTTGTTTGAAGCTTACGGGGCACTATTCAACATTACTCTGTGGCGAGCCCTCCCTCTCACCTATGAAACCCGAGTTCATCGTCTGACTTCCTCTGCTTCATCCTTGGAAATTCATGGAAAACTGACTAAGGCCGCGTGGAAGCTGACCTCTTGCTTGTAACCAGAGGACTTGGCAACTGTCTTACATCGCCACTAAGATTTACGCCATTTCTGCTCGCTCTAACATCCCACAAAGGCCAAGCACCGGTGCTGATAAGTTGCGGAACAATGTTCGGTGGCTGTTCTTGAACCCAGAGAAAACGACCAGTTGCTCTCTTCGGGATCTTCCCCCCCCCCCCCGCAACTAAATTTTCTCTGCCAGATTGAGCTACGATATCGGCATTCCTTCTTTTCAAATGACGGCTCCGCTCAAACTCGGACCAGGTGTTAATGGCACATACATCCTCCAGTGAGCCATCATTTGGCGTCGGCGACACTTCCCTATTAACGTCACTATAGAGCGTCTACATGGCCATATTGACGTCAATCAACAAAGTTGCTGCCATAAATCTGCCAGATCAATGCGTGGGTGGCGTCAAGTACCGTAACATATTGGTAACAATGGATGACACAGTAAAATAGCGACGTGGAGCGGTTATGATAAACAAGGGAATATGCAGCAGAGTCTTTTAGCAACAGGCTTCCAAAGCAGTTTTATTGCGGCTGCTACTCAGGTGAATTACTCCCATCACAGTAACCCAATAAGTTTCGGCCACATCGCCTACGCATATCCGCCTCCCGAGGTCACCTCGAGTGCGGAAACCAGAACGGCAAACCAACCCATCACCTAGGTAACGCACGTCGATCTCCTGTTCTTGTTTCACTGTTCACACCGTTCCACTCCCATTGCATTTCGGACAATTGGGTTTATTCTTGCCTCCATCACAAATCGGGCAGTCTTTCTTCAAGTTCTGGTCATGGCCATTGTCGCAGTACGGGTTGTGGCAGTGCTTTCCAGATCCCGTGCATGTGTCGCACCTCTTCTTGGGCTCAGGCATTTCAAAGTGGACGAGCCGCTTGAGGCAGATGCTTGCTGAGACCAGAGAGCTTGAAGAGCGGTGTTCTCAGCTGGCTTGTAGATGGAGAAGGGCTAATGCAGCTGGCCTGTGACGAAGGTCTGTAGTTGTAGTTCGTTGTTGTATTTCGACCTGATCGCGTAAACTATCGCGGAATAAGTTAGAAAAAGGTTTGGTCTCCAGTATTCATTATGTATAAGGGGACATGTTCTGCCGCCCATTCCAGACAATGGGCTCTTGAAGCCGGGGCCCGAGACACCAGTTCTCCTTCTTTGTGGATTCTTCCTGCAAGATACCAAGGTTGGTACCTACCTTTGAAATCAAAGAAGTGATGGAAAACCGCACTCACATTGCTTGATGGGCTTGTAGCAGATGTGTTTTGGGAAATTTGCTTGGGATATTTGAAAAGAATGGACGGTCAGATTGATCTAGAGAGCCTCCTTAAATATGCTGGAATTTGAGTGTGAATCACATACTTGATCATGTCAGGCTGGAAGAGGAATCTGTACAAGCAGGATGACGAGGACAAGAGAGATGCTCACGACGATGTGCCACAAGACTAGGACTTGGTCTGTGTGCCAAGTGGGGTTGGGGGCGATGACTTTTGAGAAACAGCATCGAAGGCCGCAATATCTTTCCTTTCAGACTTCTCCTGTTGAATTTGATGGCCTACCAGGGCGCATAATGTGACTGGCAGCATCAGCCAACGACTTCACTCACCCAAGAGTTGAAAGGACACAAGACCACACCTGCCTGCATCTGGCGCTCCTCTGCGATTCACCGGCTGCAATAATTCATATGTTCACTTTTGATACATGTTCTAAGTCACTGTGGTGCAGTGGCAGTGACCAAAGTATACGAAATAGATTACTGAGATGTTTAGCCACCATGACAACACACAAGTGTTTCTCTCTGTCACACCTGAGCGTTGAAAGTCAGTCACTGCGGTATGCCATTCTAGATCTCCCAAGCCTTTGGAAGCAGAGACATCTAGCAATAAACGGACACGATTTCTATCAAGAGACTGATGTGCATAGGAAAGTGCCATTCCTGGGTGAGCAGAACACATCCATAAACCCAGCACCGGCGCCATCTCCAAATCCATCACGGCAAGCTCCCACCAGCACCATGTTGAGATGCTCCTCTGCCTATAGACTCTCAGTCTCTCGAGGGAATTCACTAGTTTGAGCCGGTAGTGCTGTTGTAAGTCACCGTGTATCTCCTACTATGCTGACTAAAAAGTTGACATTATTGGGCCTTCGGCTTCCAAGGTTAACATCTCAAAATAGAGACGTCGTATGACCATGTGCGATCAGCATCCCGGTTCTTGAACCTGCCGTGAAATGCCTTACTTTCAGAAACTTGGTGAAATATGGCAGACCATGGAGCCCGGTATTGACCACATACGGGGAAATGCCTTTCCAACTCGCAAATTTAGCACAGAATCCAGTGAAATGTTGCTGCAAAGAGTGTCATATGATATTGCCGGGTGGGCTCAATCACTATAATAATCTGTATCGAAGAACAATGGATAGATTCGAATTCTGGGGACTCAATTCACCAGAGGGACTATCAATTGTTACAATATCAAGCAGAAATGGAATATAAAGTCCAAGCATCCAGCGAGCAGTCCGAGATTTTAGCTTGCACGCATGGAAGGATCCTGTCTGTCTCATGGTTTCTCTGCCCGCAAACATGATTATATAAGCCAGCAACGTCTCTGCATGCCTCGGCCCCGCAGACACCGGTCAATTGAGCCCGCATGAGGCTGTGTAGCAATGAGGCACCCCACAGTCTCACTGCACTAGCCCACCTCGGACAAGTCATTTAGGCTGACTTGTCAATGTTACTTGACTGCTTTTCGCAGCTTATGGGTGAGCTTCACTAGCTCGCATACTCTCTGTGGGATGGCGGCTAAAGACGCCTTTCGCATCGGGAGCTGCTCCGCTCCAATGTGAACTCGACCAGTCCATCTGAGATCTCTCTTGGCCTTTAAATCACTTGTCACTTCCAATGCACATAGCTTGATTTGAAAACTTGATATACTGTGCCATGGGCCGCCAATTGAGCTCACGGAAATGGCTGATTGGGCTAGTTACTCCAGGACATCGCGAAAGGTCATGTCTTCGTTCCATCCCTGCCCCCCCCCCCCCGGCGTTGTTTGCAAAAGCTCCAGAGCCTCGTTCAGGTTGCACATGCACTGTTCAGCGCTACTTGCGGGCTAGCTGGATAGTGCAGCATTGCAGGATGCAGCTATGCACGCCTCCATGCTACTGCACTCACAATGTAAGACGCTAACCCATATCCAGCCACTCACGTAACTATCGCAGTTGGTCCGCCAGTTGACATGGTGTGTAAAAAAGCAACTCATGCTTCCTCAGCTTCCGAGTCCATTCCATCAGCTTCAAAACCCTAAATTGTCCGCGAGGCCCTCCACGCATCCATCCTTCCAGTGACTACTCACTAGCTGACATCCTTTCGTATTACCGATGTCGCAAGTTCTCGATGGCTTCCTTACTATTTCTCACCAATTACTACCATTCCCCCACGAGCTAGTCTGGATGTATCGATCCTGTCACTGCTATTGGAGCCGCTGGCTCTGTCATCCATCGGCATACCAGGATTTGGGTTGCAATTGTCAGCCGCTATTTATAAGTTCTCTTCTCAGATTGGGGACGCCAAGGAAGGTCTGCAAGCTGCCGTGAACGGAATCGACTCGCGCTGGAGAGGATCTACGGGAATCTGAAGAAGAGAAAAGGCCTACTGTTGTTCTCAAACACCGCCATTCTCGGAGTAAAAGATACAGCACATAGGTGTCTGGCCATATTCTGGAGGATCGAAGCCACCATTGCGAATAGAAACGGCCCCAGACCTGAGCAGGAGCTTTTGGACTGGCTTTTAGCCCTTAAGAGGGGTACCGGCAAAAGCTCGCAACAGCCCAGGTGCCCGTTCTCCTGCTTGATAGCTCCCTCATTGAGACGGCTTCTTCCCTACGAAACCGAGTTTGCTGGACTTTCAAGGGCGACTTCATCAAATTGGAATGATACAGTAGTCGGCTGCAGCATACAATTATATTTCGCGGGATTGTTGTACAGGGGAATATTCATTCCATTGCAGCACAAATTTCTTCCAACCGAAACCCGGACCAGACATTGATCAGCGTCATAAACTTTGGTGGCAAGAATCCCAGGAACAAGCTCCGTTCAAATAAGGGGGTTTCTGAAGTGAACCTGCCTTCTGCATCAAATATGGCTCAAAGAAGACGGGCATCCTCCCTGCCACCTGCAGTCGACTCTCATTTTCCTGTTCCTCAGCGTCATTTGCAGCGCCAGGCCGGAGAGCAGTTGAACGAAGGCAGAACATTTTCCGACAAAGTTCACCATCCTCACTCACACCCATTCGCATTACGAACAGGCATGGTCCGAAGCAATACTCAAAGGTCTCAAGAACGGTCTGCCAGGATGACAGTTGCACCTGAGGAAAACAATGGCACGGGGAGATTGGGCCGATCGACGAGTCAGAGCCGACGCGAAAGAGAGAGCATGAAGCCTGAGACAGACACAACACGAAATCCGGGCCTCCCCGACCCTCACTTCCAAAAGGCTGACACCAAAAGCCCAGCCTCTGAATTTACGGGACAGGGGCAGGAAAGGCCCCGGCAGGAGGTCGAAGGAATACTCATTACCGACGCTGCTCAAACAGGCTCACAACAGGGAGCCTCTCGACCAAGATCCTTCAATACCGACTTCGTCTCGGAGGGCAGCGCAACTGCTGTGCCCGAAGCCCAAACGTGCGTCTACATAATCAAGCAGGGCAGATCCCACGCGATCCCACATCGCCTTGAACCTGGACTGCGTGATACAGTGAGCAGTGCCCTTCTGTTTCGACAATCTCAGAAGTCAGTCTACAAAAAGCTGGCTTCACTGAGTCCCGAAAATATCGCCGCCCTGCAAGCGGTGCTTGACGATGGGGAGTCCGGGCCGCAGACTCGGAGATTGATCCAACTTAGTGTTTTGCAGAAGGCTCCGTTCCAATTCGGGGCCAGCAAAGAGGCCGCGGTCTTGGCAGTTGTGGAGGACCCTTATCCTCAACGGCCCTGGAGGGAGGATGGAAAGGGCACCCAAGACAATGATGGTTATTTCCTCAGATCGACAACTTATCCTGTACCCCTTCCAAATGCCGATCGTCTACACCAGATGACCAAGGGATTCGGGCCACAGTCAGGTTCCAACGGCCGAGGACGCCTCGTCAAGCGTCGCCCGCATCGCGATACACAAGACGTGTCAAGAGACATGATGAGTCGCGATGACTACCAGGCTGCATTAACAACCTATCGAGTTTGGATCGTTCAGCAGCACCCGAGTCTAAAACAATCCGACTCGGAGCCACAGAGCTGGGCAAAATGCGCAGTGACAGAAGATGTCCGCAGCCATGACGATGTTACGCAAAGGCTCCTCATCTTGGACAGTAAAAGCCCGCCAGTAAACAAGAAGAGGCTGTCGCTCCGACCAGACCAGCAAATCCAGATTTCCCGCCTCCACGAGACTGTTGTCAATGATGAGACAATTCCAGAGTACCAGTGGAGTCTCAGACAACTGGATCTGGCCTGCTCCAAGCCAAAGCTCTTCCAGCGGGCCCCCACTATCTCTGCCATCTTCGTATATCTTGCAAGGACTCCCCGAGCGCACGTAAACCTCCAACGTCTCTTCGAGATGCAGCACGTGCCTGACGATAATGGCAGACAGACATATTTGCCAATGACCAATGACGCACAGTTATTGTCTGGGGCCCAACCTGCATCAAACTTCAACAATAACCCCTTCAATGACGAACAATCAAAACTTCATCCTCTTCTTCGAACTGGACCGCCGCCGCCTCCTCCGCCAGTATTCCGACCGCGTCCTCCGCTCCCCCCTGATGCCCCATACAACCCTTACGGTCCGCCAGATGGCTATCCACCACTAATAGCACCACCCCCAAGATCCATCAGATACGAGTCTCGCCACAGAATGGCAGTACCACTGCCGCGGCGACCCCCCAAATCAACCATTAGCTCAAAGCAGTCGATCTTTACGGACGATTCCTCGGACTCGGACTGGTCGTCTGGATATACCAGGGGTAACGAAGACATCAAGGATCGTTCGAAGAAATACGAGACTCGCCTTCTTGCGCGCCTAGTATCCAAGAGAGTGCTTATACGCCTGGGATATCCATGGGTACAACAGGCAAGCTGTCACCAACAACACCAAGGTCCACTGTAATACCAGGATAGCTAACTCGTTGATAGGGTAACACCATTATTGTTCTTGGAGACCTCGACGAGGATCGGGTCGAAGAAATACTTAAGCTGAGCGAAGATGATAACAGATCTCATAGTAATTAGACCACACCATCAATCAATCACTCTGATCAATAACTGATCTGAGTATGTGCAGATGAACTCGAAGATACTTCAAGGAATCAGACGGGAACTCGTCGCAACTCCATCAGTGAGATTGCACAACCACCAACGCCGCCGGGCGTGATGACCATGGGCCGACAGGATCGTCCGTTTGAGAAGTTGCGAGTAATGAACAATGCAAACCATTCGCTAGCCGAGACCGCGGCTGGCGGCAATGACGAAAGCGCGCCGAGAATATCCCACTACCAGCAGCACGATCCGATCCTACGACGCAAGCCGTCCGATCTGCACCTGCGATCAAGCGCCATCGCACGGCTCGGCATCCCTGAGGCGGAAGCTAGACTGGTGCTCGAGAACTCCCGGGCGCACGGAGTCTTGCAACGCTCCGCGTCAGATGTCAATTTGGCCGAGAGTCGGTCGTACTATCCTGTTCAGTTTGACAACATGCCATATGACCACCAGCGGAACTTCGACGACCAGGTTATCAAAGATTTATTAGTGGAATGGACACCTCAATGGGCCGGTGTCCCACGGGGGAACGATCCCGCAGACATAGGGCCGAAGGAAGGGATTATGGGCGGTGAAGGACTATTCGATGTTGAGACAGAGGACGACACGAGTGAATCATCTGTAGTCGATGGCGGCTTTTATGACTCTTTTGAACACTCCAGCTTTGAGAATCATATTTTGAAGACGCACCTGGACGGCAATATCCTGGGATTGGAGCTCCGGCGTGACGGCCCAACTCCTACAGAGCAAGATTCAAGAGCCAAACTTCCCCACGAAGAATTTGCAAAGGACGTGGCAAACCTGGCTTTGGGGAATGACTCGACCGCGGAAATAGAGAGGCTGGAAGAACAGTTATCCATGCTGAGATCTAGGAGAAACGCAAAGAGAACTGACACTGGGCTTCCGTCCAGGGGGCTTGATGAGAAGACGCAGCACAGAACCGGGAAAATGATCGTCCCAGGGGCTGCACAGACGCCAACACAAGCGAATGCAGCCACCGCCGAACATGACACCAACACAAGCAGTCCCTCTGTGCCAAAGAAGCCGGCAGCACAGCGCCGAGTGACAATGGACGAGGCCCAAGACGAAGCGGACACAAACAATTCGTCCGAGGAGAACCCGCTGACCAAAGTCCGGGACGGCGAAGAAGGTGGTACCAAGCACGCGCGCGCGTCGACATTCCCCAGGCCCACGGACTCGTCTCAAGCAGAGCCGGAGTGGGCGCAACGGGTCCTAGAGGACAGCACGGAGTTCTCCGAGCCCACTGACCCCGCGAGAGCAGATCTCGTGTTAAGCGGGTCTCAGTCTCGCAGGGACGTCAGGGCCGCCCAGAGGGAGGCTTCCACTTCCAAGCGAAAAGGGTCAGAACGCGGGAAGCTTAGGAAAGCGGCTCCTGATGTGAAAAGTGCATGAGGGGAGGGAGAGACGGGCTTCGCGTGTCCGCTCGCCTGGGGGCGTGGTAGAACACCGCGCGAGGCCAGACTCCGAATCCCTGCACAGATGAATGTGGGCACACGGTGGTGCTGAGTGACGCTCGCGCTGTTCGTGAGGGAAACCTATGGGCCTTTATATCAAATGCAAAATGTGTTGTAGACAGGGCGGCTCGGCTATCCTCATCATCAGGCAAGATGTGTTGAATTCTACTGGCATCTATCTTTATGCGATGCTCCATGAGAGGGCAACACCGAGGTACCTTCCAAGCCCAACGAACGTGTGGAGTGATCCAAGCACATACAGCACAGAAAGCCCCTGAAGCTATCTTATCAGCCTTGCATTTTGGAGACTTCGATAGCTTTTCGAAGCCCGTTATCGACTAGGCACGTGCAGCACAGGACGGACGTCACATGAGTGTGAGTGGACGGCGGACCATCTGACCATGGGAAATGCCCTCGAGCAATGGCGATCACAATGGTCATGGGCGGAAGTCTGATGTGAGTCAGGGAAGAAGTGAGGAGCTCAGCATCTTCCTCTCATCTTCCACCTCGAAGTCTCCCACGTGCTCTGCGATTTTCACCTTCCTCGTGCTCGGATCGGCAGTTGATTGGTCGGTTGATATATCGACCCCGAGGTAACTTCTGAGAAGAATCGGCATTCTCGCCAGTGCTTGCGGAGGACTGTTTTACGAGGTGGACGCGAACTATCTGAGGTGGACGCGAATGACTCTTCGCTTGTAAATCTCCGGGGCCATGGAAATCAAGCGGTAGCATGGCAAATACCACTTTCGACTGCCACGTGACTCGGAACGTTCCCTTTGAGGGGTGGAATGGGAGAGTTGGATGAAGATGTTTTGTTCTAATTCGCGGATTTGGAGAGCGTCGGCCCCGGATTGCCGCTAGGTTTCATCACGAATCGGGAATGAGATCTGAGTTGCCAAGGGGGTAGGGTGGGGCATGCAATTTACTGACATCAAGAGGAAACATATTCTCCACTTCAACGCGTACCACAATTAGCATTTCCAGCCAGTTTTCAGAACAAATGTCCGCCCTGCCAGGTTTCAGAAGCCCCTGTCCTGCTCAATCAAGCCCAGGACTCGCGCAGCCATTCTCAGAAAGGTAATTCTGAGCTCGGCTAACATATGCATCATGCGGGTAGGTGTTCTAGCGTAACTCCCTTTCATCTCGAAAAGACAACCTCGAAAGGAGAACCCTGGTCTTTGCCCTTGATGTACACAGTAAGCTTTTTAGAATTTTGATAAATATGGCAATGTAGAAACGTTGACAGGATCCCCTCGCCTGTCAAGTTTAGCTTTCATTCAGACCATTGTTCTTTATTACAGCGCTCACCAGCCTACCTTCACACCTTGTAATCACTTCCGATCCACACACTGCGATCATGAAGCCGTCTCAACTCGCGTTCCTTCTTTCGATGGCCTTTGGCCAATTTGCTGCCGCCAGAGCAGTTGGCAAGCGAGCCATCTCCTCGGTCGTAAGCGGTACGCCCATGGGCTTCGCATCCGCAGTCACCGGCGGCGGCGACGCCGAGCCAGTGTACCCGACCACGATCGACGAGCTCAAGAAGTACCTCACCTCCAGCGACCCTCAGGTCATCGTGATATCCGGCGAGCTCGACTTCTCAGGCTCAGAGGGCACGGAGAAGTACGATGCTTGCGACGCATACGACTGCACCCCGGATAATGGCGGACAGGCGCTGCTCAACACTCTCAACGGCTGCTCTACGTCTACCTACAGCGTTGAGCTCGATACTGCTGCTTACCAAGGCATTAACGTCGCCAAGGACAAGACCCTGGTCGGCAAGGACAACGCGACGCTCAACGGAAAGGGATTGCGCTTTGTCGATACTTCTAACATTATCGTTCAAAACATTGCAATCACGAACTTGAATGCTAAATACGTGTGGGGCGGAGATGCTCTCTCCTTCTCAGGTACCCAGAACATTTGGATCGATCATGTCACGGTCAGTTCTCTTTTCCTCGATCCATTGATCGTCTTTCTATTTCGTCGTGTCCAGCAGTGGCCAGCAAAGTGCTAATTAATTTGGTGAGCCGACAGACCTCGAGCCTAGGCCGTCAACACTACTCGTTCGGATCGGATTCTAGCAGTGGAATCACCATCTCAAACAGCTTCATCAACGGCGAAACAGCCCAGTCTTCTACCTGCAACGGTCACACGTACTGGGCGATGGAGCTCGTTGGTGCTGACGACCAGATCACATTTTACAGTGAGTTCTACTTACCTGCCTTCTATCTAATTCATTAGTCTGACTGGTGATGATCAGAAAACTACGTCTACAAAACATCAGGCCGCACCCCAGCACTGTCCGGAAACACGCTCTTCCATGCTGTCAACAACGTCTGGTCCACTAACTCGGGCCACCTCCTCGAAGGCGACAAGCAGACTGGCAGGGGTCTTTATGAAGGCAACTATTTCGAAGATGTTCCAACAGTGATGGTGGATGGTTTTGCTGGGCAATTGTTCACATCTGAGGCAGCCGACGTATCGAAATGCTCAGCGTCCTTGGGTCGTGACTGTTTGTCCAATGAGCTGACTTCTTCAGGGGCGTTCAGTTCCTCTGACACGGATTTCCTTTCCGACTTCAAGGGCCAGTCCATCCCCGACGCTGATTCGGCAGCGTCCATCAAGAGCACTGTCCCGAAATCAGCAGGAAACACGTTGTAAATACTACGTTGCTTCTGTCCATAGGACCAGCTGTATATAGATTCAGCTGTACATAGTTTTAGCTCTGCATAGCGTCAGTTATTGTATATATATTTACCAATGAGTACTTCAAGAATCGTTCAAATGGAAAGATATCTACTATAATTCGATCATTTTCTAATTGCAGATCCACAAAATGGAGGACATGGGTAGCTCATGGGCCACGCACACGACATACATACGGAGCATGGAACAGTGTGTGTGTGTCCATCTTGATCATTACCCCGTGGGCCTCGGCAACTAGCCTTTATACCCGAATATGTCGACGACATACTACAGGACTAAAGCTTGCGGGGTCCAGCAATGTCTTCCTGGGTATCATGCCCGACCACTAAGCATAAATGGCTGTCACTTTTGCCTAAAGGGGGCAATATGAACATGTAAGAGGCTTTGAGCATGCAAAAAAAAAAAAAAAAAAAAAAAAAAAAAAGATGAGCGGGCATGACTAGGCGTTTAGATGATGGAATGCGGCCCATTGCGGGTAAGCAGCAAGTTTTGAAATAGGTAACCTTACGCAGAGCCTGTTGCACACTCGAGCCTATCGTTTGGTGAGTTGTGCCCGTGACGGTTGGCCGTGCTCTTGGAAACACCGTAGACACCGGGGCAGTGACTCCGGAGGATCATGAACCATAGATATAACAGTAAGAGATGTGAAGGCAGTATGGCCACCTGTGGAAAGCAAGGTCATGATCGCTCATCCCTCCGTGGAAAGTAAGGTCATGCTCATCCTCCCGACATAGCATGCATGAGAGTAGCCCGTTGAAGTTAGTGCACTCGCCCTTTTCAAGCGAGAAGGGCCAACCTATTGGGGCGAGTTTTCTACCCATGTAGATAGGTCCAAAGCCTTCCACAGGGCGGTCAGACGCATGGAGAACATTAGCCCTGCGAGTCCTCCGCAATTGAGGACTCCGACGGCATCTCGGTTTCGCCCAGCCCTTTATTCATCAGGCACATCCGGCACAGGAGGCGTCAGCAAAAAAGTGGTCTTGGTCACGGCAACCACCACCTCCGCCCGACTGTGTAGACTAGCTAATGCACGGTGCAGCTTGCCGAGGTGTCACGACGAATTGCAACAGAGCCGCCAACGAAAGCGGACGGGGCGGTGGGCGGGGAGGGAGCGGACACACACCCAACTCGGTGGGACGAAATGCACAGGCGGGGCTGGCATCCAAAACCCTGTAGACCGAGAGTACCTAGGCAGCTATTTTGGCGCCTTTCGTTTTATCCAGTCATCCAGGGACATCCTGCTTGCTAAGCTACATTCCATGAATAGAGGAGCAGGGCGCGGAGAATATGAGCGTGAAATGCACGGGCATGCTAGACTTCTGGGTCGACTCCATTGATTCTGTTGCAACCTCTCAGTCGTGGCCGATGACCTCAAAAGCTTACACGTCAAGGGTCAGAGAGAAAAGGGAAAGGGGAACTGCATTCGGAGAGGTTTGTCTTACTTGCTGTCATCGGGGAGCAAGTGGCTTCTAATCTCAGTTTTCGGTGCTGAACCCGAGAGCTTGTCAACTATTCGCGCGAACAAGGTTTATCATATTTCTCTTGCATACGCTCTCCAGACATCAAAAGTGGAGTGTTGCGAGTTCAGCGGGCAGCAAGATGTTCGACACGCAGCAAAGTGGATTGGGATTGCATTCTGGCTTGTCCTGGGCACTCCAAGGGCAGTGACAGGTGGGCTGCCACATGGCAGGCCGCAGGTTACCTATGCAGCGATCAATAGGGGGGGAACCATTGCGACGGGACGGTACTAGCGGCCCTCGATTAGCTGTCATCGAGGGAGCAGCTGTGAGAACTCAGACGTCGATATCCACGTCGTTTCTCACAGCTGGCGGCGAATCGGAGAGCAGAGCCGAGAGGGCTGGGCAGAAATACCCAGCGGGACGGAATGCACAAACAGGGGGTGGCATCCAGAACCCTGTAGGGACAGAGTACCAAGGCAGCTGTTTTGGCGCCCTCTTCCCCACAAAGCGATCCGGGGACATCCCGACTGTCGAGCTACATTCCATAAATAGAAGAACGGGGTGTACCCACGGGTCGACCGGAGAATATAAGCGTGACAAGCCTTTCGCCGGGGTCGATGTACATATACACGGGCGTGCTAGACTTTAGGTCGACTCTATTGTGTTGCAACCTAAGCCGTGGGCGATGGCCTCAAAGCCTACCTATCAGGGGCGGGAGGGAGTAGGAAACGGGCAACTGCAGGTCCATCGTGGGAGAAATGTTGCCGGATGTGTACCCATCAACCCCCGAATCGGAATGGCAGACGAGAGTTCAGCTGTCGCCACACATGCACTAGGGCACCACAGCAGCCCCTTCTGGACCGGGACAGGGGGTTTTGCAGTCCTATTAGTCGACTCGCGTGCTTTGCGGCGGGAGATGGGTGGTTCTCTTGCCGCTGTCCTGCAGGAGAGATGTGTGCGACAGATATTGGAAGCCTCACTGGCCCCTCGGATCATGACAGTTGGTGTTCGCGATTCTGGTGGCCTCGTAGGCTCTTGTGCTGCTAGGGCGATAATATTTTGTACCTCTGGAGTGCTTAGTGATTTTCTGACGAATCAAAAGCTCTGCATCATCGATCTGGCCGATATTTGACCAATCAAAAACGGTATGGAGGGCCAAGTGCTTACTAACCATCCCAGAGGTACAAAATGTTGTCGCCCTGGCGGCACAAGAGATGCAGCCGTGTTGGGGCCGCGTGATGGCCGCATGAGCGGCCCCTAGTATCATTGCCGAGAAACGTGCGGTTTCCAGAATGGGTTCAGCAACCGGCATAGATTTATGGACTGAGGGCGGACAGCAAGTGCATGCCTTGTCAACGCAGGCTTTGACAGAAAAAGGCAAGCTGTAAGGAGAAGAAGAGAAACTATAAAAACTCAATCAGCCTTTCTGCATCTGTCTTCCATGCTGTGTTTGATTTTTCTCACCCAAATTTGACCCAGATCGATCACTTTCTTCCGTTAGAAAAACAATCGTCTTGCCTTGTGTTTGAAAGTTTCCTCAGTCTCTCTTGACATTGACCAAGAGAAGAGAGCTTTCGCCAGACTTATTGTGGTTGATCACACACGTTTTGATACCATCGTCAGGCAGCATGTCTAAGGTACATCCGAACTGCGTTATGCAAGCCGTTCCCTGTCCAAGGTACGCCCAGTTTGCGTCATGCAAGCCAGTTTCAGTCCAGGTTTTCTATCCAAGGTACATCCAGTTTCCGTGATTCCAGCCAATTTCTGGTCGTCTTCATTTACTTCCACATTGCCAAGAATATCCCAGAAAACATTGTCAAATCTTTTGTGGCCACAGGCTATACCGTTCTCTCCCCTTGCGTTCAATTTTCATTCCAGGATGGAGCGTTATCAATCCCAGCATCAGAGGCCGCAAACGCCGTCTTGATGGAGCAAGACGGGCTCTGAAGGAGCCTCGGATCTTCCCATGGCGTGCTCTGCCCTGAAACTAACCTCGTCGTCTTCAGCAGCGATGTCTTAAGGAGTTCCAATCATGCTGCCCCTGAACAAGGTCATCCTTATTGCATGGAAACAATCAGCGGCAATGCCATCCACCGAGCAGCGAACTCCAACGAAACTACAGCGCAGAGGGTCCAAGGCCAGCAAGCCTCCATCGCTTCGCAGCTTCAACGCATCGAGAACTCACTGCCGCACAGCTCGGATGAAGGTTCGTCGAACATCGGAAACACCAACCCACAGCGGTCTGCTGCCTCGGATGATCATCTTCTGTATGGCGTTGGTTCTCAATTCGGCGCCACGTCCGGCTCGCCTCGTTAGCGTCCGCGTGGCGCTGATATATGTGTTCGGGATCAAGCCATTGTAGGTGAATATGACTTCGACGCAGTATTGGCCTCGCAACCTATAAGTCTTCCTATTATATTTACTGACATCGCTGTTGCAGTTAAGGACGAGATTTAGCGGCTGTGGAATATTGACGTTGCGGTTGCTGCACGGCCGAAAGAGCGCGTGGGGTTGTGGCCGGCTCCGGGTCCGTCCCCGCCCGATCCCTGTCGAGCTACCGAGGCTCCGGTCCGGTAGTCACCGGCTTCCGGGAAAATAAGCAAGATCTGAACCCGCGTCTGTGGGCCGTGCTGTTCGTTCATCGTCTTGCCATGAGGCTCTGACGCGCGCGTGGCACTTATTTTACTCTGGCCGGCTCTCTACACATTAGAAGTCAATGAATTTACTCTCTAGAAAATATAAATCATTCGCAGACAAGTCACACTTCTTTACAGTAGGTACACTGGCCGGTTTCCCTGATGCACCTGTAGTGGAGCTGTTTCTTTTTCACATGTTTTTGTTTTTTACTCATCAGCGTCAATGACACCCCTCTTAGTTACACGGGATATCAAGTGTTGAGGCGAATCTCAGTTTTCAGGAGTTCAGAACTCTACTCTTGCAATACAAATGTCAAGTCTTTATGCACAGGTGCATGCCATCACGGCCAGCTCAACGATCTTAGGAGTGAAGACCCATGGATGAAAATCGATATGGTCTATATCACTCCAGCTGTCCTGTGCATAGACGAACGTTTGTTCTCGTTATCCTCGTGCAACTCCGTGTTATGGAGTTCAAAAAGTTCAATATAGTGAGGTGTGACACGGCTTGATCACCGCTTGGAAGTCAAGCTGGTGTTACCCGAGAAAGAAGATAACAACAAGTTCTCAGATTGGATATCCGCGCATTATGTAACACCGTAGTGTCACAGCGTGCGATACAGTTACAGCTATGGCTTCTATCGGCTACCAGTATTCCACATTGTGATCGCTGGTGGGCAGTGAGGAGGTCTTTGTGTTTACAGGGACGAAAGGTCTGAAGAAATACCACTCAATTCTCAGCTACGACCAAAGTCACAACCAGATATTAGAAACTAGGCCAAACATAATTTTTCGCAAGCCTGTGGTCATTACGTATTCAAACGCCAAGACCTTACAGACTTACCGGTGCACACGATTCAGTCCCAAAAAAATGCCATAGCCTGATCCCTTCGAACAAAGACCTCGCTTGACCGTAATTAGAAATATACGGCAAGACCGGATCAGTGAACATCGTCTTGGGAAAAGGGGCTTGTATTTTGGTGTCTCAGTGGGACGCATGACTCCTGCACCGTGATCATGACTAGTGGATCCGGACTTCTCGGTCGAGAGCGGATCTCCGACTTGCCTTCCTACCACAAGGTGACTAGAGTGGATAATACTATGCCATTGACTATAAATTAACGAACTCTAATCTTTTCGGCGACTACCTTACCTCTCTAAGCACGAACACCAGGAATCTCCAAGTCCCCGGAAGCGGATCCTTCTGAAAACTTCAACACAAAGTCTTAAGACAATCATACGCACAAACACAAGCTCTCTCCGCTCCCTCAACACCGACACCACAATCATAATCGAAGGAGGACAAAATGAAGTTCACACTCGCCGCTATAACAATGCTTCTCAGCCTCGCCGCCGCCACGGCCGCACCGGAGGCTGGGGTCGCGGACCTCGACGTCGGGAACAAGCTCGAGGCACGTCAGTGCGGCACGTGCTGCGAAGGCCCTTGCAGAGGTGGATGCTGCTACACCGCGCCTAATTGCTGCTCTCGGTTGTTCAGAAGGGTACCTGGGCTCGAGGTCGAGCAGGACGTCTCACCGGCGTGAGGGAAATCGGCCGGAGGGGGGGGGGGATGTTATGGAGCAGTTGACAATGGAGCTTGATAGCTGAGATCGGTCACACGAAGATGTCGTTTCAGTTTCCAAGTAACTCGAATTCTCAAGCTTTGAGTGCGTAGGACGACCCAGGTGTTGATAGCAGCAGTCATATCACGGTTATCAGCTTTTCTATGGTAGAGCGAATACGATTCTAGGTCTTTTCATCGCCAATGGTTGTCTGTGCTTTCCCGAAGAAAGTTTCTTCGACTATATCTGAAATTTGTTTATCTCAGAAAGCAGTCAACCTTGTTGGCTGTAAGGCTATGGCAGTTGTGCCTGGAGAGGTAAACTGCGAGCCCCCTTATTCTTGTCATCACTTCCTTTGGCCTGGGAGATTGAAAGACTGTTTTGGATGGGATTGAATACGATGAACTATTTATGCATTTAGGTAGCCCTTTCGCCCAAGACCTGCACGCTCTGGAGAAGAGGAGTGGCGTTGGCCTGGGTGATACTGAATCGAATGTGCGTGGCCGGTACAGCTGCGCCCAACCTGTCAATCCGTTTGTACCCAAGCGAAGTGCCATTGACGACCGTCTCATACGCCCCGTCCACGCCAACTTCAATAGTATAACCACCAATGCGCTGACCCAAAGCAATGTGCTCTTGAACTATGAAAGCATCCACCGAGTACGCGCCGCCGAGATCGATCTCCACCCATCCCGTGGTCTCATTAGCATCAACGGCCCAGTACGTAGCGCTGTCATTGTTGATGACGTTGGTCGGCCCATACAGCGCCGCGTCTCCGTCTCGGATACTGCTCGCAGTAGCGTTGAGCCCAGGTGTCAAAATGTCCCTGTCGAAGAAGGCGTCGCGCAGTCTCTTGAAGCCCACAAGCGAGTCAACATCCCCCTGCTGGATGAGGCCGTCCGTGTCAGGCGGGACATCAAGCAGCAAGTTGACGCTCCTGGCCACGGATTGCATGTACATATCCATCAACGACTGAGCCGTCTTGGGCGTCTCGCTGGCATGCCAGAACCAGCCGTCCCGGATGCGCGCGTCGGCCTCGCTAGGCGTCCAGTACAGCCCGTCCCGCACGCCGGTCTGCAGCTCCGCCTCGCCGTAGCGCGCGTCGTCCTGCGTGCGGCTGATGGTGTGCCAGTTGGTGGCGACCGTCACGCCGTCCTCGTTGCCGACCCAGCGCGCGTCGACGCCCTGGTGGCCCCACATGATGGCATCCGGCTGGTGCTGGCGGATGATGTCGCGGAATCCCGTCCAGTTGAACGTTTGCACCGTGTCCGAGCCGCTGGCACCGTCGAGCCAGATCTCGAACAGCTCGACCGGGGAGCCGTCGTCCATCGTCATCGTCACGAGCTCCGTGAGCTGCGTCGCATACAGCGCGTTGTAGTCGCCGTCGGTCGCGTCGCCGAATATCTGTGGCTCGTCGTAGATTGTACCCGCTAGTCCCGGCTTGGGCATCGCGGGATCGCGGTGGATGTCCCACGGTGACAGGTACACGCCGAACTTGATGCCGTACTTTTTCGCTGAGGCGGCGGCCAGGCCGACCACGTTGGTGTCGATCCCCAGGGCCGTGCGGTTCTTGGCCCATGCGCCGTTGTCGATCTTGTACGTTGTTGTGGACGTGTTCCAAAGCGCCATGCCGTCATGGTGCTTTGCAGTCAGGATCATACCCGTCATGCCCGCGTCGGCGAACGTCTTGGCCCATTGGTCTGTGTCCAGGCCGACGGGGTTGAAGACGTCTGGCGGGCTCTGGCTTCTTCCCCACTCCTCGTCTGTGAAGGTATTAGGCCCAAAGTGGATGAAGGCGTAATACTCTAGTTCATGCCAGGCGGCCTGTCGTTCTGAAGGCACACGGAGATATTCTGCTGGCGGGCCATCTTGGGCATGAGCCGGAAAAGCGAACAAGGCCCATGAACAAACCAAGGTAAGGAGGAAATTGTGGCACCAGCTAGGTGCAAGACAGTTTGATGATTTTACCATGTTTGCGAAGACAGCGTTTGGATTTCCTTACCCCGGCGATACCTAGAGATCTACAGCAATGCCGAGTTCTGACGATTCGGGACCACTTGGAGTTCTGGTTGATTAGAACCGCGTTCCCATCGTTTGTGTAGAGAATGAGGAGTCGGTACGTGGCAAACCGAGCTGCGATCGCCCGCGTGTGCTGGCCACGCTGCCACGGTGCCACGGTCCAGGGATTGCCAATAGAGGATTTGACGATGCAACGTTGATCGGGAAATTCGGTGTAAAGAAACAAACCGGCGGATGTCATATCAGGTTAGAGCGGGGATCACCCATGCATACTTAGGTACCTCGTCGCGTTTCAGTGGATTGTTACAACGGCCATAGAGGCGCTGTGCCATATCATCTTACGAATTTCCATGAGGATACGCATCTGTTCCCGTGTAGCCATTTCAAGCCCTATTCCTGTGTCTATGTAGAAGGAATCAGTGACGTTCTAGGCGGCAATATGTACCACGGTCAAGTGATGACCCCTTAGCCTCAACAGAGAAACGCCGGTCAGCTGGCAGCGACCAATAGCGTGACCGGCCAAGGAGCCAGGCATCTAAGACCTCGGAGACCGTGACAGGGCCTGGGTCGTGGCTTCAGGGACGGTGATGGTGTGTCATCTGCATAGTCTGCTATAGCAAGCATTGCCTCATATGGGGGCGAGTCTTTGTACACGAGACAGTCGTCATTGCCAATTAAGACCGAGCGCTCCTAGGCTTCGGCGCTGTCCTCGTGTGGGGCACCAGCTCTTTGGTGATTGTTTCCCGTGGTTTCGTCTTATTATGAGTGTTTGCGGCGGAGCCAGCACCATCGCTAGTTCTCTTGACTTCTTGGAGCCATCTCACGTTGTCCTTGAGAATCTCGGCCGCTGCCTCCAAACCCGTGATCTCTTGATTCTTCTATCAAGTCTATATTCAGATATCTTTATTACAGTCTGCATGTCTTCCGACCGTGGGTCTACCATCTTCATCCATAAGCCAGGACGCACTGATGCTACCCTGAGAATTCCTCGTTGACGGGCGCGACCGGTGCTCGCCCACCTCTTGCCGAACATGGGTGGCATTGTCTATCAACTCGTGTACGCTCTCCCCTTGTCCATCATCGCAATCCTTGCTCTCCAACGCCCTGTGCACATCTAGCGATCTTCCTCGGGTGTCGAGAGACGAAGAGCCAGCTTGACCTGGGCCGAAAGCCGTGGATCGGAAACCGTGTACTGCTGGACCTGGTAAGCCCTCGTGGTGTGACCTTCTGTTGGCGCTGAACTTGGAGAAGTCATTGTTAATTATTGTGGTTGTCAATCTGTCGCTTCTGACCGCCGGGTTCATCTCAAATGATGTGTCGACGTTCAGTCCTATTGTGCTGCCGAGCATGCTGTCGAAAATTCCTTTCATACCGGGGATTGACGCGGTGATAACCGAAAGATGGTATGATATCTAATGGTGACGTTAATTAGTCCTGCTACGGATCCTAAAATGTTGCATTCTAGAACATTCCAAAACATGAAAGTTGTGGGATCCGTTGCAAGGAAAAAGTGACACTGACCTCAAGCCAAATCATGTGGTCTAACGACAGCCAGGTAAAGTCGGTTCCTTCACCGTTGTACACATATGATGACCTCATCATCGCAGGTATCATGAAAGCCGCACAGAGGATCCTGGAGGAGAACAGCACGATGACGAGGGTCTTTGTTTTTAGCTCCGTCTGGATATTCCATACCATGGCGACAGATAGGAGGCAGATGGCGGCATCCGTGACAAAGCTCGAAGTCAGACTGTATATGTGGATTGGATAGATCGCTCGACAGGTTTGCCCATTCGTGGCGAGCCATGGGGTTGGGAGTGGGCATTGGAACGCCACAGCTGCTAAATTGGAGATGAAGCACGCGATCACAAGGGCAATAAGGGCCGTTGTTGCAGTGCTGACTCGGCCGTACGGGTTGATGGACCTGACCAAAAGGCACATAGAGAGTTTGGTGCAAACGAAGACAGTGATTCCGAGCAGCGATGATGCATATTGTAACTGGTGATGAAGTTGGTCAGCACAGCCAGGACCTCCCTAGTCGTACAGTATACACGCGACTTGGCTCAGAATTACCTTCCGGATCTTGTCCAAACTTTTGACATCAACATCGACCTCGTGCTTCCCCAGACCCAAGTGGGCAATGCTGACAGCTATGCAGGACTGGGCGACAAGCAAAAGCGTGCCGACCAAGAGGGCGTAGTCGAAGTCCCGTAAAGAAAGAAAGCTGGAGCGATACAGTAGCTTTGCAGTGACAGCTAACAGGCATGCAATACAACAGACAATCGTAACAACTGGGAGGACTCCACTGAGGTCGGTTGAATCCAACTCAAAAAGGGGCTCTGAATTTCCCATGGCAGGTGTACTGGACTACATGTACGGCCCGGATCGTGAGTCGACGTGGGCGCCCTGGATCGTGCTGAGGATGATTGGAACTTCTGTCCGAAGTAAAAGCGGAGGGAATGATGTTAAGACATTTCAAGGCTAAATAAAGGAACCACATTTCCCTTTGCATTGTATGCGTGATCCTTCCAACAGAAGCAACCGTCCAACGTTTCGGAGGATCGAAAAAGTCGATCGAGCACGTTACCTTAGAGTGCTGTTAAGGAAACCCGGGGCCTCAAGCCTATCGCACTGGGAAAAACCTTGTTATTAAACTAAAACTTTAATCCAAACTCCAAGGCTAGGGTACATCTACAAGATCGAGTGATGCTCGGCTTTCAGGAGTAAATGCTGCACCTGTGCCTGCCAAGCCCTTTTGCAAGAGCAGATACTGTGGTCTTCAGAAGTGGGGGCACGGTACTAGTATCGGCCCGCTATCCTCTGTAGCGAAAGTACTTATGCTTCATTTGACATGTCACGTAAGTTTGGTCGCACACATACAAAAGTACATCGGTGATCCAAATCCCTTCATGTCGCTCGGGCACCCATGGGAACAGCGCTCAGACCGATACAATTGGAGGGGGTCCCAGGCAAAGGAGCTTTCCGATACGCCAGTAAATGGATATTTATCTCCCGATTGAGACTAAGGAGTCCCCGTTTCCAATCGTTTCCTTGGGCTGTTGGTGTTTGGGGAAACGGCACAGCAGCAGCGACATTTTTTGACACGGGGAAAAAGCGCAGGAGAAGAGCACTACACTGCAGCATACCCATAGCCAGTCAACCTCGAAAGGGACCGCAAAGGTGGTTTCGTTTTTAATCCGTGTACGTACGCTTCTTAAGCAGTATGTAGGCGGTCCCTTCATACAGTGGTAAACGCTTGAACACTCTAGCGTATTTTTTTCCAAAAAAAAAAAAAAAACAATGCCGATAACAGTAGGTTTAGAATACGATTGTCTGTGGCACGTGGCCAAGAAACCATAGACAGCCTTGTGACAGCCGCACAGACGAGGCTAGCGAGAATCGCTTCTGGCGGCGTCATAGACTAGAACCGTCAACACAAGTAGCCCAAGCCTAATGGACCGCAAAGTCCTGAGACGAGATCATTTTCCAGAAATTTCCACCGAGGCGAAAATCCCAAATCTGAAATGGGAAGGTAACAGCTTGGGCCTCGGCTATCTGTCGTCTACTGCTACGTGCCTAGTGCGGTTTTGTGATACCGTTCTACAACTAACAGCATGTCAAGCGTCATCGTGATGGATTTTCATCACCTTATGAGGCGGCTCCGTACACTAATTTTTCTGCGCCGAGAAATGCTTGGGCTTGTGCGTTTCAGAGGTAGTTGTATCACGTCGATCCCGAGGGCTCTTCGCTTGTTGGTGCAGGGTAAATTTGATAGCTGTGTAACGAGCCTTGTACCACGGACCGTATTCTGCGCGGAAGTATCCCGGTGAGAGGTGTAACGATAAGCTCCACTGTTATGCCGAATCTCGGTACGGTGGTTCTTCGGCGGGGCGACGTGACGTTGGCTGATATGCTGATCGTCTTCTCCCTTCCTTTGGTTCTGCCCAGGACTCTCTTGTGAGTGAAAGGTCTGTCGAAGAGCTGCAGGGAACATGATCTGTCGAGCGCAGAATACCATCGACTGTCCCATTCCGCACTGAGATGGCCATTTCTCCCCGGGGTTCATAATTTACTCCATGCATATCGTATAAACGGGAATGGGTCGAATTATGGAATTAGGGTGGGTACCTTTGTCAGAGACAGTGAACATGATGTCTATATCCAATGACACTCCTGGTAGCAGCCCTTACCTGCAGGTGGGCTCGGAGATAAACACCCAGAGCAATATGCGCCAAGAGGGGACCCATAACCGAACGTGGTTAGGCATATGTAGGTAATTTGACTGCTCAGAACCAACAGACTGAAACTTTGTGCCACCTAGTGTCACCCTGATGAGACATATCAGAGTCTGCATGTTCATTGGTGTAGAATTGTTGCATGCTGGGAAAAATGCACATGCATCAAGCGGGCTCGGCCGGATATGTATGTCCAGGTACCCGAAGGCGGCTCATCGCAGCCCGGATCCTACAAATTCTTCGGTTCGGTCGATGAGTGGGCAACCAGATCCTGCTTTGCGAGCAACCGATTTACGTCCCTTTTTGTTCTCCCGTTTGACCTCAGACAGCTTCTCTCACGATGGCTGACCGTGACTACGCGTTGGGCGTGTCCAAGCTCAATGTCACAGAGCCGAACGTGCAGGAAAAGCAGGACAAGCCGCCTGAAAATGCTTCCATCTTGGAGAAACAGACGAGGACGCGAAGGCTGTTCACTTCGGCCCAGCTCTTTTGCTTCTCCCTGATATATTTCGTTACATGGATGGGGATGGGAAAGTAAGTGCACGATGATGCTGGTTCCTGTCGAATGTATTACGTCGAAGCTAACTTGTTCTCAATGCAGTAACATGTACTATGCCATGATCAATGGAGGGCCGGCGGCATATGTATTCAACTACATCATCTGTATCCTGGGCGCTCTCTCACAGGCTGCTTGCTTCGCTGAACTCTCGTCCATCATACCGATCGCTGGAGCTCAGTATTACTGGACCTTCCATTTCGCGCCGCCGAGGATGAAGAGGTTCTTGACTTGGATTCAGGGATGGTCTACCTGGCTTGGATATATCTCCATTCTGGCCTCGTCTGTCAACGTCGGCGCGGTTACCATCGAGGCGACAGTGCAACTCAACAACCCGGGTTATGTGAATGGAGGATGGCACACAACGCTTCTGGTGCTCGCGCTTCTTTCCTTTTACCTAGCCATCAACCTCTGGTTCTTCCGCATCGTCCCATGGTTTGAGCTGGCATGCGGCCTTGCGAACATCATATTCTTCCTGATCACTATCATAGCCCTCTGGGTGCTGTCTCCGCGCAACAGTTCCGACTTTTTGCTCACGAAAACCAGTCTCGGCGGGTGGGACAATGAGTTCATGGCATGGAATATCGGTCTGCTAACCCAAGTCTGGCAATTTGTTGGCCTCGAGAGTGTTATTCACATGGGCGAGGAAACCAAGAACGCCAGGCGTTCTGCCCCCTTCTCCATGTTTTGGTCCGTGGTTGTCAGTGGCGTGATGGGATTCATTGCGGTTATCACTTATACGGTTAGTGTTTTCGTGCGAAGCATCATCGACACATCATCGACAGAGGTTGAACGCTGACGGGGTGTTCCCGAACTGCAGATCTGCATGCCAAACGTTGACGACATGATGGCATCATCGAACCCATTTTTGTATCTGCTGCTGACATCGACCGGTTCCCGGGCGCTGACCACGTTTCTGGGAGCTGGGCTCATACTGCTCAACATGGGTTGCAACATGTCGGTGTTTTCTTCCGCTTCGCGGCTGACGTGGGCCTGGGCGAGGGATGGAGGCTGTAAGTGCCTTCTCACGCTGGCACCGCTGTGCTTGTCACAACACTGAATATAAGCTGACTCATGAATCTATCTTAGTGCCACTGTACTTCAGCCTGGTTGATGGCAGATACCGCGTGCCAATACGATCCGTCTTGCTCACCTGGGTTCTCTGCGCCCTCTTGGCTTTGCTCAACATTGGCAGCGGCACCTACATCGCTCTTGGAGCCATTGTTTCTCTCTCCTCACTCGCCTCCTACTTCAGCTACTCCATCATCTTGTGTGTCACTTTGCACACTCGACTTACCACCGGACTGCAGACGAGTGAGTGGAGTATGGGCCGTAGCGGCTTGTACGTCAACGCGTTTGCTCTCGCCTACACATTATACGCAATGATCTGGCTTCCGTTCCCCACGACTCTTCCAGTCGGCGCATCAAACATGAACTATTGCGGGCCTGTGTTCGGTGCTGTTATGATTGGGGCCCTCGTGGCATGGTTCGTCTGGGGACGCAGGCACTGGCCCGGACCTAACAAGGATATTGTTGAGATTGTTCTCCGCCTGGCTTCTTCGGTATAGGCTCCAGGATACTACCTATGTACTGTTGATAAGTAATTGTGCCCGTTTTTAGTTGAATAAACACACGTCGCGACATGCCTGGCCATCGCGGACCTCATTCGATATCGACAGTCTAGCAGTCCCGAACAGTATTCTTGCCAGCTGTGAGGTGCTTCTCAGGTTGGACTTGCAATTGAAGACAATGGGTAGTCTTTCTGATTTGCTACAATTTTGGTTCCCATGTGCATCCTCGAAGTTAACGCTCGAGTGCTGCTAAAAGCCCGAAGAGCCGGGACCGAGGAATGCATAATCACGAAAGCGGCAGCGCAGACCGCGTCACAAGTATTACGGCAGATCGTGGCGGACGCTAGAAATGCAGTGAGACTGCATTGCAACCGTTCGAGTCTTCTATTGAATGCGTGGCTGCGAATCGCTTAAGACGCCCAGCACTGGAGTGCTCTTGGCTATGCTTTAAGTGGTTTCATTTTTAATCCGTGTACGTACGATTCTTGAGCAGTATGTAGGGGTCCCTTCATACAGTCGTAAACGCTTAAAGACCCAGCGTTTATTAAAAATAAAATAAAAATGAAAAAGAGGATGCGGTGAGGCGAGATCGAATCGCCGACTTCCAGATGTCATGCCTGAAGTTGTCTTCAGTCTGGCACTCTCCCAACTGAGTTATCCCCGCATGGATTTCCATCCTGCTCCGAGTCATTATGGCCTACCGTTGGTACTACACTTGATTTGACATGGAATGGGATGTGTCTGCTGACTGCATAAGTAGCCCGCGGAGGTCGCGGCGATTCAGTCTTCCTGCCTCACCCGGATGCTTTACACGGCTAGCCGCCTCGACTCATAATTGATCATATACTTCCTATCACAGCATCCTAACTGGTTGATCGCATAAACGCCTCCTTAGGGCCTTGGCCTGTCTCCTCTGCTTACTGCAGACATTCATTTCCCCCCCTGGAAGAACTCGCAATAATAGACCTGCCACAACCCACATTGAAGTCCATTCAAACTTGAGTCAACCAAGTCCCGATCTAATTCGGTAAATCTTTCTGTTAAGTGGCTTGCTCAAGTACTGACAATGGCTAACCATCAACCTAAGGGACTGCTTTGGTGGGTTCTGTTTGTGGCATTGACGCCCTTATCAGCCATGGGCGGTATTTACAAGCAGGCTCCTGAGGGTCTGGATGAGGTCGACGTGATCGTTGCAGGAGGTGGGTGATCTCCTGGCTAGCTCTTCTTGACGCACTAGAGCTTACTTGCGGTGCAGGTGGAACGACCGGCTGCGTCGTAGCCGCGAGACTCAGCGACGCGGATCCGAGCCTCTCCATTTTGGTTGTGGAGAGAGGCCAGGATAACTGGAATGACCCGGCAGTGACGAATCCGCTATTCTTCATGCAGAATATCCTCGATCTTGGGGAGCCAAACCCAAGGATGAGGCATTATCAGGGGCAGCAGGAGTCTAGTGCTGCTGATAGGGCGATGGTTGTTCCCGTCGGAAACGTTCTGGGCGGTGGCTCGTCCATAAACATGCTCACGTATACACGAGCTCAGCGAGAGGATATGGATGGCTGGAAGATGCCAGGATGGTCCGCCGATGAAATCCTCCCATACATGAAGAAGGTATCATGGACATTTCCCACCCTGCTCAAACTTCAGCTAACCTCGTCTCCAAGCTTGAAACATATCTTGGTCCAGGCTCTCCTGAAACGCACGGCTTTGATGGGCCTATCCAGATATCAGAGGGGCCATACGGACCAACACAGCTTCAAGATCAGTTCATCAAAGCCGCAGCTATGGTTGGCTTGCCTGAATCAGTCGACCTTCAAGACCTGGACTCTAACCAAGCAGTACAACGCAATCTGCGTTTCATCAGCAAGGATGGGGCTCGTCAAGATGCTTCTAACAGCTATTGTGAGTAGTTTCAATACTAATGTCCTGATCACGGGTACAATATTAGAACTCCGATACGTCAAGTTCCGAGGCGTTCTGGAGGTTCCACCTGAAGCGAGGAAGCAGCGTGCCCCAGAACGTGACAAAACGGATACAAAAAGGAGTACTGACTCGGAAATCGCAGTACATCCGCGACTGAGGGACGGGAAACATCCCAATCTTCACGTACTCGTTGAGCACGAGGTACTACGAGTAGTCGTGGAGGACGGCAGAGCCGTCGGCGTCGAGATTCGTAGCGTCGTTGACGCTCAGAACAGCACGTATGTCCAGAGAATCAAGTCGAGAAAAATGACGATCATATCTGCTGGGACCTTGGGCACTCCACTGCTGCTCGAGCGATCCGGTGTTGGTGATGTCAAGGTCCTTGAAGCCGCAGGTGTTGATGTTGTTGCCAATGTACCTGGAGTCGGCGAGAACTTTCGGGACCATCACACGCTGTTGCTGTCGTACTACACTAGCTTGCTACCCAACGAGACTTACGATGAGCTCCTCAAAAGCCACACTACGTTCAAACAACTTCTAGACGAGAAGGCGCCGATGCTTGGTTGGAACTCTGCCGAGATAACCTCCAAGCTTCGCCCGACTGAGGAAGAGATTGGCCTAATTCTGGGAGACAACGCAGCTGCTCTCAGTCTCTGGGAACGGGATTTCCTGAGTGAGCCCAACAGGCCCATCGCCACCATTTCTACTGCCAACGGGTGAGTCCAACTAATCCCATACGTGACCAAGCCGTTCCTTCTAACCGACATAAGATTCATTGCCCCAATACCCGAGTCGGACAAGAACGAGCAATTTCTGAGCACTGGCAACTTCCTCCTCTACCCTTATTCCCATGGCCACATCCACATCACAGGCCCGGATATCAACGGTGAGGTTGACCTCAAAACCGGCATATTGTCCGAGCACTCGGGTTTCGACCACGCCATGGCCATGTGGCTGTATAAGAAGCAACGCGAGGTGGTCCGGCGCCTAGATGTCTACCGCGGCGAATATGCACCTCTGCACCCTGCCTTTTCCGCCGACTCGGACGCCGCGTGCAGGAAGAGAGAAGCGCCGTTGCCCGCCGACGTCAAGGACATAGTCTACAACGAGGAGGATAACGCGATACTCGAACAGTGGGTCCGCGCCTCGCTGGCGCAGAATTGGCACGGCAGTGGGACGTGCAAGATGGCGCCGCTCAGCGAAGGGGGCGTCGTAGACCCCGGCTTGGGTGTCCACGGCGTTGAGGCTTTGAAGATTGCGGATCTGAGCGTCGTTCCCGTGAACGTCGCCGCCAACACGGCCAACCTGGCTTTTGCTATCGGGGAGAAGGCTGCCGATATCCTCGCCCAGGAGCTGAAGATGTCTGCTTGACTAATTACATTCCGTAGATAATAGGTCTAATTCTCCTAATTTGAACGTCTTATTGCACTTCCACCAAACTCCTGCGAACTCCGCCATCTTTCGAGGAACGCTTCTAGATGCAAGCTGACAGACTTCATTGTTACATGAGGCTCGCTACATGGGAGGAGCGGCGAAGACCCAGGAACTCGGAAAAGCAATGCCTGCCATACAGCTTCAGTGCCCCACACACGGAGGGAAATCCGGACAATGTGCTAGTACCATATATCCGTCACGTTCGACAGCTTGCCTGAGATCCACCGAGGACGACGAACGCAGTCGAGGTCTCGTGTTCAAGCCAATTCCGGCACCTCACACGGTCATCGAATCGACGCATGTAAAAGTGGAGGAAGGTGGTTAAAATGATTCATGTAGCCGGCGGCCGGATGCTCTTGCATGGTTAGCATCCGGAGAACCTTGTCAACTTGTCCCGCGCTCCCCCAGAAGACCATGCGGGGAAGTTACATTCAACATCGGTACCCTGCATTGCCCTGGGGGAAGTACGGCCGAGGAGGCCTTTTCCGCAAGCCAGGGCGGACAAGGCAGAGAGAGATCTTCCATGCTAACAGTCTTTAGCCTAAAGTGAGCACGAGCCTGGCATCTCGCTGCTGGAGGTTCCAGAATTTGCTGGAGTGCTTTCTCCAAGTCCACCCCGCAATGAGGAGAAGAGCTGTATATAATTGGGGTTGTAATTTCGCATCGTGAACTGGGAAAAAGGATGGCAGGTCGAACCGTTACGACAAGATGCACGCACTATTGTGGCTTGTTTCTTTTGGCTTCGCCGCCGCTGAGAACGGAATCGACGGCTGGTTACGGTATGCTGCGTTACCAACCGATGTCCGCGGTGACCATGCCACCCCGAATTCTATCGTCGCCCTGAACAGCACTGAGACCAGTCCCGTGTACGTGGCTGGACAGGAATTGCAAAAGGGAATACGTGGAATTCTGGGCCAAAACGTCAGTGTATCTTCTGAAGAATCTTTGAGCAAGTCGATAATTACAGTCGGAACTATCGAGTCATTCCCTTCGACCGGCAATCAAACAGCGGACATTCCTGAACTCGAAAACGATGGGTTCTGGCTCGACACCAGAGAAGGCAGTGTCCAGATAGTTGGACAAAATGAACGAGGCGCCCTGTACGGTGCGTTTGAGTACCTGTCAATGCTCGCACAGGGAAATTTCTCGGAAGTGGCATATGCCAGTAATCCGAGCGCGCCTATCCGCTGGGTTAACGAATGGGACGACTTGAACGGTCATATCGAAAGAGGCTATGGAGGCCCGTCCATATTCTTCACGCCCACCTGGGCCATTGCCGATGATCTAAGCCGGGTCTCTCAGTACGCCCGACTGCTCGCATCGATCCGGGTGAACGGCATCATTGTCAACAATGTCAACGCCAATGCGACCCTCCTAAACGCAGCAAATCTCGCGGGCCTCAACCGGATCGCGGACGCAATGCGACCATACGGCGTCCGAGTGGGCATATCGCTCAACTTCGACTCCCCAAAGACACTCGGGGGACTGAATACTTCAGACCCGCTTAGTCCTGCGGTGATACAATGGTGGAACGGAAAAGTAGAAGAATTACACAAGCAAGTGCCGGATCTGGCCGGATTCCTCGTAAAGGCCAATTCGGAGGATCAACCCGGCCCGCTGACGTACAACCGCACACTTGCCGACGGTGCCAACCTCTTCGCCAAAGCTTTGAAGCCCCACGGGGACGGTGTCGTCATGTTCAGGGCCTTTGTATACGACCATCATATCAACGAGTCAAACTGGAAGAACGATCGGGCCAATGCTGCAGTAGACTTCTTCAAGGAATTGGATGGTCAGTTCGATGACAATGTCGTTATCCAGATCAAGTATGGCCCAATCGACTTCCAAGTCCGCGAGCCGCCATCGCCCTTGTTCGCAAATCTGCCTCAAACCGCTATGGCCATTGAGCTCCAGGTCAGCCAAGAATATCTGGGTGAACAGGACCACCTGGTGTACCTCCCTCCGCTCTGGAAGACCATCCTGGATTACGACCTCAAAGTCGATGGCGAGCCATCAGTTATTCGAGACATTCTTTCTGGACAGCGCTTCGACAAGTCTCTAAGCGGGTATGCGGCTGTAGTAAATGTCGGCACGAATTCGACGTGGCTCGGAAGTCATCTGGCAATGTCGAATCTATATGCCTATGGTCGCTTGGCATGGAACCCGCAAGATGACGAGGTGGCTGTGCTGGAGGATTGGACGCGTCTCACTTTTGGATTCGATGAGACTGTCATTGACACCATCACCAAGATTTCCCTAGAGTCATGGCCAGCTTATGAGAACTACACCGGCAACCTAGGGATTCAGACACTGACGGATATCACTGGCCCCCACTATGGCCCAAATCCGGCTTCTCAAGATGGCAACGGCTGGGGCCAGTGGACACGAGCTGATGCGGATTCGATCGGGATGGACCGAACAGTCAAAAACGGCACCGGCTTCTCCGGCCAGTACCCGCCAGAAATCGCAGCGATGTACGAGGAGATCGAGACGACCCCCGATGATTTACTGCTGTGGTTCCATCACGTTCCGTACACCCAGCAGCTGAAATCGGGCAAGACCGTCATCCAGCATTTCTACGACGCGCACTACGCCGGCGCCGAGACGGCCCAGACGTTCCCGAAGCAGTGGGCGGCGCTGAAGGGCCTGATTGACGACGAGCGCTTCAACGACGTCGCCTTCAAGCTCGAGTACCAGGCAGGCCACTCCATCGTCTGGCGCGACGCCATCAACGAGTTCTACTTTAACAAGTCCAGCATCGCCGACGAGGCCGGGCGGGTCGGCAAACACCCATGGCGCATCGAGGCGGAGGATATGGAGCTCGATGGATACAAGCCCTTGTCTATCGTCCCGTTCGAAGCCGCGTCGGGCTTCACGGCCGTCATGACGACGACCAACAACACGGCTGGCACGGCATCCGCCACGATCGACTACCCTTCTGGCGCGTATGATGTCGCGGTGAATTACTACGACGGTGTCGGCGGCCAGTCGCGGTACGAGATCTTCCTGAACGACGAGTCGTTGGGCTCATGGGTTGGCGATCTGGAGTGGAAGCTTGGCCACCAGCAGTGGCTGGCGTTTGCGCCCGACGGCCACTCGGCGACGCGTGTCACGTTCCGAGACGTCAAGGTCGAACAGGGCGACGTGCTAAAGATCGTCGGCACGCCGGATGGCACGGAACCGGCGCCGCTTGACTATGTGGCGTTGTTGCCAGCGGGCGTCGTCGATTAGATTACTGCGATGTCCCCCGGTTGCAGGCTCGGGAGTCGATGTGGTAATAGTGATTGTAGAAAGGTACCAATACATTTCATGCGTGAAAAAGCATCGCTATTATGGCGACTAGGTGTGCGCATACGGAAAAGAGTGTCCTCTGACCTCTTTCTGAGACAGAAACTTAGCACATGCCCACTTAGTATTCATTCATTCAAGTAATAGTAAAAGAGGAAGAGATTATAGCCCTTCAAAATACTGGTGTGAAAAGAATGTAGTTACCCTTAACACATCAAGTGGGTTAGCCCATTTCCCTGCCCATGGCGGGAACCGATTCATCATCGTCATGATCATCGCTCGACTACTCCATACAACATTTCTGGTACGATAAAGCTGCATGTGCGAATCCACTCAAGGTATCCAGCTTCCTCCCTAATCAATCCTCTCCTCCGTCTTCACCTTCCCCTTATAAACTACTTTGAGAGCAATAACAAAGCACAGCATGCTTGCATTCAACCGCCAAGCCGGGCTGTGTGGAGACAGGTGGTATCTAGTAAAAGGGGCCACACCAGATCAGGAGATGCCATCGCCGTATCTATACGGCGTACCTACCTCGGTGCAGACGAGCTGTTGGAAGCGAGCAGGTAAATGTTGTCACGAATACTTAAACTTCATCACCTCCGGAAGAGAAGTTGTTTCTCATTATCTCCAGCATCCTCTCTATCTTGGAAACCAAGTGAGTACTCCCCCTTCAGGCTTTGCCAAAGCACCCCACATACTTTAATCCATGACAGTCTACTCACTCATCGTTCTAGCAAGTACCGCTCCTCTCAAAATGCAGTTCACTACCCTCGTCCTCGCTCTGGCCGCCAGCCTCGTCAGCGCCCAGAACAACGTCGAGCTTCCCGGCCAGGAGCTCTATGACAGGTGCATGTCTGGAACAATCCCCAGCCAGCCCGGCACTATGCAAAACTGCTGCGACCTCATGTGGAACCAGTGCATCTACCCTACCAACAGCGATCTGCCCCGCTGCCAGACCTACGTCCAGCAGTTCGGCTGCACCCCGCCTCTGTGAATGGAGAATGATTGATGAAGGAGCCCCGGACGTAGGGTATTGTCGTGGTCTGGATAACTTTGGTCGAGCAGGATGCGGTGGCCCCCAAAGCTATGTGGGACATAGTGATGGTTTTCTCCGGTAGATACAGTTCAAAGACCGCGATCTCGTGAAGGATTTCAAAAAATCAGAGATGCCATTCAGACTGTTTCATCCTTGCCCCAGATAACGCCGTGGACGGCGATGTTGTCCGTGATGACATAGCTGCAGCTCTGAAAGGTGTATATATGTGAAAGAGCGAGTAGAAACTTGAAGGAAATATATCAAGCCGCATCGTAAATGAAAAAAATCGTACAAAGATCAGACCCCATTCGCTCGTCCAGACAGATTCTTTGAAAGAGTGTTGATCCACATTCTCTCTCTGGCAGGAAAGAATTTTCTTTTCTTTCCGTAATCGACGATACCAATATACCTCCTACCGGAAACCCCTAATCCAAAGGGTTTTCCCAGATTCGAAGGTCGAACTCATCAACGACCGAAGCCGAATACACCCTCCGTTTCCAGGGTTGTTCCGCGTGACTGAGTTGGAAGTCGAAGACCCGCAACAGCTAAAAACAAGTGAATATTTGCGTCAATTATTGCGAACATTTTGGAACTGTTATTAAAAGGGAGCAACGGGTCAGCACTGTAACTTACCTCAACGTAGATCTTGTTCAGTTCAATGATAGCAAGGGGCTTGCCCAGACATAGCCAACGACCGTGTCCAAAAGAAATATCCATGACCTTCAACATGTAGCTTTTCTGCGTGTCGTCGCACTCCAGGAAGCGTTCTGGGCGGAATACTTCAGCATCCTCGCCAAATACTTCCTTACTCTTCAACATTGCGATGTAGTTCCAATGGATCTCGGTGCCTCCGGGTACGAACTTTCCGCAGACTACGATAAGCAGTCAGAGCTTTGCTTTTCGATATACAAAAAGAGTATCCTCGGGGCAATTCACTTACTCGTGTCACCACCAGGGGGGACCTTTTTGGCGAATCCGTTGACCACAGGCGGGACTATCCGCATGCCTTCGCTGATCACAGCTTGCAGGTATGGCATCGCCTTCGCCTCGTCATTTGTGATGGGCCGCGAGACTCGGCCTGCCTTGATGCCGTCGGCGATCTCTTGCTTAAGCCTCTGGTACACGGCGGGCGACGACAGAAGATGCAATAGCGTGCCACGAATTGTCGTGACGGTCGTTTCTGTTCCAGCGGGCATTAGGATGGCAAGGTCCAACTCGCATTGCTCTGGACTATGCCCGCGTTTGATCCATTCGGTCTATGGGGACGCGAGATTCAGTCAGCTAATGAGTCGGCCTTGGCAATACAATGTTCAGTTGACGTCCTCACTTACCAAAATGTCACCGTGTTGGCGGCCAGGTTTGGTCTCGGTAGTATCCTCAAAGTGAGACTTGACTATGGACCTCATCTCCCTTTGCAGAGAGATCAGCTGCATGTAAGAGATCGATGGTGGGCATGGAGTAGTCACCTTATAGATCTTCCCATTCCTTCCTTATCAGTGATCTTCGGCGCAGCCAGGGTCAGGAACAGCTTGGAGAAGGCGATCTTGCGGAGTAGCGGGTGCATGCAGATCGCATGGATTATAGGCATGATGAAATCCATCATTCCCAGAAAGCCGAAGTGATCAGTCTCATCAGCCAGGTCCCCCCACGCCTCACCGAGTCCGACAAGTGTGATAAGATCCAACTGGAACCACCTGATGATTTTGCTGAATCGCAGCTGATTACCCTGCCCATCTAGAGTCTTGACCCGGATATACTTGACCAAAGCCGCAACCTGGGTGTCAACATCCGCCTCGAGGTTGACCGAGCCCTTGCCAGCGAACCCGCTAGTCAGATGGGCCTTCCGTTTGTCATGCAGCGCCGTGTTCATCTCGCTGAATATGCTGTCGCCCCCCGGATGGAACTTCATGCTTCCGTACCAGCCGGTGCGGCCGTAGGTGCTGCGTGCGGAGTTGATGTGCCAGAAGGCCTCGGGATCGTAGATCATGATAGCGTTTGGGCCAATGCGCATGGCCTTGCCGTACTTCTCCTGGGCTCTAGCGATTCTGGTGTCGCATCGTCCGCCTGCGACTGTCAAGAAGCTCCATAGCCAGGAAAAGGATGTCAGGGGTGGACCCGGGAAGTGGCGGAGACGACGCCAGGCGATATAAGTGGTGGCAACGTAATAGATGAAAAGTGAGGTTAGGGCAGCTGCCACCAATGGAGCTCCCTCAGGCAGGATGTTGTAGACTTTTGTGGCCAATTTGGATTCCATGTTGGTAAGTGAATGATGGAGGGATTGTCATAGAACATAGGGAACGGGGAAAAGACTCAAGCCGGGGAGTCCAGGGCGGACTTTCATTTAAGTACAAGGAAGGTGATGGACTGAGAGCCTCGTCTCAACAAGGACATGTTGTGACGTGTGGTTCATCATTGCCGAGCTTTAGATGCGAGCAGGTTATCGACTGCACGCAACGTCTGCCAATGTCAATATCTGGTGCTTTGCAGCTGTCACACTGCGGCGTGTGTAGTCGCACGGCATAAACCGCAGCCTCAAAACAGTCTAGTCCGTCGATCGCACAAAGTGACCGTCCAAAGACGTTGCCACGATAGTTGTGGATCAGGACGAGCCTATCAAAATGAAATCGTGTGGTTGCAACCTTCCTATGGAAGAACACATCTGTATGCATACCAAGATATGCAGCATGCAATCATGAGGAGTTCTTGTGGTCTGTATGCTCTCACTCGGCCGTGTGGGTGGGACAAAGGTCTCCTAAGTATGCCACGTTGCGCAACGGTCGGCCATGAATAACTTACATGGCGCGTCTCGGTGTCTAGGTAGTGACAACGGCTAGTGTTCCAACCAACCAACGGATTCTTCAACCATGCTCAAAGGAGTAATGATGTCCAAGGTTACTTTACGGGCGTGGAGAGGCGAGCGAGGCTATATGGAGGGGTGTTCGAACGTGTGGGGGGACGTGAACTTTCCTTCAGAGTCCAGTGGGATACCCAGTGTCTCGGCGCCTGCCTCCGTAGCGGCTCTGAGTTCTACGTCACCTTTGGACTTTTTGGACCTCAATAATCACTAGGACGGGACCGCCGCGCTAACAGGAGCCAGCTTTACGAATTTAATTCCAAGTGATGTGTCTGTGGCGGATACTAAGTCTATTTTATGAGGAATGTTGATTTAGGTCGAAAGTTGGCACTTTGTAAGACTCGTGCTTCCCCGCTGCTGTAAATCCCTTGGATGACATCAACCAATTGTTCTCGAAGACGGTTGATTCCGCTTTGCCTCTGCAGCATGCTTACTCATACATAAATGCAACTCAAGTGTGGTGTGCGGCAGGAAATATCTTGGTATGGATGCCGTCTAGCCGAGGCAATATTCCCCTCATGCATTAGACTTATCCCGTCTTAGGAATGATGTCCTTCTGAGTGAACTAGAGCACCTTGGTAAAATGGCAGAGATTGCGCAGATTATTTGAGTACCGACGTAGCTTTCCCCAGTCTTCGAATACCTGTGCGGTCAGCATTTCGCATCGCTAAGGCGTAAATCTGACATAGGAACAGAGGAGAGACTGGGCCCGGTGTTGGGGGGTGGGGGTTCGGTACTAGTAGACCAAATCTTGTTTACCGTCCCTCAGATACTGATTTAGGCACGTCTTTTGCAACGATCACGCTCGGGCCAATGTGTAGAAATAGTTCTCGGGCGCAAACCACTTGTTGGAAAGCGCCTTGTGGCAAGTTTGACATCGGAGTAAACTGAAGCATGTTGGTTAATGCTACCACCGATGGGCTGCAACAGTTTTAATAACTTGGCGGATTTTTCCTTTGCGATTTGAGGTTGTTATATAAAGCCTTGAATGAACGGAGTATCCACATCTACCACACAGTGCTGGTGCAAAATCAGAGGCAGACAGAGCTACAGAGATGACCCATCTGTGGATGAGTCTATTGCAACAAAGGAGTGAGCAGCGCAGGCTACTGAGATCTAGTTTTTTTTGGGGGCAATGTTTGTCATTTGAGAGAATTTCAGGTCTTCTACCCAAATTGTACCCCTCTTACAATTAGTATTTACTGCTTGCCCAATCCATAAGCTACATGAATTATAAACAGTGTATTTTAAGCTTCAAGCCATTTCCAAGTGTTTATAGTTTTCAAAGCTTTAATCTAACCTTAATGTAACCCTCATATACAACTTTATATGTATATGTATATACATATGTATAATGTATATTTACAACTCTGAATTTAGAGCCTGATAAGATACTTTAAGAAAGGTTATACAGCTAAGTGGTGCAATAGCTTCCAAATATATGTAGTAGTAGAGTACATACAGTTATATAAAATTAGTTGAAAAATAGGTCTGTTAACCGCATACCCATGAGGGATGCTTTGTTGTATATCGGTGGCCCTGTAGCTAGTGTGGGGACGAATCTTGAACTTGCTGCCCTTCACCACCTCGTCAAGCATGCGTTGCTCTTCTTGCGTATCCAGGTGCTCTACCGCCATGGGGTCAGAGGTAATGAACAGGATATTGATGGAGCTGTTCAGTTTCTGGAAAACTGTACCCATTCTCGTCAAAGCGTAGTGAGTGTCATTTCCGTGATCCTCCATTTGCAATATTTCCCATTTGTTTACCAGCCGTGAACCAAACGCGCGACTTGCGAGTTTGATGTCTGGATGATAGCTCTCGATCATGTCCAGCCTCTTATATAGAGCTTCTGCTGAATCGTGAAATAGCAGGCCAATGACCGTACCGATTAGGAAGTAAGCACCGTGCGAAGGACGGTTCTGCTTGCGTAGCATGTCCCAAATTGTACTTAAGACATCTAGTGCTCTTCTCTTACTGCTTCGATAGTATTCTGGGACCTGGAATTCGATATTGAGCTTTTCGAGGTCACTGTTGATATCCGCGATGAGCTTCGCCAGAGCAGCTGGATCTGGCTTGTCGCTTATTTGGAGGCTTGCTTCGTAGTGGCCAAAGGCTTCGCCAAGACGTAGAACAGGCGCATACTTGATCTCGTCCCATTCCGCCAGCGAGTCAAGGAGGCCGTTGGGCATGATGATGTTGGGGGTGCTCAAGAGAAACGGAACAAAGTCTGATCTGGTCTCCACTTGGCTATGACAATCACAAAGCGACCAAGGAGACAGAATTGTAGCAGTAGACTTGGTTCAAAGATTGAAATTTTGGATTCCTACTTTCCTGGTGGAGGAAGGGCAGGTATATGGGCTCCAATAAAGATACCATCACCAAGAATTTCGACACACAGGAGGAGAGTAAGGCGAGAGTCTTGATTTATACATCTACACGATTGCTTGTTCAAGCGCCTGTGGAACCTGGGATGACATCCCACCACCGAATACGGAAATCAGGGTTCTTCGAGCGACAGGCAAGGCCCTGGGGGAAAAGACAAAGCAAATCACACGCGGTGGGATGGCGGCGCACACTGTCGCTGTGGTGTGTTCCACGAACCAGAGCAAATCAAGGAAACGTGCAGCAAGCCATTAATCCTTCGTCAGTCAGCTCCGCCAGCCTGCAGAGAAAGACGAATAAGAACTCCGTACTATCCACACCGAGATCTGAATATGGAAACTAGGGACCTTGAGCTGGGCTTCTGTTGCTCTCACTGGTCAGAAATATCAGGTCGAAAATGAAAGACCCCCACAATGATCCCATGCCCAAGCTTGGTATGATGTGGATATCAGGTATCCTTTGCAACCCAACGTTCACCGTCTCCACTCATCCGACTGCTAATCGAGACTCCTTCAGCTGGGTCACTCGGGCACACTCAACTAACGACTATTACCTTGCTCCCCCACATCACCTTGCGCACCGCTTGATTGTTAACAGAACGCTGCACAGATCTGTCCCAGGCTAGCCCAAACTTGTCTAAGTGTTGCGAGAAAGTATTCTTGCCTCGATCTGGTGGTATTATCGGAGATTGTGACATTGTGAGCGTCGGAACAATAGCGGCTGATGTCAACCCCTCCTGAGCTTCACCCGTTGCCCTCGATCATTCGCTTCTCAGCTACCCAGGATGGACGCTTCCAGCATGGCCCGCAGACTTGGGAGATAAAGAAGAACGACATACGCCAGCTTTACATTGTGGAAAATTTACCCCTCAAAGATGTCATCAGCATCATGCGGGGCCGTGGGTTCAGTGCAAGGTGACCTTCACCCTACCAGCTACAATTGCCAACGCGTTCTGAGGAAGTTACCAGTCTGAAGACTTATAAATTCCATTTGAAAAAGTGGGGTTTCTTGAAGAATAGCAACCTCAATAAGGCCCGTACACGTCCTCGAATGCCACTTCCATCCCAGCTTCCAGATTCACAATCTGATCGTCAGCAATCGATCATCATCACTCAGATGCGACAGTTCCTTGTTGAAGATCTCGAAACAACGGCCTGGACATGGGGTCCGGGCCCTTATGGCAACTCGAATGTCGGCATGTCTGTGGCTAAGATAATTCAAGGCAACCTCCTCGTCAAGAGAGGACACATCCGCGAAGGATTCCTCTTAGTGGGACAAGGATTCAACACAATCGACCGGATTTTTCACAACCACACGCTTCATGCCCTGTTGGAAATGCTCATTCATCTACACATGTATTGCGACAATCAAATAATTCAGCAGGTGTGGAAGTATTTGTCAATATACTCGAACTCGGACTCGGTCCCTGATACAGCCCGTCGACTCCAGGCGATGTTAGGTCAGCTCAGAGAGCTTTCCAAGACCGGACATATCTCATACAAAGAGGCGGTCTTCAGCATTCAGGCTCACATATATAGCGAGTTTCGGCAGCGAGGCGCAAATCAAGATCCGTCTCTTCTAACTATGATGGCCAATGGGGTTGCACCGCACCTCTCTATCGCACCTTGGAGGGGTTCCGATTGGAAGGGCTTCTTGCTCTCTAGCCTGGAAGAAATGAGATGCATGTTCAGGAACACATATGGGATTCATCATGAAGTATATCACTCATGGATGTGGCGGCATCTTGGAAGTGTCCGCAATCTCTGTGGTGAAGACAGTGATCCCGCCTTCGAACTTGCTGTGGACATCGACAAGGAGATGGCGGACTTGCAGCCTACGGAACTCCGTCTCCTCCCAGAATGTTGGCTTACAATGGGACAGTATCATTGGAGGATGTTGGGTCCAGCACCTGATTTTTCAAATCCACGAATGGGATTAGCCATAAGTCTACTAAATGGGTATACGATGTCCCGCTGGTCAGCTGGAGCTAAAAACGATGCCGAGCTGGGTTGGCTCCACTTATTAGCAAGCTGGCAGAGGGTAGCTAGGTGCGAGGCTGAGGCGGACAAGACTCTGGAGAAGTGCACAGCTATGGTGGAGGAAATATCGAGGGAAGACTGTATCAGCTAACTCCAAATGTATGCCATCAGGTGGATAGTCAACACTCTCATGCTGGCGTCCATGCAAAGGTGTGCATGGGTCAAAGTAAAGTGGCCAAGAATGAAAAGACCGAGATACTGGACAAGCCGACCTCGATTGCCACACTGAGTATTTCCTTCGACGATATGTAAACCAGTTTTGCGAACTCAATGTTGCTAACCTGAGGGACAAGCCAAGCTGCCAACTTGCAGTAAGCAATGCCCGTACGCATGGCTGCCTCACAGGAGAAATTACCTAGACAAGACAACTGACAAATTCCCAAGTCTTGAAAACCATTCATGCTGTATTTGTGACCCTCCAGTAAGCACTGGAGGTTATGGACAATTTGAGACGGAGTATACATGTGAGCCATATTGCGGGAGGAAGTGGTATTCCGCCGGAAAAGGGGCATGGGCGGCAAGTATTATGTGTGTGTATGGAGATTCACCCGGCACTTCGAACGGTAGTATTGACCTAATCGACGAGTACGGTGGTACAGGCACATGAAGACAAGTTTTCTGGTCTGAATTTCTTGTCACTCGGCTTTGAAGAGACCAATAATGCATGAAGTCCTTCTGCGTTAATTTGAGACAACTGGCAATGGCGAGTTCATAGGAGAGCTAGCCAACTTGGCAATACCCACAATGACCCATGGGCGGGCTCTGCGTGAGTCTGTAATCGTTTCCAGCCAACGTCGCAGCAACATCCAATAGAAGCTCTATTGGATCTGGCTGATATTGTGATTCAAGTTTGCCTAATGGTACTTGGGCACGCCGCGGGTACCATATTGGTTGTTCCAGCTTCACACCGATTACAGTATGGCAAACAGCCCCCCTCCCCCCTGCCAAAAAGAAACAGAAAATAGAAAATATGCAGGATGGACTTTCTGGAAATTGCCACCCGATCTCCGCCCCCACTCATGGGGCCATGCAATGATCTTCTCTACGAGTGCCCAGATTTGATCAGGCTACCAATGACCAGCCAGCATCTTGACGCTCCTTGAAGAAATTTTAGACATTGGCTGTTGTGCAACCATTCCAAAGGAGGAATACGACATACCCCGCCATCCTTCTCGAAATAATTATTAATTGAAATCCCGCAGCCTCTTAAAATGTGGTTCCTGATAGACATCGCCAGCCAAGTCTCTTCTACGCAGTCTTTCGATCATGCAAGATGTCCGCGGTAACCTCAACACGTGAAGGTATTGTTGCCCATTCAGAAATCTGTAAAGTCTCGCACGCCTAAGAATAGCCCATAGTCGCCGAGAGCACGGCAGAAGCGTTTTCTCCAACAACTGTTTTCACAACCTTGAGCACGGAAAGCGTAACAACTACTTTCAAAATAACTCTAGCACCTTCAGGTGGGACGCCTATCGTAGAAACAATTATAATCACATCTATCAGAACGCTCACGCCCCTCGAGCACACTTCGATTGATCAGTCAGCCAACTCGACTGCTGCCTCTACACAACCCCCGAGCTCAACACACACCTCGACGTCGGCCACGACACCACTGTCCACCGGATCCATAGCAGGAATAGCAATAGGCTCTATTGCTGGGGCCATCCTCCTGGTGCTATGTCTTCTTTTCGCACTTGGCTTCCGCATCCGTCGAGCAAAGTGGCGACGCCACGGCACGGCCAACGAAGCACCGGAACCGAGGGACGAGTATACCGCAGCAGTCGCCACCTCTGGCAGTCCATATGACAAGGCAGAGCTGCCAGATGCCGAATACATACGGAGACAGGAGAGGCTGCATGCCGGAGCGAAGCCAGAGTTGGATGGAAGTACGGCGCGGAGGTTGGTAAGGAGGCTTTTGTCCATCGGGTCTTTGAGCAGACGTGGAACGCGGCACGCCCCTGCTGAGCTTGGAACTGAGCCACCGGCATCGGGGCCGCATGAGCTTCCGGGTGATGGTATTTCACAAACAAGGGGCGAGGAGCCTAGGGGCGAGGAGCCTCAGGACACGAGGAATGCTACGTAGGGTGCATTTGGGGCGTGGAATCCATGTGAAGACCGCCGTTTGCCATTTGGGAAGAGTTAGCCAGTTGCAATTCTAAGTTACCCTGGTATGTCGTTAGCTACGCATCTTGGGGGGCGGGGCGGGGGGACTCAAGGATGGAATACAGGTAAAAGGCGCTCAAATATTTGGGGATATAACTTAAATCTCACTGGCAAAGGATATTTAGCCGGGCTGTGGGAGGAGGCAAATACTGGGGTATCGAAGTGGATCACCTCAGAATTGGATTTCGCCTTTGGCAAGGGTTTGATGGCTGGCCATGGAAGGACGAGGGAGCTCGGTGATGAAGAAGAAGAGGAGCAGCCGGATAAGTAGACTTTCGGATCAAAGCGCTTTTGGGATTTGCTTCACTTGGTGGAATGATTTGATAAGGCAGTGAAACAATTAATTACTCATGAAATGGTCACTACCATGATGCCACAATGTTCTGAAGTGAAATGAATTCCAGAATACAAAATCTTTCGGCTGATCCACAGATTAAACAGATCCACTCAGTCTGCTTCTTCCGCATCAATACCCCTGAACTCAAAGTACTTAGACCACTCCGGATCGTCAAGAAGGTCCTGGGTCAACTCCTTCTCAAATCCCACCAAAAGCTCCGGCCCCTCATCAGACCCAGGATCATTGCTCCGCGGCGGATAAACAACCTGCAGGCCCGGCGTCACATAGTCCATAGGAAGTCGAAACGCATATGGCTTCGCAAACCCAAAGTCCGCCCCAGCAATATCCGCATCTCTCCAGTCAGTCGTAAAGTTATACATCGGCGCAAAAGAGTCGCACCGCAGGAAGAGGGCAGACTTGTCGCGCACGGGCGCGACGGCGTCGAGGATCCTGTCCAGGCTCTCCTGCGTCGTGCCGTCTGTCATCTGGCGGACGAACCAGGCGAGCTTGCTCAGGGGCGCGTCCGAGGTGATCTCGGCGGCGGTGAGCTGCGGCACGGGCGACTGCGGCGAGAGGGAGACGCCGACTACGTTGTGCTGGATGCGGGCTGGCACGGGCGGGTTGTGGCAGCGCTTCCGCATGTCGACTGCTTCTCCCCAGAGTGGTGTTGATGAGGGGTCTGGCTTGTATACTTTGGCGCGGTTGCGGGAGAGGACTCTCCACATGAAGGCTTGGAAGGCGTCGTAGGTCGAGATCCAGTATGAATTGTCGGCTGGAGATGCCAGCTTCTTGAGCTCGGCGGCCTTCAGTCGTGAGGAGTGGTCAGCCTGAGTGATCGTCGAGTCATGTGTAAATTCAGGGATAGTGTCACCTTGCTCTTGGGCAGATGGAACAGAAGCCATTGTGACTTCCTATGATCCGGGTGCTTCTGTGGCGGAGGGGGGCCGTCGACTTGTTGATCCGCGGGGTATTCCTCCTTGGTGAAGAGAGAGACATCCAAACAGGCAGGGTCCCAGGGAGGGAAGGCTGTTTTGTTCCAAATGGCGGCGCAATTTTCCGCCAGTTGATGGAGCTCGCCGGCCCAGCCCATCACATCGTTGGCTGCGTGATGATGATGCATCATAAACACAAGGCCGCCACGGATGAAGTTGGCCTGGAAAGCCGCAACCTTTGGGTGGGCATCCAGAGAGGCCTCGGGCTTCTCGCCATAGGTCATGGGAGATACACTGTAATCACTGATATCGCCCAGCGCCTTCGAGACAAAGTTGGCCTTCTCCAGATCCGAGAACGAGGGATAAATACCCTTGTGCTCAGCCTGGTCCATCCATTTCGTCACAAGTTGAACAGTGCTGTCACGCGTTTTGACGAAAGAGTGGCCACCGTCGGGGTCCTTCTCGATGGTACCGCAGAGGTGCCGAGTCTGGCTCAGAGTCCTTTCGAGACCCTGTATCAACAATTCCGCTACTTTGGGCTTCTCTGAATCATCCTCGATCTTGAAGAAGATGGCGTAGCTGACGTAGACACGGCCGGGGAGATAATCAAGCGTTGAGAGCTTGTACCTCTCCTCGGAATCCTGTTCCCATCCAAATGGGCGAAGGTGGGTGACATCTTGCTTCACTGGTTCGTGGCTTGACATGATGAACAAGCTCTTGTTGTAGGTTTCCGAGAGCAGACTTTGAATGGATACAGGCAGAGGCGTGCAAGCTGTGTGTCAAGGAGATGCGAGATCGAATAAAAGGATAAGAGGGCTGGCATGCGATTTTCCCGAGTCCCCGCGGTTCTTGCTGATTCTGATGCCCACTCTTGTCATTCTGCAGGCGATGTGGCTCATCGATTACTAGGCGAATTCTAAATCGTCGATCTGGCGGGGCTGGTTCCACCCCCCTGCTTTGGTCTATTACATCCAAAGGTCTGGTGGTCGGTCCCATGTGCTATACTATTCGTCTATCAAAACAGTCTCGGGAGAGATCTTGCCACACGTGTGTGCCCACACTCCGCAAAGCACTCGGCATGGTTCTCTAAGCTCAGCAGCTGAGTGGGTGAATATTTTATAGCCAAGATCTTAGCGCTGAGTAATCGTGGGGGTGCTGAAAAGGCTCCCTTTGCGATGTGGAACTGTAAGTTAGCAGATTGGTCTCAGGACAGTGGTCGTACTGCGTAATACTGTGTAGTTAGGACGGTGAGTTGCGAGGCGGCTCTAGTTTACCAAGCCCTGTGTGGGACTGTGGGTTTGAAGCTCGCCGGCAGTTCTGACGTCCCTCTAATAATTCGATGGTGGATGCAACAGGTATAACTACACTGTTGGTTTGTTGAGTTACAATGCAAACCTCGGGATGTTCTTCAGACCAAAAGTCAAAAGCCTTGTTTGGATGATTGCCGATTATTGAACTTTTTAAGAGAAACTAAATTTTTGAAACAGGCAACTTAGGTTTTCTGAAAGACGTACTTAAACAATAGGGAACAGGTTGAATGCTTTCAGGATGATCAAGTCGAGGCATGAGTGATACCCAAAATCAGAACTGGAGATGTCCAACACACTCTAATATCCCAGTCATTGCTGTTAGGCATGTCATAACTGTACAATTGGGTGCCCACGCAGAGACTTCAGCACTCAATCAATAACACTTGTTGTTTACCCTGCTTCATAGGCATGTTGAACAAATCGACCAACATATCGCATGGGATCGCCAGGAAGTTGAAACTCTCCCACCTGGATTTCGAATCAAAGGTGGATCAAAGATTGACTTCTTTCCAATATATAAGGCTATAAATCGATTCAACATCATCATTTCGCAGTATTTGAGATGATCATCTCATGTCTGGCATCATCTCAAACATGTGAACGACACACTCGTCCTCAAAGGTAGCGATAGAGTATTCAAACAAGCAGAGTCACAAGAGTGCAAGTGTTATTGAATAGTACTGAAGTGAATTTACTGGAGGGCCTGCTTTACATTCCAAGTCGTGCATAGGTGAAGCAGGTCTGGGACTCGCCCCAACAAGGTCTTCACTTGCCAAACCATTCTTCGACCCAGCGCAAACGTCTTCGCCAAAGGGGAAAACAAAAGAGAAGAGCGAAATCAACTGGAAAGTCCATACCCCCGGGGACACACCGAGTTTGGCCCGCCATCACGAAGCTAAGCCACGACCTACCCTCGAGGGTCCGCAGTTCAGAAGGGCCTCCAGCACGCAGACTCCTTCACTCATTGAAGTCTTAAGCACTGATCTCGTCTTTCACCATCAGGTAACACTTTGGCCTTTCAAAGTTTTTACAGCAAGGTTGCAGCCTAAAAGCCCCCCTTCAGTTGGTCGTTTGTTGCCACGTCGACCCTCATCAATTGTGTTGACACTTTATCGTCCTGCAGCCGTCTAAGATTCTGCGAAAACGCTTCAGAGTCAACAAAGCCACCAAAAGTGGATCAGACCGTCGTGCAAAGTCACAGAATTGCAAACACAAAGCCTTTGTGCCACTTTCGCAATGGCACGATACATGGGCGCCCCTCGCTGTCGTCCTGTACTCGGCGCTAAGAGTCGGCGCCGCGCCTTCATTCCTGACGAAGATTCAGATGACAGCGAAGAGCAAACGAGAGATGAGATTCCTGATTCAGAGGACCTGGGAAGCAGTTCTCAAGTGAGTTTTCCGTCCGTTTCAATCGCTCTTTCCCTGGCTGACAAACTGTATTGAAGGTTGGTCAGGACGACTTCTTGCGGCAGGGCCAACCCGATAGTTTGGAAGGCGAGAATGAAGATGGAATCGCCTACCACGACGAAGATGGTTACGACAGCGAGCCCGCCACCTCGGCGTCTGGCTTCGCATTGCCATTCCCTGGTCTCAAGGTTGATGTGAACGCAGGAAACGTACTCATCAACAATGAGCCACGTCCAAAGAGACAGCGGTCTCTGAGCATACCCATCCATTACCACTCACGCTTTACCACAGGTACGCCTATTTTCGAGCCGCAGCCACTGCCCATTGCGTACGGATGGACGGTCAGAGGAACTGCTGAGCACATCGAAGACCTTCACCTCTCTGGCATCCCGTTCTGCAACAAAGAGGTCCATTCGAAGACCAAGATCGAAGTGCTGGGAGAGTACACGTGGATCGAAGTGACTCCGAGCCAGGAAGAGAGCTACGAGCGCTTCCCTGCTATCTATGTCCCAGGTACGTGTTCACTGCTACAGCACTCAAGGTTCATCATTCTTCCAGACGGGAGTACTAACAACAACTTCGTCAGGCAACGCCCGCACCTGGCGACCGATCCAGATCGATACAAGCCTCGACCAAGAGGAGGCCCGATCCATCACGGCCCACAAGATCCGCGATGACAACCTCAACCGCCAGCCTCGATACCCCTACGAGCCCGCCCTACGTGCCCTAGAGTCAGCCGACAAAGTCACCAGCCTCAGCGACATCGACATCGTCACCGACCCCGACACCCTAACGCTGCTCCTCTCCTTCATAATGGGCACCTCGGCCGCCCGCCAGGTGAAGGACCCCTTCCGCCTCGAGCTCAAGACCGTGCGCAACACCCTCTTCATCCACCAGGCCCACAAGCCGGGAAGCAGCCAGGCCGGCCCGCCGCCCAAGAAGACGCGCCACGACGAGTCCGTCTCCGCCCCGGACTGGGCCGCGGGAGTCCTCGGCCACATCGGCACGCGCGCCGCACGGATCCCCTACAGCGGCGGCCACTACCGCCTCGTGCGATACCGCTTCGGCAGCGTCGTGCTCGCCGTGCGCGTCAAGGTGGACTTTGTGTACGAGCACCGCAAGGACGCGCCCCGCGCGGACGTCGACCCGCTGCGCGACGTGCAGCCCGGGTTCATGCCGCGGCAGGAGGGGGACGTCGCCCAGGTCTGGAGGACGACCGTCAAGAGGCAGGGGCTGGGGACCAGGCCCGCGGGGGCGGGCGTCGCGTCCGTCAGGTACATGTGGCAGGACCCGAGCGTCAGGATCAAGGCGATGCTGCCGCACCTGTGGTTCTCGCGCACGCCGTTTGTGGTCGACTGCCAGGTGAGTTACCCGGACTTGTGCATCAAAGGCGTGTCGCTCGTCAACTCGCGCCAGCGGTACCCCTCGTACGAGCGCGGACACCAGAGCAGCCTGCGCCGCCTGGCCGGGCTCCTGAAGCACCTGCAGGAGCGGACGCGCGAGATGGACGGCAACATCGTGCTCATCGCCGACCCGGTGCAGGTCTGCTTTGTCCTCCTCAAGCCTGTCATCAACATGCCTGCCCTGCCGGAGGATCTGGTCTTGAGGTTCTGGGGTCCTGACACCGAGAAGGAGGACCGAGAGCGCCGGCTGGCTGAGATGGATCGGAACAGCACGCCCGAGGAGGAGCAGAGCGACCTCACCGACCTCAGCGACACGCCCAGCCTGCCCCCCGGATCGGACATTGCCAACATTGGTCTTTCGCCGGCTACCAAGTCGCAGGTAGACGGCGAGACGGAGGCGGCCCCGACGTACATCCCCGTCGGCAGCCCTACCCGGGCGGAGAGGCAGCTTGCCCATGGGATCGACCCCGTCAAGATGGTTGCGGACTGGAAGAAATCTGTCGACAGCCCTAGCCCTGCGCGGCAGTCAGTCCAGAACAGCGGAACAGGATACGAGTCTGGTGACGAGTTGTCTGCGCCATACGACGCCGACGCGAGCTTCGACGGAAATCGTTCCTCCACCGATGGTAGCGTCATGGTCGGCGAGTCCGCGCTGGAGACTGGAGCCGAGGGCGCCGATGCCATTATGAATGCCTTGGCTCTCCAGATGAACCGCCCCGAGGTGACGCAGGAGGTTGACAAGAACCTCACCAGCGTGGCCCGGGCCGGAGATGTCGAGGTCCTCCGGGGACAGCACTCCCTGCTGATGGTAGACCGACACCTCACGAACGGAATGCATGACTCCTCTGACGACGAGTGGCCACCTAGACCGCGCAAGAACACCATCACCAACGGCGTACCAAGCGTGGACCAGGGTCCAGGAGCCCACGAGTTGGAGAGCCTACAAACCAGCCCTTTCGTCCCCACCGCCCCGACCCCGCTGGGCCCGTCCGACTTCGACTCGTCGGGAAATATCATACCCCGAAATCCCCGCAACAGGGACGATCTTGAGGCCACCTCTGATGAGAGCCCTGCCCCACGAACCCCTTACGACCGTCCACTCTCTGGTCGCTCCAATATGACGGCGAGCGGCCGCGCGCGACTAAGCGAGCCTCGTGTGAGTCAGCCGCAAGTCTTCATTGAAGTAGAGACCGATCCTGATGATGCATGGCACACGAGATCCCCCGAGGAGGAGGAGGACGAAGAGGAGTAGGACCCGTCCTCGATCGTCGTTGCTGCTACGGAGGGAGGGAGCGACGACGGACAGAGCGGCGTGACGGGCAACCGTGTTGTCACCAACGGTTACTCGTCTCTAGGTCCCAACGGCTCTCTGCGTCAGGCGAATGGCGTGGAATATAATCATGCGCATGGGTTCTAGACGCTTCATTCACGACATTGCCGCATGGTGATTACTTCCGCGTCGCACTCAGCACTTGAATACCTATTTTGGATGAGGTCTTTCGGCAAGGGAATCCTGCCGCATCCGTGGCATTGGTGAGCCCAGTTTGGCGATGAAGAAAATTCAATGAGGTATTCCATACGGGAGTAGCGTCATAGCGGTTGACACGGCCGACGATTTTCCGCTTTCAGCTTCCATTGTGAGAACGATATCAACCCTTGGATGTGAGTCATCTTGAGACCGGGCTCGCCTTGGAAACCTAAATTTGCGCTTGTTGGGCTGGATATCCGCATCTGCATGTCGAGGCCACGTTGCGCCTGTCATGCTGCTCTCCTCATTTTCGCGGTTCTCAGAAAAGCAGCCACTGTTGCCTCTTCGTTGGAGATTGTTCTGCTGGTTGTCCTACTAGGTTCGGTTTGTACGCGGAGATGGTGGGCACATGAAAAAGGAGAAGAGAGGATGAAAACAAGGTGGTGAAGGACGCAAGAAACATCCGGCAGGAATAGTGTGCATTCTTTCGACGATCGCCCCCGGCTCAGGCATTCAAAGTTTTGTTTTTCTCCAGCTCTGTACATAGGCAAGCCCACAAAAATTCTCCCCTCGAGCACCCGTTCTACACTTGCCTGAAGGACCTCCTGCCTATGACCGCGGCGAAGCACGTCACAAACCAAGTGGCTCAGTGTATTATATCGTGGTAGCAGCCTCTTGTGGCCCATGTCAATCAAAGATGATGAATTCATAATCCTGGTCGTTCATCGCCAGAAGTTCACTTGCGTAGATCCATCATAGGGTAGGCTGGGATATGGGATTTTGGTCACACCACACACGCGGTGCCACGCTTCATTTTTATCATGAACAACCTGAAAATTGGCTTTCGCCCGCAATTCTAAAAGACAAGCCCGCTTCCTCATCCACAACAACCCGTCATGGAGCACTGCCTCCCTGGCCGCCCTCACTCGTGTCCCCAGCCCTCATCACAAACTCCTCTTCCTCGCCATCCCCACCGCTCCCACCGCCACTGACCTCGACCCCCTCGGTAGCCTTCCCCAGCCCCGCCTCCCCGTTCTGCGTCTCGAGCTTCTCCATCTGCGCCAGGAAGAAGTCCACCACGTCGTGCTTCTCGCCGAAGCTCGCCGAGTCCAGCGGCACGTAGTTCTTGTCGTTGGCGATGGCGGGCGAGGCACCCTCGGCTACGAGCAGCTTTACGAGGTCAAGGTGGCCCCCTAGTGCCGCCCAGTGCAGGCCCGTGTTGCCGAACTCGTTCTGCGCGTCCAGCAGGCCTTGCTTCTCCCCCTCTGGCCGGTCTGCGAAGTGGCTGAGGATTGTCTTTACAATTTCTGTAAAACGGGTGTTAGTGATGTGCTTTGCTATCTTTCTTCATATGAAGCTTTATCTGCGGGGAGACCAAGGGAGGCGTGGATGAGTGTGCTGGCAGATGAGATGGGGTGCTGTATACCGATGTTGCCGTTGCCCGTTGCCATGTGGAGACATGTGGACTTGCCCTCGTCCCTGGCTGCTATTATGATCTCGGCTGCGGACACGCCCTCGCGTGACGATAGTGTTGATAGTGTCTCGTTGAGATCTGCGACCTCGTTGGCTCGTGCGAAATAGATGATGTCGTCGATGTCATCCTCGCTCAGTTTGGGTGCCATTTTTGTGGAGTCGGTGTGTTTGGAGAACTTGAGGCTGTGACGCTGTGGAAATGTGATCAAATTAGATCAGATCAGATGGTGTGAGAATGAGTGATACCGTTTGGTTGTAAATGACGAGATATTGTGGATGCGAAGAGGTGTGTTTGATGCAATGCGCCACTGAATGCATGTGAGAATGATAGCCGTTCAGAAATTTTAGCTGCGTAAAATTCGACATACACCGTGTTTTACGTACAGTCCAGACACTGTATCCACACGGTAGCCGACAGGGGTCCTGCTATGACAGCTGCACGCCGACTGCCGGCTAGACGACGCAAGGCTGTACGCCGGCCAGAAACCAGTGCCATGAAATGAACCCATGACCGGTGGGCGACAGCATGATTTCTTGGGCGAAATGGTGCCGATTGTTTTTTTTTTCTCGTCAGGTGCAACCATGCCTGCGAGATTGATACATGTCTGTAAGTCGGGTTTCCCGCGCTATAAGTTGCTAGCAAAGCCGTGATCATTTGACGGTATGTTGTGGAGGAGCCATGAAACACTGAAACAACTGGGGATAGGCGGTAGCGAAAGACAAGCAGGCAAAACATGCAACACATTCTCCTTTCATACGTATTTTCTGCGGAGTATTAGGGGGAAGCTTGGAGGAGCCACCCGTGTACGCTCTATCAGGGCGAACCCGGCCCGGGGACGGAATCTGAGCGTTGTGATAGTTAATGTCTGATAGAGAGCTTGCATACCTGGTCACTGTATTGAGATTCCATTGAAGTCAGGGACGTTGGGATGACGATGGCGGGCTTGCATGGTGGTTGGCTGTGCCGTGACACCGATGTCGTATTATCGGCGCACATCTCTCAAGAGCCATCGGCTTCGATTTTGAATTGCCAAAGGTGGTTCTCTCAAGATGGGTTCAGCCACCACCAACACTCATGGCTGCCTCTACTCTTGCACCGTTTATTTCCGATTACATGGGCAACTCTTCACTCGCTATGCATACGAAAAGCAGCACTCATTGTTTATTCGACTGGCGGTCCCCTCATGGCTGACCCGCCACGGACATCATCACTTGCTACTACCACCCCCACAAATATATACTGCTTCACTACCAGCCCTCAAACTTAATCCTATACCTCCCAATACAGTAAGAATCCAAGAGGTTCGATACAACAGTATTTCAAGGCCCTTCTCAACATACCTAGGTACACAATGCACACCATCGAGCTTTGCTCGGGTGTCCGCTTCGCGGCCACAGCATCTATAGAACAACATCCCATAGGCCAACCTCCTACCTAGGTATGTCCTAATCTCCTATGGGCCAACCTCCTATAGAATAACCTCTCATAGGAAGACCTCTCGTCGGAAAGTCTTCTATGTAACGACTTCCTACAGAATAACCAGACCAGGGATAGGCGAGCAGTGGCTCCATAATGACTTTTTTGATTGTATTGTTTTTGGGAATGTGGCTCTGCTACCGTAAAAATGTATGTGAAAGCAAGAGTTTGGACCCAAATACCGACGTCACAGACGCACATGACAAGGTCCAGGTTGAAATATTCTGTTTGAGCTTGCCGCCGATGTTCGCACTGCTGCCCGACTTCACAGCTTAGCGTGCCTATGGTAGACACTTAACACGCACAAGAAGAAATATTTTGTCAAGGTGAATTGAAAAGTGAATTTAACACGTGGGCAGCTAAATGAATCTTGTCGGCTCTGGTCAGGCCATAGCCCTGCACCGGGCTCTTATCGCTGGAATGGAATTGAAAACAATTCACCTCTCTGGGCCGTCCGTCTTCAATGTTTCCTTCAATTTTTGCAATTTCTGGATTGTATAAATTCCCAACCTACCACCTCCGTCATTCTTTCCCAGTTTCCTCTCGCCCTTCCTTCCTGCATCAACCCAACCCACCCAATCTTCACTGCTTATTTACTGCCATCCGTGTATCAGTAGTCATGGACAACTCTGCTGGGCAGGCGCATCCTCAAGCGCCTTTATCTCAAGCGCCTTTACCTCAGGCGCCATTGCCTCAAATGCCTTTACCTCAGGCGCCGTTCCCTCAAGTGCCTTTACCTCAAACGCCTTTACCTCAAGGGCCCTTCCTTCAAGGTCCTTTCCCTCAAGCGCCATTCCCTCAAGCGCCCTTCCATCAGGACTATCCGCAGCCTGAAGGCCAGTCTGGCTACCCCGTTCCCCAAAATTTCACCGTCTCATCCCCCCAAGTCTTTCTTACTCCTACGCAGCAAGGATTCCAACCCCTGTGGGATCAATCAGCAGGCGGCCTGTATACCTCCGACCTTGTTCCCCAACCACCACGCAGCATATCGACAACCCGCCGTGGGCCCAACCGGGGCTGGCTGGGAGTCCCAGCACAGCGGGCTGCGGCTTCCAGTGCAAACGAAACAGCAGGATCTCAAAGGCACAATCATCCTGTCAACAGCAATGGCTCCTTCCAATATGTGCAACCCAGCACTTCCCCCTGGGATAACTCAGGACCACATTTCAATGCTCCGATCCCGTTTCCGCAACAACCACATGCAGCACATTTAACACCACAAACGACGCCTCCAGACCACAGCACAACACTTGTTATTCGCAGCTCCAGCCAGAATATGGGCCAAAACCAAGACGCACCTGCAGGTGCCGGTCGAAACGTACCCCCGGCCGGCCCTGGCTCCCACCGTCGCCCTTCTCCTCCGTACATGCCACCAAATAGGGTCCTTGCGCCACGCCAGGGCGGCGGCGTTGGATCGGCCCCCCAGCCCCAGCCAACAACAAGCCGGTACAACTTGCCTGTGAACACCCCAAGCACCATTATCCGTCCTCAGCCAGTCTACAATGGCGTCGCAGACCCGCCTGCAGTCTCCAACCGCAGCGTTCCTGGTCTGCCGCCGACCCGCCCCGGTCTGCCGACGAACCTTCTCGCCACGGACACCAAAGGGAAGCGTCGTGCGGACCAACCTCCCTCTCAGCAGTCTGCTAAGAGACAGAAGCTTGATTCCGAGTCTCCAGCCCAGCAGCTTCCTCAACCGGTTACAAACGCCAGTCAAGTCATCCCGAGTCTCCAAGAGCCCTCCACCCCGGCGCAGAGTGATGAACCCGAACACCTCCCTCAGCATGAACTAGACAAAATCCAGACCGATTTCGTGATTGAGCCAGGTAAGAGACACCCCAATGTTGAAGCGCACTCAACGATCTCTAATTTGAACCTCTCAGACACCAGCCAGCCTGTGCCCCAGCGGAAGGAGAAACTGGAGTGGTCCGAGGCCATCAGACGGCTCAAGGCCGTTCTCGCAGGTGCCAGTTTCGGCAGAATCCTCATATTCTTCAACCACATGGAAGAGCTGTGCGATGCCATCGAGTTGTTCATCGCCCGGCCCGGCCGCCGCCCCTTGCTCGAGAATGAGCTGGAAGAGCTCCTCAGAGCCCGCTACGCCCGCGAACTCGAGATGGGCATCTTGCTCTGCGATTACGACCGCTACACCGTCCGGGACTGGGAGACTGCGAGCATTGAAAAGATGGAGGAGTTCCTGAGGGAGGCTCGGGAGAGGAAAGAACGAGAGCGCCGGGAGCAGGGTCCTACGCTTCAGGAGGCACAGAGGGACAGCGTCAAGTGGTTCAGTATGCCTAGGCCTGACATGTAAGTCAAGCCTCAGTTCGCTCATGTCAGAGGAATCCATCAGCGTTGAAGGAGGTCCAGCGGTTTCGGGAATGCAATATTCATGTCTGCAACAGAAGTAGCGGCATCACTAGTTAATCGTCAATGTTACTGCTGAGCCCCCGGGGCTCGGCTTAGCTCTACCCAGTTGTCCTGTAGCGAGCTCTATTGTCGCGTTGCGCCGGGAGAACGGCGAACTCGAGTCATTGTAAGAGGCACACGCGGTGGCTCGAGTGGAGAACTGCGTCGCATTCGGATAGCGTCCGGCCGTGTTGACGGAGATGCACAACCCGTGCGGCACAATTCCGCGTATGAAGCAGGAACTAGTCCACGTGCATCGTCATGACAGTTCTTGGCAAGAAACTCTGAGATAACTGAAGATGTTCTTGTTGCTGCCTCTTCGGCGCCAACACTTAGGAGTGTGCTCTAAACTCCTAGTCCGACATCGATCCTGAAGGCTGTTATTGATCCTTTTTGAACAACGGACAGCCCTAGCATGTTATTACCATTGGTGGAGGTCCTGACTCCCTGGATTCTCTAGCCTAGCCTTCAAGGTGCTGTTGTGTTGCTGCGAAGCGGGTCTCTCCACAACGACCTTACCAGTTTGTCCGTGTTCGTCCATACCACCGTGGTATGACAACTCAGCAAGCGACATCCTGAATGTGGTTTAGGTGGAAGTGAACGACTCAGGTTTATCGGAATCCTTCTGGTCCGGTGGAACTGAAATACTTTTTGGAGGTATATAAACAATGTGAGAAAGCCGCAAGGCCACCGATAATCTTTGGTCGTGACAGTCAAGCCAGCTCATCATCTGTCTCCAATTTCTGACCTCCATTGGCAATTGTCTTTTGAAGATATTTTCTCTGTTCTATCCTTCTACACATTCACAAGCCTTGAAGATGGTTCGCGTCGTCTCATTCGCCCTTTCTCTGCTGGCCATGGCCCTCGCCGTGCAAGCTTGCTCAAACTGCCAGTGCCATTTTGCGGATGGCTCTCACTGCTGTGTCGTCTCGCCATCCGACGGCGACTGCAACCGCGTCTGCGCAGACGCCAAGCGCGGCAAGGACGACAAGCCGTGTGCTGCTGGTGGATCTTACAACTGTATCAGCTACATCACCTCGCTCGGCCGGATGTCCTGCAAGGGACCTACTACGCAATAGAATGGCGGTAACTCATGTACGTTCTGTGTTTTCTTTAGTCTTGCTGGCGTCCTCGTAAGGAGGGGTATATGCTAAGAGTCTGTTCAGCGACAACATTTAAGTTTTTGAAAAGCAAGTATCACAATACATCGTGTCAATTTGATCTCGAAGGCACTTCTTCGAAAGCATGGAGGTCTTCCTTGCTGCCCGTGCGGTGGGCCTTTTTGGATTTCACGGGCATTACACATCGCGTCCGACTAGATCTATATTACCCTAGGCCTAGAAATCAATTGTTTTGAATCATCATGTGGCTTTTGTCAGACACTGCTCAAAATTTGCACGTCACATGGCATGCTTTACCGCACCAGAATAAAATTAAGCACAACGTGCCAAGTGGAGGATCTGATGCCCCTGCCCCCTGCACGAACAGGTTCCACATGCTTGAATTAAGTACAACAGCCCCACTGGATTGACATGTGGGTCTCAGGCGAGACTTTACCCGACGGGCCGGCAAAGCTTAAGTGGCTCCACAAAGGAGCCATGCACATCATCACACCCCAGGGATAATTTGAATGTGAGCCAAGGAGCGCCCTTCAAGCTTCCTACACTTGATACTACACTGGTTCAAAAGACAGTCTTTTCGCGATGTTCAATGCAATGAGGTGACTTGTCGTTCCCGTGGACCCTTCCCCACCTGTTTGATATAGCAGCGTTGGCTGAGAACAGTACCCACTGTCACATCTTCATTCCATGCCGGACTATTGTCCCCTACTTTCACACATACTATTACAACAACACAGCCACACTTTCAAGAATTGCGAAAACGTCGTCACGGAGCCCCTTTGGCTCGCTGACCCGTTTTCGCATATAATGTTATTCCACAGGAGGTTACCCTGTAGGAGATTATTCTATGTGAGGTCATTCCATAGGAGGTTATTTCGTAGGAGGTTGTCATATAGGAGGCTATCCCATAGGAGGTTGTTCCATAGGACGGTCTCTAAAAGGAGGGCATCTAGTAGGAGGCTATTCAGAGGAGGCATTTATTATAAAAAGGCTTCGGCCATACTGTATTTTTTTATCAAATGTTTATAAGTCTGTCTACTATCTGCTCAACCTTCCGACTACTCTTCAACAGCCCTAATGTCACGACCCTGACAGAAATAAAACCAACAGTTAGTCCTAACCTAAAACAGTTCCACTCGGCCAGCAAAACAGGCCAGACAATAAGGCACAACAGACACAGCCCCTACAGCATGTTACCAGAAAGATCTATTATATAACAGATTACTTAAATTACCAGGCCTTAGCAGTAAGCCTCTATAAACCAAACATTATAGATTACTCTAGATTACCTAGATTACCAATAATCTAGCAATAAACCAAATAAGCCAGGCTAAAAAGATAGACTATATAAAATATACTTATTATTAATAAATAGTATTGTTAAACGGAAACGCTTGTGTGGGCGCTGCACGTAGGGAGTTACCCTAGACTTGGCACTGGATTTCCTCTAAGTGCCCATGGGGCGTGCACGCCGGCAGATGAGTTTGGTGGCCGTGAGCCGATTTTTTGGGCTGTTTTAAGACCCTAACTTCGTACCTCTGCATTCCCCTTATTTCTTACCCAAAAAGCATGTAACTTAGCTCATTAGATAGTCTGATTTCTGAAGTTTATCTGTATTTAGTTTGGTTACTGTCAGGGTTAGGGTTGGCGGGTTATTTAAAGCCAAAGATAGTGGGTCTGAGGGCCGAATTTTCCGGCCTCGCCATTCCTGCACCAGAGCCAACCCACGCGTGCCCACGGGTGAGATGATGTCGGAGGGACTGTGAGGAGGGCTGACAGAAGCCCACTCAAATTCAATGCAAAGTTGTCCGAACCACTCTCAATCGTCCCAACTCGCCTCCAGGCACCCTGCTGCGACCCTGCCGTACACACACACACTGCTGAAGGCACTAACCTTCAGAGTTGGCAATGGTAATATTGATGGTAGACTTATATCGGGCTATTCATCTTTTTGCTCTCTCCGACGGATCTCCTCTGGAGTCTTTCCCTTGATCATATTCGCAACACTCTTGCACCCGAGGTTGAGGAGTGCCTTGATGTCCATGTAATTGGCAGCGACAATAATCTCAAAGAGCATCTCCTCATCTACCTCCATGTACTTCTGATCCCACCCATCGATTGCAGCATTACGGGACTCGTCTTTGAGATGTTGTGTGGAGAGTGGACCGTGACGGTAATGTATGCACCACTCGACAATTTTCTCGAGGACCGGGCTGGTTACGTTTGGGAGGGGCACAGGCTGGGCCGTGGCCGCTTCAAGACCCAAATCGTCAATCAGGTTCTTGAGAAGGATGGAGCGCTCAGCAATCGGCAGGTCAACTCGTACGATGCCGCCATCGTTGCATTTGAGTTGAACCTTCTCGTGCGCGGCATCCTGCTCTCCAGGCATCTTGATAGTTTACAGTTGGATAAATTTAGAAGTAGACCTGTTAGTTTGCAGGGTGACTGACAGTAGTGAAAGCTCAGTGTAACTCGCTTGAGTCAAAATATTGTTGGGACAAAGATACAGGATATATAAATCATTAGTGACAGCTGTTGTACTGTATTGTACTTTACTATACAGCAGAATGACCTTTTGACATGGATACAATCCTATGAGGCATGTGATTCCATAAGCTACCTACATCAAAGAAGTAAGGGACAAGGTCTTTGTGTTTAATCAACCAAAGTTGAACACAAACCTAAGCTTTATCACATGAAAGTACCCTTTATAATCGAATCTGCGACCACTGCAAATTTCGTCTGAAGAACGCTTGCCCAGCCAGAGGGGGGAATGGCCTGGGGAAACATACCACTACGCCAAGTTCCCTCAAACCTGGTTCATGGCATGCTTCCACGCTCGATTGTTTTTTTACGGATCCCACTCCTTATATCTGCCGTACTGTGCCCCACCCTCTACCATTAACATCATTTATGTCCGTCTCTGCGTTAAACACATTAACCCCACGGCGCCGACCGGTGCGTTGCAGGCGCTGACCTTTATTGGTTGCCAAATTATTGTCTATGTGTGGCGCGACCTCTCTGTTGGCTGCAGCCGCCGTAATCTACTGCGACAGCTGCACAAAAGGTCCTACATGGTCGGGATAACAGTTATCCTCTTTACACATTTTAAACGGTAACCTTACTTAACTTACGTTTTGCAAATGCAACAATATAGTAAGGCTACCTAAATCCTAGAGCAAGTTTGCTGTATTAACTTGTATCTCTTTGATAATATACACAGACCTTAAACTTACTTAAAGAATCCTTACCCAACGCTTTAAAAGTCGTCTTTTTACATGAATTAAAAGTATACCCTGTATATTAAGAGTATTTTAGTCTTTGCTGTATAACCAATTGCCCTACTTTTTAGTCTATAGTGCCGCTAAAGCGGTTTTTGCTAGCTTTATCTATATAGTTGTTACGAGGCTGTTAATGTTTTTTGGGCCACGTGCCATAATTGTATTTTAAACCTACTGTTATCGGCATTATTGTTTTTTAAAAAACGCTGGGTGTTTAATCGTTTACTACTGTATAAAGAGACAGCCTATATAGTGCTTAAGAAGCATATATACACTGATTAAAAACAGAACCACTTATTATAGGAGATTATTCTATAGGGGGTTGTTCTATATGAGGCTGTGCTACAGGATGTTGTTCCATGTGAGGTTACTCCAGAGGAGGATAGCTGAGAAGAATTTGATCCCATAGGGTGGTCACTCGCAGGAGGGTCTCCCACATGAGCCTATCCCACAGCTCAGGTGCCCAAGAATCCATGGGATGCCAGCCATGTCCTCACATTGTCTGCATCCCTCTCAGCGCACCGCCTCCTGATTTCTATGCGTTCCAGCTTCTGATCCAGTACATCCTTGTAATCCTCGGTATTCTTTCCCGCAAAGTACTTTCTCACATCGGCAATGTGTTCGGCAGTGCCAAGACCCTTCAGCGCAAGATCGAGGATCGAGCACTGCAGGTCCACTGGAACGGCCTGCCTAAGGCGGTCCCAGTTGGCCTTGCACCATTCCCAGAGCTCAAGAGCACCATGCGCTGATGACCCAACAAACCTGATTAAGTGGCAGATCTGCAACGGTAAGTGAGTTGTCTCGCCAGTCGGGGCTGGGTTATATTCCACTCACATCCTTGTCCTCGACTGTTTTCGTGAATGCGAGGCTAAGCACCCATCGCACGAGCTCCGCGTTGCTGGCCCGACCAAGGCACCTGAGCGCCATATATCGCTCGTCCTCACTGGCTGACGTGTTCCAGATGTCGAGGAGTGCTTCGAGATCCCTCTTGCCTCCGTGCTTGGCCACAATACCGAATACCTCCAACCTAAAAGAGGAATGGATGGCGTCTTGATCACCTGATATTCTCTTCGAGAACATTTCCCTGGCTGCCTCTATGACCCTAATGATTGTGTCAGCACGGATCTCAATCTCTGGACTATACTGGAGGTTGCATATGCACCTTGTATCCCCGGCAAATCCTGTACTGCCGAAGATGGAGGATTTCAAGGCAACTTGAAACTCGTCGTCTTCCTCTGAGATTGACCATCCCAACTCGTAAGCTGTGGAACCAAAGACGCTAACACTCAGTCTGTTGATAGCATCTCTGAGTAAAGAGTCGGAGAATTTGAATGTGGAATGTATCAATCGCAGATTCCGGTCGATCATATCCCACTCAAGAAATTGAGTCAATGGCTTCAATCCAAGCGAAAGCTCCAGGAGTGTGCTTCTTTGAGCAAAGCCTGCGCAGACTAAGGCTCTGAAGTCGCAAGAAAGACCGATAATATCCCGCCTGGTCAAGCGGCCTTCTGTCGCAGCTTGTATAAGCTTCTGCAGAAGAGCTGGGGAATACAGCGTCCTGAAGAATCCATCGTGGTCAGCGTTGACTTTGAGCAAGGACTTCCCGCCTGTGTGGACCACCAGTTCCCGCTGGTGCATCTCAAACATCTCAACTCCTTCTTCGAAGCGGATGCCAATATTCAGCGGCCAGATTTGCAGAGAGGTCTCTGACGTCTCCACGCCACTCCCAAGGAAGCGTTCCTGGTTTAGCTTTACGGCGGTGAGTTCCCCGGTCTCCTCATGCAGCACCTCTGTGACCCTTACGATAGGGAATCCGGGTGTCTTTGTCCACGAGTCCATCTTGGATTTGATCGGTACACCGGTCGCATCCTCAAGAGCCGTCCAGAGATCCTCGGACTCGGTGTTTCCGTATTGGTGGCGATCGATGTATAGCTTGACCCCACTGAGGAAGTTCTCCCAGCCAAGCTCTTTGGACACCATTCTTAGGATACAGCAGCCCTTGTCGTAGGAGATGTCATCATATATCTGCTTGGCTTCAGAATCATTCTGAAGAACCACCTCCACGGGGTGGCTTCCAACGAGAGAATCCAACTCCAGTACCGATTGCAACTCTTTAGAGACGTAATTATCCCATAAATGCCAATTTGGGTACAGTCGGTCCGAGGCTACCCAGGACATCAGGGTAGCAAACCCCTCCTTGAGCCACAGGCCGTCCCAGTACTTCATGGTGACAAGATTGCCGAACCACATGTGTGCAATCTCGTGGAGCACGGTGTTAGTGACGGATTGCTTCGTCTCCAAGGGGCTGTCTTCTGGGTCGAGGAGCAAGGACGTAGTGTTGAACACGATCAGGCCCCAGCTCTCCTCTGGAGCGTTTGTGACGGGATATCAGCACAGGCTTTTGCGCAATGCACGGGAAGGAAAGCAGTAAAACTTACCGCCACCATAACAGAAATCAGGAACCGCCACCATGTCCAGCTTAGGTAGAGGATACATGGAATCAAACCATCCCTCGAAAAGTTCCAAACCTTTCTTAGCTAGATTGAGCGCGAATCTAGCTTTATTCTTGCTGCCATAGGGATAGAGGATTGAAATCGGCACCCTGCTATCCTGGGATTTGATTTCTGACAGCGGACCTGCTATGAGGGCAACGAGCTGAATGTCGTCAGTCTTTTTGCAGTATTAACGAAGCGAGATAGCGATGATCGTACATAGGTAGACATAGGTGGGCTCTTCTCGAACAAGAAGAACCGTTTGAAAAGGGGCAGGCTGTATGAACGCTCGACTGGCATGTTCGACCGACAAATGAGTGACTCGTCCACGACGGCAGAAATTATGAATTGGGCCTTGAACTGAGGCTCGTCGAAACAAGGGAATACCTGATATGTGAGACGCCGTATTAGCATGAGTCCATAGTCCATGCAGCGAGATGCCCACCTGTCGAGCGTATGTCGGCTCCATGAAAGTGACGGCCAGATGGTACTCTTTGTCATTCGAGTCCTCGGAGGTGTAATGCGCTTGGTAAAAACCTTCGAGGTTGTCGTTGAACATTCCCGTGTAGCTCAAGTCTATCTTGATCTCACCGGAAGAGACTTGCCTGCCTAAATGGAGCACAACTGTCTCCTCCAGCTCATTGTAACTAGTAACATTGGTTAGCAATGGGGCCGGTGGCCTCGACTAGGGGTAGCATAATCACCTGATGGCTTCTTCAGATAGCCTCTCCCTTATACAAGCATGCTCGATGCCAGCTTCTTGGATGCTGATGAACTTGCAATGCAATCTGACGTGGTCTATCGGTTTGACGACATCGCAGCTTCAGTAGACAGCCTATTAGTCAACCTAGACAGTGTCCAATCGGGGAGTGGTTGCCAGACCTGATCAGCACCCGACCGGCAAACGTTTGCTCCTTGAAGTGTGGTTCTAGACAGACCTCGTACAGCACGGGTCTGACGGATGGCAGCAGCGAATCTCGAGCCATGGCTAAGTTGGTTGAAGGATGCCGCTTCTGCTGTATGAGTGCTGCGTTGTTTGGAGCTTGTACGGCTTAAATACTTTGGTTCTAAGTGCCAACAGAATCGTGTCCTGTGGCTCTGGGTCACCTCCTATAGGCTGAGTAGTGAATTTGTTGTATTGAAAGGTGAGTTTGAGAAGTGACTTGATGTCGCTTCATCTATGTATACTATCCTTCACGCAAGTACTTCCATAGCCCTCCCATACCCTCTCGCTCCATAAGCCATGTTTGTGACAAATTCTGGTTCAGCCATGAGAGTGAATCGCGAGAAGGCTAACCCAGAATACTGGGATAAGACCGTACTAGCTCGGCGGGTGTCCGCTACGCGGCCTCAGTATAAGTACCCACCCAATAAACGAGCTGGGTATTCTTTACTGTCTTACAGGATAACCTCCTGTGGGATAACCTCCTTTGGGATAACCTTCTTTGGGATAGCCTCTGTTGGAATAACCTCCCATAGGAGAACACTTTGTAGGATAATCTCCCACAGAATAACTTCATATAGCATTAACCTCCTATGGAATAACCTCTTGTGGGACAGCCTCCTATGGAATGGCTTCCTATGGAATAATCTCCTATAGAATACACATAGGTAACCAAGTATGGAGTGATTGAGCTATGCAAGGGTCTTTAATAAACTGCTGTAATTTTTCAAGATGTGGTGGTGTTATGGCAATAAGGTATTGGTGTGAATCCAGCATAGAGTCTATATAAAAGAGCGTTTAAGGTAGGAAACAACATTTCACCTTAGGAACGGTTTTGTGCTCATGTGCTCTAACTTTTACAATTCGATGGCGGAACAATATATGCCGGGATCAAATCAATAAGTTCATATCGCTCTCCGTCTCTACGCTGATTTAACCAGCAGTGACATGTGGTTGGCCTTGACATTTGTGACAGGATGGGAACCCATTACATCGCATTCAAAAAATGAACCCTTTCGGGACTGACCTGTTATTCAACGGTGAGTATCCTTTTACTGAATTGGCAGTTAAAGAGGAAGTAAGTATTACGGATGTATGGATTTACGGAAATATTACTTGAACCTTATTCACCTGAGTTAGTGCCCTGGGATCAATACTCGCGTACTCAGGATCTGCACTGAGATGACATCAAAGCTTTGGCTTGGATCCTTTATCACAGTGTTACTCTGGCTATGATTCCCAAACTTCGATCCAATGCAGGGATTGCGTGGCGTTTCGCGATCCAAACAGATCAATATCTATCTTTCGCCATATAGCTGATTGAGACACGTTGTCCTCGTGGGTCACATCATCGAGAGGAGATCTGGTCCTTCAGCATAGGAAGTCACATTGACATTCACACACCAGCAAAACGCCAAAGGAGCCATCTTCAGCATCCGTGCCGATACCTGATATGTATGCTACCGCATGATTCCCTAGTACGTCGTAAAGAGCAGCGTTCTTGGGCAGAGTTGGGAATTGTGAGCTTGTTCCCCGATTCGCCCATAATGGCGTCGATGAGTCCATAACCGCCGCAATCGAAAATGCTGCTCTCAGCCTGGGTCACTTTCCGGCATGACTGGTAATCACCTTAAAACATATCCCAGTTCTGCGGTTGCGCGGTCATTGGGCTGGGGTCTGCGACGTCTTCTCTCCGGACCATGTAGCAAACCTCGCGACAAACCAAGAGCGAATTGTTGAGCCATTTATCTCTGAGATACAGACCTCCTTGATTCCGCATGATTCCGCACAGATTCCAATCCAAATTACGAGTGAAGTGTGCCGACGCACATGTAGATATCAATTTCCCAAGACTTAACGTTATATCAGTATAGCTTTTGAGGGATGGACCTCTTTCCTTCACATGTTTTCAAACTCTTCCCAGTAATTATTCCAGCCACAGTATCAAAGAGAGGCTGCGCTTCCCCACCCACTCCGGGTGGGGCCCGGCTTTAGGACGGTACAAGATTGAATTCACAAGCGCAAACTCCCCACCCGGCCGGGATAGTAGAAATCTTATGGACCGCGGCAATCACCATCCGATCATGCCCTAACCATCTACTTCCAGTGCAGTGGGGTAGGCTAGGTCGGATTTACAGAGTATCTGCATCGGAAGAGGGTGGCTCTATAGCGGCTCATTAGCAGAATAAGAGGGGTAGAGGAACATTATAACCGCCCGCCATGTATCCGTACTCTCCGGTAAGCTATCCGATGCAATTATGGCCACTCAACTGTAGGCCATCAACACCACAGCCATGGATTATTCGGTACTGAAGCAGCTCCTCCGAGGAATTTCTCTCACGGCAATTTTGGTGGCATTGTATCTCACTTCCTCCGCCTTATACAATGTCCTCTTCCATCCCCTGCGGCACTTCCCAGGGCCGGCACTCGCCAAGGTGTCCGTCCTCTGGAAACTAATCGGCAACCTCCAAGGTCGGAAGGCGCACCGCATCCACGAAGCCCACCTGCAGTACGGACCAGTCGTCCGCGTCGCGCCCAACGAGCTGTCCTTTTCCAGTCCCGCGGCGGTCAGGGACATATACGGCTCCAGCGCGTTCGCCAAGGAGCAGCGCTTCTACTTTGCTAAGCGGATATTCCATGAGAACCACCTGCTGAGCTTCCGGGACAACAGGGCCCACCGGCAGAGGCAGAAGTTGCTCCAGCGGGGGTTCTCGCAGGCGAGCCTGCTGGAGTTCGAGTCGGCCATGGCGAGTAAGATACAGGTGCTTCTTGACCAGTTTGCCAGGGCGCCGCAGCCGATCGACGTCCTGCCTTGGGCCCATGCTCTTGGGTTCGACACTATCTATCACTTGATGTTCGACGAGGATCCGGGGTCCTTGAGGGAGGGCCAGCCGCATTGGATCATGGGCTCGATGAGGGCATGGAGGCCGACTTTCATTTATAAGGAGCTTTGTCCTCCACTCGAGAAGCTGGGCCCTTATGTGCCCGGGTACATAGGTGGATACTTCCGCCAGGTTCAGAGGTGGAAGACCTTTGCTCTGGATATCATCAAGAGCTGCCGCGTCAGGGGCACAAAGACGCCTTTCCTCACCAACGCGCTCGCCGGTGTCGACGGCGCACTGGGCCGGCCGCTGACGGACTCGGAGCTCGCTGAGGAGTGCATGGGTGGAATGTTTGGCGGGAGCGGCACGACGGCTAACACATTTATCTATATTCTCTGGGCGGTGCTGAGGAAGCCAGCTGTGCAGAAGCGTCTGAGAGACGAGCTCCTCGAAGCATTCCCAGATGGTGAAGCTGTGCCTGGTGCCACGGAGTGCGCGAAGCTGCCTTACTTGCAGGCCGTTATCAATGAGACGCTGAGGAGGTATCCCACGATCATCGCCACCCTTCCACGAGTTGCGATCCGGGACGCCGAAGTCGCTGGTGTTCCAGTGCGGAAAGATGTCAGTCCTCAGCACAGTGCACTTTATAACGAGAGTTAGAGCTGACTCACATGTCCAGACCGTCGTCGGGGTACAGAACTACACGATACACCGCGATGAGGCGGCATTTCCTGAGCCAGAGGCCTTCGTACCTGAGAGGTGGCTGAGTAAAGAGGGAGAGGAACTGCGTAAGATTACCTTCAACGCATTTTCCGTAGGCCAGCGTTCATGCATTGGCATTAAGTGAGTATCACCGTCCCTGTCCGCTAAATCAGATGGGAGCTGACGCAAGCAACACTCCTACAGCCTTGCCAGGATGGAACTCAGCAAAGTCACTTCAGCATTCTTTCTACGGTTCAACGCAGAGATTGATTCATCCATGACCGACGAAGACATGAGCATGTTTGATCAGTTCAGTGCGAGCCCAGTTGGTGGTAGGATTTTGATCAGGGTTCAGGAACGGCAACATTGAATAGACCCTCTTGTCGACACTACCCTGTTTTCTAAAAAGTCGACCTTCTCTACCAAGTGATTCGCACCTCCGTCAGCAGATATCTCAACGAATGAACAAGAGAATCACGGCCTCAAATCCATCTCCACGTAGCCGCCCGCCATGTTGACTGCCTCTCGATACCCATCCCTGCTTGACAATGCCTTCACTGGCCTCTCGCCTGGCTGATCTTGGCCGTCAGTCGCTTGGTGCTCAGGGTGACTTTCTCAATCAGGCGATGCTCGGTCGCAGAAAGCTCACTAGAACCTCCGCGAACTCCAAGCTGAGTCAAAGCATCGCCAAGCCTGGCCGCAGCCTGCACGGCCTCGGCGATGAGGGGGCTGCGCTCGGATCCAGAGTCGGCATCCTGGGAAGGAGCTGTCGGGGTGTCAGCGAGTGTACGTCCGAATAGATGAAATTGTCCTTACCGGTCTTGTTCTCGCCGTTGATGAACGCCTGGCGCTTCTGGTTCAGAACCTTCTGCCACGCAGACCACGGGCTTCTGATGGCAGGGTTCCTGAACCAGCTCTTGTCGACCGTCTCGGGTTCCTGCAGCTTGAGATGGGCGTAAGTCTGGGCCAACCAGGCCAGCACCTGGACATCTACATTCTCAGGCTTCGAGAAGTCGGCGTCCACGTCGCCGGTTCGCAAGAACGCGGTACGTCCGGCTGCCAGGGTGTCCAAGGTAAGGCCAAGATCCTGCTTGATGCTGGTGGAACCCTGCCAGTTCATCTCGCAGGCCCTTCCGACCGTGTAGAGCATGTTGTCCCGACCAATCTTGGCGTAGAGGTCCTTGAAGTGGATGAAGCAGTCGAGGAGCAGGATGGCATTCTTGATCAGGAACTCGTAGGGGTAAGCTGGGCTGGATGGGACGCTGACCTGGTCGCTGAGCAATCGTTGCTTGTTGACAAGGTGACCAATCAGGAGGGTGTTCATGAGCTCGTCAGGGAAGGCGCTGAGGGGCATCGGCTGGAAGTTCTTGATCTCGAGCATGCGCTGCTTGGGGTCGACGGGGGAGGGCACCGGGGTGGGCGCCGTGACGATGATGTCCTGCTTTGCAGGAGTGATGGACTCACTGGTGCTGACCGTCACGTAGCCGCTCTCAATTGGGGAGTCGCCGGGGGCATCTTGAAGAGTGAGGATGTCCACAGGAGCGTCGACGAGAACAAAGTCGTCAGCTCCACCGTTGTCGTGGGGTGCCATGTTGGGTGCGCAGGTGCTGACGCAGATGCTGGTGCAGGTGGTGAAGTGCTTCTCGTTTGGTGGATCACGGCTGCGAGAATTGCCGTCGAAATCGTAGGACCAGTGGAAAGCTTCCAAGTCTACGAAATGGGAAATGCGTCGCACGAAGGCGATTTGGCAATCCACTGGGCTCAGGTGGAAAGAAGCCTGGTGGGAGGGGCAGTCAAGGGTGATAAAGGGTCGAGGCAGTTTGTTGTTTTTTGAAAGTCCAAAACCCTGGCAGGTTGACACTGTTGCCTTTTTGTGTCGGAAATCCGGAGTGAATGATTTCGTCACGTGCAAAGCAACAAGACAGATGTTTTCAGCAGTGATTCATAATTTCAGGGCTCTCAAGACATGTAGCTTGGGATGAGGTGAATGGGATGAGGTGAAGGACGAAAGGCCCACTTCCAATGGGATAAACATGCCATAGAATGAACCTGCTGTATGCCAACCTCTTTTGGGACAGCCTGCTATAGGAGAACCTCCTATAAAATAACCTCTTATAGAATAAACTCCTCGAGGAAGACCTCTAGTTGGACAACCTGCTATAGGATAACCTCCTCCGGAGTCCGGGCTATAGGTAACCGGGTAGCTGGGAATTAAGCCGGAAGGAGTTTCGCAGTCACGTATTCCGGTTTTGAAGATGTGGCGGTGTTGCTGTAATAATGTATGTGAAATGCTATCCGTGTCTTCCAGTGAAAAGTCCGTTGGCATGAAAGGCATGGGAGGGCATTCACAAATTTCGATCAGGTAGGTCACGCTCAATCCGGCCAAGCACAATGAATCATGAAAAAAGTGAAGGCTTGCAAATCTTGGACAGGACCGGCGGAGTACACATGCTCGGCAATGTTCCACATACTCGGCAATGTTCACCTCCAGTGCATGCACTCCATTACGAGATCCTTTGACCCTCTGCGATGGCTGTCTGCCTTTCACATTTCCATGCCAGCCACGGTTTTCTTGTCAAACGGCAATTTGTCAGTCGCAGCCTGGATATTGACTTGACAGTCCGCCGCTTTATACCAGCATGCCTACACAACATCACAGCTGCTTGATAAGTAGATCACGAGAAGTAACACAACGAGACTTATTCATTCATGTCCTAAGCTTTTGCCGGGGCGGTAGACACATCATTTGTGATTGCCAATTTAGAAATGCTCATCACTTTCCACAATCCCACCGTGCCCTCCTGATCCAGCCTGACCCCGATCCCGACAATCAAGCCTTGATGGAAGCCTGCTCGAGGTCACGCAGAGCCTCGATACGCTTGTACTTGGCGTCGGAGATGACCTCTGCAACTTGTCGTCAGCATCATAGCAAATGGGAAGGAAGAGGCAAAAGGGACTCACCAGCGGTGGCATCGCTCGAGAAGTTAGCGCTCCACTCGACATAGGTGCTTCCGGCGTGGGCACCAGCGGTGACAGAGTGCAGGCGGATGGTGCTCAGGACGCTGGAGTAGGTGAGCTCCGGGCTGGAGGTGATGATGCTGTAGGTGATGGTGTGGTTGATGGACTGCGGGCGGGTTTGGTCAGCGGGCCTCTCCCAGCCTAACCAGCTTGAGGGTGGTCTCGTTCTCATAGGTCATTACGTACCGAGTGCTCCTCCTGCTTGACCTCGTAGACGCTGCCGTCCTTGAAGGTCCACTTGATCAGGTCGGCCTCCTCGTTGGCGCCCTTGACGAACTCGGACTTGGACAGGGCGGTCCAGAACTTGGAGAAGTCCTGCAGCTTGATGAAGTGCCAGACGTGGGAGAGGGGCGCCTTGATGACGACGCTCTCGAGCACAGAGGTGGAGGTGGGGATGGTGGCCGACATTTTGGGTGTGGGTGCAGATCCTGTGGTGTAAGGCGCAGAATGTAGTGTTTGGTTGGGAGGAGTGACTGCGCTGGTGTGAAAGCTGTGAGTGTGTGTAGGTTTGAAAAGATGAAGTGGAGAGAGATCAATTGCAGTTAGCGATATTTGAGTAGCTCAAATTCTGTTCTGGTCCTTCCCTCTTGCTGCTCGTCGCAAGAGCTGCGGGTGGTCAAAGGAAAGGGTAAGGTGAAAAACGTCATATGGGGTAATCCTACAGACACACCCCTCGGGGTGTGCAGCCTAAGCTTCAGTGCAGCTTGCCGACGTTTCCAAAACGGGACGAATGTCAACAAACGATTGCACTGTCAGGCAGGAACGGTCTGCAAGTTATGGCTTACAGGCAGCGTCCCCAAGAAGAAACGGCACAAGTTTGTAAAGAGAGAAGGTGCGCATGACAAGCAGAGAAAGGAAGTGCACCGTGCACAAGTGCTTGCAGCACAGCTTGCAGCAGACAGCCGCAGAGAGCAATTGGGATCAAGCCAACAGACCAATGCACGCGGCAGTGTCATTTTGACAACAAAGCATGCAATATCCTACCCGTAATATGCCAGTCTATGTTCAAGTGATCTTGCTTCCAAAATCCTGCCATGTCTTACGATCTGTCTCTTGGAGTCCGCTCCTTCCCGTCCACGCCCAGTGAAACATCTACACCTGCTCTCTTCTCTGACAACAACGGCCACGAGGAACTTGACATATCGCAGTCTTCACAATCCTCCAGGATAGTGACTGTCAACAATGGAGACTCAGATCGGGTCCAGAACTATCTAGTCATTTCCAAGATCGAGGAAATCTTTGCCACCATGGTCGATGTCCTCGCTGAAGGGGGCGATGCACTCGTCATCCCTTACCGGAGACGAACAGCTCAGAGGGAAGAAGGGGTGCTCAGGTTTCCTGGAAGCACAGTGCAGGAAGCCATCAAGTTCAGTCAGTGCATCTCAGGCCATGGCGTGGATGGAGATAGTCTGACCGCCTCGCCTCTGCAGCCAGGATGATGCGAATCATGGAGCTGTCGCGAGAGGCGTTGATATCTGGTGGAGTCATCAGCAAAAGGTATGTTCCATGGATTGCGCTAAAAGGAAGATAGGACTGAAAATGGCCAGGAACATCTATTACCAGGATCCAGACCTCTTCAAAAGCCAGAGCAACGTCGATGAACTGGTTGACAGCCTTGCGTTTACCCTTGGAGTTGGCCGCAGTGCCTTACACATTGTTCGCATCCCTTCCACAACCCGACGAAGTGACTGCGCTGACAACCAATGGCTAGGTTGCTGCGTCGAAAGGTCTCATCGCAGGGTCACTGAGACTGACCATGAAGGACGACACAGTCGTTTCCTGCTCGTTTAATCAAGACCCCGGCGAGACCATTCCTCCCATCAGCACGATCAGGGAGATCGAGTTTGGGCAGACTAGATGGATTCTGGTTATTGAGAAGGAGGTACTTGCTTGAGAGGTTGCCGCTGTAAGAGCACGGGACGGGATCGGCTGACTCTGGCGCAGGCAACCTTTCGTACTCTGGCAGCCTCCCAGTACTGGAGACATTGCATCCATGGTCAAGGCATCATAATCACGGTAAGGACACCGCCCCGCCCACCCACTTATGACACCGAGCTCGAAGGCTCACGAACCTCAAGGGCAAAGGCTACGCAGACCTAGCCACACTCGAGTTCCTGAACCTTGTCCATTCGGCACGACCGCTCATGCCCATCCTCGGCGTCTTCGACTGCGACCCGCACGGCATCGACATCATGAGAACATACAAATACGGGAGCCAAAGATTGAGCCACGAACAGAATGCTCGGGTGCCAGGGTTGCAGTGGCTCGGTGTCAGGATAGAAGACGTCCTGCGAGCCAGTCCGCCGGCCGTGGAGGGCGAGGGGTCACAGAGCTCCCTTGGCCAGTCAAGCCAGTCCAGTCAGTCGTTGTTGGGCCAATTTAGCCAAGGATCACAAGGATCTGCACTATTAGGCAAGCAAGCAACTAGCAACATGAATGGTGGCTTCCTGCTGATGAATGAGCCTTGCAGGATCGCAACCAATTCGACAGCACAGGAGCCGACGGCCACGGAACCCTGCTGACTCGTTGATGCCGCTGACGACGCACGACCGGAAGACAGCTCAAAGGATCTTCAAGGCCCTGACGGCGAGGGGTGTTGAGCTCGATCACGAAGAGACGGAACAGTTGCGGGAGATACAGGTGATGCTGCTGCTCAACGTCAAAGCTGAGATCCAGGCGATCGACAACATGGGCGACCTCTCCGATTGGCTGGACGAGAAGATTGGGGTGGCATGAGCTGGTGTGGTGTGTTGGCACATGGTCGATCGGGTTGGGACGCTGAGTGTGGATATGTTTGCTACCATTTTGCGCCAAGTTGCCTTTGCTTGCTGAATACACGGGGCATATGGTCCGACATGTGGAAGGTACTCAGGTCTCACCATTCACTCAGATATTGAAGAAGCAGCTCAGATATCAAGCAAGTGGCACATACAAGCAGCAAGCAGACGTGCCTTCTTGGATACAGTGCTGACGGTACAGAGGGGCCGGCGCTAATGCACCCCTGAATGGGAGCTCCCGTCCAGGCACTTGAGGGCGATGTGGAGTGGGACGAACACTCCCAGTCAGGCCACTGACAGCGTCATTGGCCAATCTAAGCTCAACCACACGCGGAGGATAAAGTAGTCGATTACCCCGAGAGCCCGCCCTCCCTCCCCAGCGTTGGCCATCCGATCGAACAAACTCTATCTTTGGAGAACGAGACGCTACTGGCAGTTCGTAAGCCCCTGGCAACACTGAGCCTATTTTTTGCTTTGTTGAAACACCGATCAAGTAGTAGTTCCTTCCTTGTTGCGCGGCGTTAGATTGACGATGGTGACAACTCGAAGTGGTGCGCGCAAGACGCCGTCGGACGAGATTCCCCTTCTCAACGGCCATGCGAATGGGAATGGCAATGGAAAGGAATACAGCAAGCTCAATGGCACTAGCAAGAAGCGCCTCAGCGCCAATGGCGTCAATGGCCACAGCGACGAGCACGACTCCAAACGGCAGAAGGTCGCAGAGCCAGTCGACAGAACAAGATGGCGCATGAAATCGGACGACGGGCGCCACACCTGGCACTACCTCGACGACGAGGTGGCTGCTAAGGAGTGGCCACAGAGCTATGCGGATAAGTGGTACCTCGGTCTTCCTCTCGTGCGTCTGCCTATCTCCCCCAGCATATGTCTACAGCACGCTGACCTGCCTGACCTCTCCTGCAGAATCTCCCCTCCCTCAAGCCACCCGAGGCCCCCATCGACGCGGTACGAAATGGCCTTACCTTCTTCGAGCACCTGCAGCTACCGACCGGCCACTGGGGCTGCGAGTACGGCGGGCCTACGTTCCTACTGCCAGGGTATGCCATCACATGGTACGCCACGAAGCAACACATACCAGAGATCTACAAGAAGGAGATGAAGAACTACCTCTTTGCTCGCGCCCACCCAGAAGACGGTGGATGGGGCCTGCACATCGAGGGCGAGTCGACGGTCCTGGGGACATCGCTCAATTACATCGCACTCAGGATCTTCGGCGTGGAAGCAGACCACCCGGTCATGACCAAGGCAAGGGCAACGCTGCACAAGCTGGGAGGGGCAACGCACGCGCCGCACTGGGCCAAGTTCTGGATGGCCGTTCTGGGCGTGTGCAAGTACGACATTGTCAACCCTGCGCCGCCGGAGCTGTGGTTGCTGCCGGACTGGGTGCCCATCGCACCCTGGCGCTGGTGGATCCACATACGGCAGGTGTTCCTGTGCATGTCCTACATCTCGTCGAAGAAGTGGTCTTGCGAAGAGGACGACCTGATCCGCTCGCTACGGAGCGAGGTCTTTGTTGAGCCGTGGGAGAGCATCGACTGGACCGCCAACCGCAACTCGATCTGTGCCAGGGACAACTACCACCCTAAAAGCTGGCTCCTGAACACTGCGAACTGGCTGCTTGTGAATGTCTGGAACCCGTACCTGCGTTCGAACGCGCTCAAGAACAGGGCGGAGGGGTGGGTCTCCGACTTGATAGACATGGAGATGGCCAACACGGACTTCGCGTGCCTCGCGCCTGTCAACCAACCCATGTCTCTCGTGTGCTGCTACATCCGGGACGGCCCCGACGCATACACCGTGCGGCGTCTCCGAGACCGCATGGAGGATGGACTGTTCGTCAACTCGGACGGCATGATGACCTGCGGTACAAACGGCGTGCAGTCTTGGGACACGGCGTTCGCGATCCAGGCCGTGGTGAGCGCGGGCCTGGCCGAGGACCCGAGGTGGCGCCCCATGCTCAACAAGGCCCTGGAGTTCCTCGACAACCAGCAGATCCGCGAGGAGGTCAAGGACATGGACAAGTGCTACAGGCACCCGCGCAAGGGGGCGTGGGCCTTCAGCACCAAGGTGCAGGGGTATGCCGTCAGCGACTGCGTGTCGGAGGCGCTCAAGAGCGTGATCCTGCTGCAGAAGGAGGTGCCGGGGTACCCGCAGCGGCTGGACGACCGGCGGATCTTCGACGCGGTGGACACGCTGCTGACGTACCAGGACCCCAAGACGGGCGGCTGCGCGTCGTACGAGCGCCCCCGCGCCGGGGAGTGGATGGAGATGCTCAACGCGGCCGAGATCTTTGGCAACATCATGGTCGAGTACCTGTACCCGGAGTGCACGACGGCGGCGGTGACGACGCTCAAGCTGTTCCAGAAGCACTGGCCCGGCTACCGGGCCAAGGAGGTGGCCACGTTCATCGAGCGGGCCGTGCGGTGGATCAAGACGGCGCAGTACGACCACGGCGGGTGGTACGGGAGCTGGGCCATCTGCTTCACGTACGCGACCATGTTCGGGCTGGAGAGCCTGGCGACCATCGGGGAGACGTACGAGAACAGCGAGTCCTCCAGGAGGGGTTGTGAGTTCTTGATCTCGAAGCAACGAGAGGACGGGGGCTGGAGTGAGCATTATCAGGTATGTCATTGCGTTCTTTCGTCCCTCAACCCAAGCCTACGGACACTTTTCTCCCACTAACATATCATCAACTGGCAGTCATGCGAAGAATTGCGCTACGTCGAGCACCCTAGCGGTAGCCAGGTCGTCATGACGGCGTGGGCTCTCATCGGGCTGATGCTAGCGAAGTACCCAGACGTAGAACGCATCAGGAGAGGCGTGGCGTTCATCGCGGGGCGGCAGGAGCCCGACGGCGAGTGGAAGCAGGAGGCTGTCGAGGGCGTGTTCAACAAGAGCTGCTGCATCGGGTACCCCAACTACAAGTTTACATTCACCATAAAGGCCCTGGGCATGTTTGCCCAGCGCTATCCAGACGTCCGGCTTTAGAGGTGTAGATCTAGAGAGAAGGCCTCGGATGACAACGTAATATTAATAATGTTAATTCAGAGAATTTGTGCCAGGGCTAATTCATTGGACTGTGATTCGAATTTTCGCCTTATGGGGCAATTAATTGGCCTGTCTACCTGTAGGATATCCTCCAGTCTCGACTTGCAAGGTTATGGCTTCTAGTGGTTTCCACCCTAGTCCATATAGCTCCGGGCAAGGCAGGCGGTGGGGCCTTGGTCTGCACAAGGTAGGCGGTAGAAACTGGTGGATTTGGATTGACAGGCAGAAAGTGAGAGCTATCCCCCGCAATCCTGGTCCCACCTTCCTAGTGAAGGCAGCAGCAGCATCCACCAACATTAAGAACCGACAAACACTTTCCACTCTTTGTCCCAAGATTCCTTCCAGAGCCAAATCTCTGGTATCCTCCGTTACTTAAATACTCCTGCGACCGCATTCTCCCACCACACCTCACAACATTTCATCTCGCTCCTATCAATCAGAAGAATCACGAACAGCTTCCCCATCGACCGAGCACCACCGATCCATCATGTCCGCCGAAACATTCCGGGACGCGGGCTTCGAAGCCATCGAGCAGCGGAAATGGGCCGAGGCCATCGACTGCCTGTCCAAGGCCATCGACCAGTCGAAGTCCCCCGCCTGGCTCCTCGCCCGCTCGCAGGCCTTCATGGAGTTGGGCCAGCTCGACGTGGCCATCGCCGACGCCGACTACGCCTACTGCACCGCCGCCGAGCGGGGCAACGACAAGAGCCGCCAGCAGATGATCGAGGCCCAGTACCGCAGGTCCGTCTGCTTCTTCCGCAAGAAGGAGTACGCCAACGCGGACGTCTGCGCGATGTGGTCGCAGCGCCTTGCCAACGGCGTCGCCGTGCGCGAGGTCAAGGCCGTGCAGAAGGAGGGCGTGAATGAGAAGGGGTATTACTTTGCGACAGCCAAGGCCATGGCCGAACAGGATAAGTCCAAGGACCAGGACCCGATGTCGAAGCTGTCGGCGCTCATGGGCGGCGGTTCGTCCGCCGAGAAGAAGCCGTATGCGAGGGACTGGAACAAGGCGCAGATCTGGCGCAGCCAGGTTCTCCGCTTCCTGGAGGCGCTTCCTGAAGAGGACCCGGCGCGCAGGATCACGATCGAGTTGACGCCCAAGAAGCCGAGTAAGTTAGGCCCCGATGTCCAAGCAGCCAAGAACGACGTGGTCAAGAGCGATGTGGCCAAGAGCGATGTGGCCAAGAGCGATGTGGCCAAGCCCACGCCGGCGCCGGCTCCAGCGCCCGACTACTCGACATTCCGCACTCAGTTCTACCAGAGCGACACCTCGATCGCGGTGTCGGTGCTCATGAAGTTTGCCAGCAAGGAAGATATGGAAAAGGTGGATGTACGCTTCCTGAAGGGTGGAAAAGTCGTGAGTTCCCTTGACATTTCTTAGCCCTGTGTATGTTGTCCCGTTTACTGACCGTTCTCAGGTGATCGCGAAGGGCGTCCCGCGACAACCCCCCGTTCTGTTCATCGAAACCCACGACCGCATCTCCGTTTCCAAGTCGGGATGGCGCGTCGCATCGATGAAGCTGGAACTCAAACTCATCAAGGAGGTGCCCGGCAAGTGGGCGGACTTCGGAACACAAAGCAGTTCCTTACCTTTGTCTGTCGACCTGTCTGCCAATCCAGACCTCGCCCAATGGATCGATCTTGCATCCACGAGCGCGGGTAGCACGACGTCTGAGGAGCCAAGCGGGAAGATCGTCTCGGATTCAAGCCACAGTTCCAACGAGTCAGCCCCCTCCGAGGCGCCCGCGGCGACCTCATCCACAGCGACGAGTTCCAAGGCCGCCACCGCCAAGGGACCCGCCTACCCCACCTCGTCCAAGTCCGGCCCCAAGGACTGGGACAACATCGTCAAGGACGACGAGGACGACGAGGACGACGCCAAGGACGTGGACCACTTCTTCAAGCAGCTGTACCAGGGCTCCACGCCGGAGCAGCAGCGCGCCATGATGAAGAGCTACGTCGAGAGCAACGGGACGTCGCTCTCCACGGACTGGAGCGAGGTGGGCAAGGCCAAGGTCGAGACGAGCCCCCCGACGGGGATGGAGGCGAAGAAGTGGGGTGCTTGATTTGACACGGCACATCACTCACTGTCTTTTTCCTGAAGTTTTTACGCGTCGCTGTCATGATATCATGTGTTCTTTAGGGTGGCAGAATAAGTTTGAGGCGCACCCCCCCCCCTGCCTTGCTCGGGTCTCTATGCGTTGCTGTCACGATATCGTGTATTCTTTAGGGTGGCAAAACAAGTTTGAGGCGCATGGAACAGCCGCAGGGCAGTTTTTGGCAACCATCTGTGTATGGTAAATTTTCGTTGGCCGTTTGCAAGGTTATTCTTTGACAAGCCAGGAGTTTTGGACCGGCAAAACGGGAGGCGTACGGACTCTCGTAGTTTACTTAATTTGATCACTTGTGTTCATGTGTGTTTCTTCTTCAGTGCCCATGGAAAATGTAGCTCACATCCTGTAGACACATCGCCGACTCGCGGGTTGTCTTGAATGCCCGCCGAATGATCTTTCAGAAACCCTCCTGTGGGATAGATAGTCCCTATGGGTCAACTTCATATAGGGTATCGTCGTTTGAAAAATTGGGCATGTCGAACTTGTAATATGAAGGTGACTTCGAGCATAACTCTATATTTCCAACCTCTCACCAGGAATCAGACCCTACTCCTTATTATAAGACCTGGACTTCCTGTGTGTCGCAGTCGGCCGGCCCTCCCACCGCGGCACGTCCTGATGCAATCCTGCACGTCCGGCCGAGTCGTCCTTCTCTTTCCACCCATTTTTGTCGTCCTCGCTATTCCCATTTGCCGCCACATTACCACTACCACCGCCCCTCGGCTTATCGAGCGCCACGACGCTCATGTCGCTCCGCACACGGAAGCTCTTCCCCCGCCACGTGACAGTCGTGCCCAGCAGCACGGCCCAGGTCCAGATGGGCAGCGCGAGGAGCTCCCTGCCGAGCCACGCGGGGAGCCACTCGGAGAAGAAGGGCCTCCTCTCCGCCCCAGCACCCCCGCGCGCGAAAAACGGCGTGTCCCCGTCGACGTCCACGCACGAACACGAGTGCAGCCGCGCGTGCACGGTGCGGTCGCACGCCATCCAGATGGTCACGCCGCCCGCCCACAGCCCCAGCGTCGCGGCCCATGTCTGGGGGATCCCGAAGGTCGTGTTGAAAGGGGGGAGTGTTGTCGCCGCGTAGGCGAAGTATAGGTTGCACAGGAGGCTCTCGACGCCTGGTTCCACCAGCGTCGCGAGGAGGACTGTCCATTTCCGCACGCGGAGCCAGCGCACGCGGCGGGCCCAGTAGGCGGGCACGGGGACGGAGGCCACGGGCTGGATTGCGAGGTCGCCAGGGACGAGGGCGTGTTTGCCGAAGGGTCTCGGCAGGGTGTTGGGGCTGGGGCTGGTGGTGTCGGGCGGGATGGGCGCGTTCCAGAGGAGGTCGCTTATCAGGTGGTCCTCGCAGATGTAGCTGCTGAAGAAGTCGACGCCCGTGCCGCGGGCGGCGTCGGAGGGGGACAGGTGGGGGTTGTGGGAGGGCTGGGTGTAGGTGTCCAGGTGGGCCTTGCGGAACATGTTGGACTTGCCGATCACGCAGGGGGCCACGCCGACTGTGTTTATGGCGCTGTAGAATTTTGCGTGGGTTGTTGCCATGAACATCTCGTCTAGGCGGCCGCCGCCGTAGCGCCACGCCTTGGACAGGAGACCTGAATGTTTCTGGTCGCCTTGTGTCGGGGTGTTCTTGTCTTCGTCGGAAGGGGGGATGTCCACGACGAGCGGCAGCTGGTGGACGAGCGTGTACGGGGTCGTGGTGCGCCCGCCGGGTAGGAGGCCCGTCAGCTTGTCGACCATGCGCCCCGCGACGTCCTTGGATATCCAGACGTTGCAGTCCATGACCCAGATCAGCGAGTCGGCGGGGGCCTCGCGGTAGGCGCGGCTGATGTTGCGGATCTTGGGGTTGGGCCCCAGCTCGTTGCCGTCGAGGCCCGAGATCAGCGGGTCGTACTCCTCGACGAGCAGGCGTACGTCGTAGCCCTCCCCGCCATTGTCCCTGCCAAAGTCATCGGCGATTTTCTCCAGCACCGGGTAGGCCGGGTCGTCCTCGGAGGAGACGCAGAGGTTGACGGTCAGCTTGGACCGCGGGTAGGTCTGGCGGAAGGTGGAGGCGAGGCATTCGTATAGCTGTGGCTCGAGGCCCTTGACGGGGCGGATTATGGTGATGTGAGGGACGAGGTGGTCGGGGAGAGAGGGAGACACTGGTTTGCGAGGTGGTCGGGAGTAGCCTCGGAAGCTGTTGGCTCGTCGGTCAGTATGGGTGGGTTGGAAAATAGCAACGATGGCAGCTTACACCTGGAATATACCGATGCTTTGGACCAGGTACACAACTGAACTCCAAATCAGAGCAGGATATGCGGCATACACCGCTATGTTGGACAGGAGGGACATGTCAAGGTCATGCTATCGGCGAGGACGACGGCGGGAGCAACGGAGCGAGGGGAGGGAAGGGGAGAGGCGGAGTAGCTATGGTGAGTTCATGTCGAGGGGCCTCTGTGACTGTTCATGCATGTATATAATAGAGTAGAGTGATTGCAGCTGAAATTGGAACGGGTTTGTTTACTTTGGGTTCACTGAAGAGTCCAAATTTCGGAGAGGCCAGTCACATTGTGCATGTGGATGCAACCCAGTTTAGCCATTACTGTGTACCTCCCCCGCCCCAACCACAAAGCTCAGCACAACCCCAACCCCGGTCCCACTTCTCAGGTACGTACTTGAACGCTAGCCTGACTCAGCGGCATTTTCTGCGTCAAAAATGCAAAACTCGGAGCTCTGTTTCCAACTCAATCGCAGCGTGGAAAAAAAGTTCGACAGCTCCCGTTGACATGAACACCACTCGCATCCTCACCCCGAGTTGAGCAACACCAACCAGACTGTCAGCAGTCAACACGCCGTGCGCTCCTCCCAGCTCTTGCTACCAGTCAAGGACTTGAATGGCCTGCACACCTCGGTACGTGTCGGTTCGCCGGGAAGAATGTTCCTCGATACAGTGAGTGAGCCTCGAGCCGATCTGCCTTTCGTCCGGGTCCAGCCATCTTGCTACACCCTCGCCCTTCCCCTTCTCCTTCCCTTGACTCCCGTCCTCCCTATCGCGTTGATGACAACTATGATTACGGTACTTAGAGAGCCTCGTCTCTCGGTGATAGTCCTAAATTAAGACTAACAACGGTATCTGAGCGATATCCCTCACACCACACTTGTTTCATGACAGCGCATACACCTTGATTGTATGAGAACCTTGGCTGACCATCTCATGCAAAGTCCGACATGACCTGAAGAAGAAGAAATGGCAGAGATCCAGCAACTTACTACAGCACCTATGGTCGATGTAGCCCCACCAGGTCATCTGCCTGGTGGGACAACTCCCACGGGCAACACATTCACAGCAGAGGAGGCATCTGCTGTCTCATCCTCGGCGGGGCCATCGACTTCTGCATCGTCTTCACCAGCGCCTGCTCGAAAGAGTCAGCCCCGGCCGAACCTGCACAAGCTCTACAAGCAGCCAGTCCCACTCAATATCTTTCCCTTCCCAACTCTCACCGGCAACCCAATCTGCTTCCTCCACCTCGCCTTCACCTGGCTGTCTCAAGTCTTGAGCCCCCCTCCAGCCGAGCCGTCAGTTGTGCACACGGCATACTGGGACGCTGAGACGAGGACCATCATCGTCACGGATGAGAAATCCATGATCGACCTCTGGCAGCAAGGGTTCTTTGGAAAGGGAAGTCTGAGCCGAAGCGAGCCGAACTGGTTGAAGAGGGAAAAGACGCGGTTGGGGCTCATCAGGGACAAGGTCTCAGAGGTCGAGACCAACAGGCGTCGTGCTGAGCGCAACCGTGTAAAATGGGACCGCGCCAGGGCTGAGCAGGAGGCACTGGCACAGAAGCGCCTGGAGGAGGCTGCGCTGGAGGAAGCACGGCTTGAGCACGCTGCTTCACTCCCCGACCCCCTACCCGAGGCTGTTGTGAAGCCTGCAACTCGCGTGGCGGCCGCAGCCCCTATCGGCCCGCTGGAGCTATTGTCTCTACCGAATTCGCAGCTTGACCTGGAGTCTCTTTCCACCCGCTTGACCCCACCTGCCGAGGAGAGCATCGATAGTGCGGAGGTCTCCAAGTTCGGTTCAAGCTCGTCTGGAAATGATGACGCGGATTCGAGCACCACGACCTCGGAACACACGCCGCTGAAGCAAGCTAAGAGCGTCCGCTTCTCGCCTACCGTGGAGTCTACCGAGTTCCTGCACAATGATCCTCCCAGCCCGCCTCGTTCAGTGTCGTCGTCCTCGTCCTTGAAACCTCACGGTGTCAACGTGAACACCGCCGTCAGCCGGGATGACTCGACAGCTTCCGGCACGGACGAGACTTCGAAGAGCCACACCGACTCCGAGGCAGAGCTTGTGGTGGTCAACAAGGAACATCTCCAGCTTCTCCCAGAGGAGGCTCTGTTCCTGACTTTCGCCTTCGGGGCACTCAGGGTCGTCGACTCGGCCACTCAGGCGGCAATCGGCACGAAAGATCTCTTGGCTCTTTTCCGTCAGAACTCCTACTTCCCTCCCCGTCTCCCATCGCAACACCTCGAATCCGATGACCCATTTCTCATTCACTACGCCGCGTACCATCACTTCCGCTCCCTAGGCTGGGTCCCACGCGCCGGCATCAAGTTCGGAGTCGACTGGTTATTGTACACGCGCGGCCCCGTCTTTGACCACGCCGAGTACGGTGTCCACGTGCTGCCGTCCTATTCTGATCCATACTGGAAGTCCGTGGGGAAACAGGCCCCCAGGAAGTCGTGGCATTGGCTTATGGGTACCAACCGCGTCTTGTCAAAGGTGTTCAAGAGCGTGCTGCTGGTGTACGTCGAGGTGCCGCCGCCGAGCGCCTTCCGGGAGGATGGGTCCCCCAAGGATGATGGCCTGGTGGAGCTGCTGAAGAAGTATCAGCTTCGTGAGCAGCTGGTCAAGAGGTGGTCTTCGAATCGGAATCGTGACTGATCATCTCGGCATGCCCTATTACTAGTCGAATTGAAATAATCAGGCTGTCAGCGTAATAGAATGTACAATCTTGAAGACCTGCTACCGCCCATTGTGACAAGCCATATTGCGAAGAATCCGCCGGCGACCGATGGCGCGTCCCCTGTCATCTCCCCACCGCGCCCTTCCTCACTTGCCAATAACGGCGAGGACAGCAGACGTCAGCTGCGAGACAGTCGGGTTGCAGTACACCGTAGACAAGCCCACGTCAGAACGACGGAGCCCGCGCCGAAGCACACGAGCGAGCTGAAGCGCCACGGTCGAGTCCATCCCCCGCTCGAAGAACGTCCCCCCGGGTTCGTGGTTTGCATCCTCGTGCGGCCAGCTCGTCACCGCGCTGACGCTCTCCTGGACGAACTGGGCGATGCTGTCTCGGTCGGACGAGACCGGTTCGCCTCCGCCGCCGCCGCCGTCGCCGCCGGGTCCAAACTCCGCATGCGCGTACAGCGCGTCTAGCTCGGCTGCGTACTGCTCCGCGCTGGCCGCGCGCTGGATCGCGCCGTTGCTGTCGCGGATGAGCGGGCGGTCTGGTGTAGTTACTAGGATGAGCGCCTTATCGATGCGCTCGTGCGGTGGGGCGGTGGTGGTGTTCGCCTCTTCGATGCTGGGCCAGATTTTCTCGATGAGCGATGCCTGCCCGGCCGTCGTTTGGGGGCGTGTGTCGGTCGGGCTGGGTGCGGCTGGCTCGATGAGCAGGGCTGTCCCGGGGCGCTGGGTGTCTATTACCACGAGAGCGCCACCCAGCTCCGGGTTGCGAGACATGATGTGCTGCTCCATAGAGTGAGTGCTCGGAACCACATGTGGCTTCTGGTGCAGAATCCAGCCGGTATTGTCTGATGAAGACCAACTTTTCCTGCTTCTGGTGTGAATATGCGGGATAGATGGTCGTAGGAACTCGGTGGAACGGATGCCCGAGCCGCAGGCCAGTAAGCTTGTATTCCCACACACCTACATATGCATCTAATGTATTGCAATCTTGGGTCCTTTGAAACAGCGCCCAGGCTCAAAGAAACAGCTAAATAGCCCAATTTTAGCAGGCAGTGAACTGCTGACAGCTACACGAACCTCATGAACTCCCATTCCGCTGCGTTAAGCTGCCAAATCTCCCCGTCCATGCAACCATGAAGATAACACCCGCCAATATATTCCAAAGCGCCACGGTCCCCAACAGATCTGGCCACAATTGGGATCCTGTTGCCTTGGAACATGGCGATGGCATCTCCAGGCTCGGCGGCAGGTGGTGCCCATCCAATCCGGCCACCTTCCGTCACGAAAAACGACCGATAGCCATAGGCCGTGTCAAAAATACCAACGAACGGCTCCTTCAGGTCCTGGAGCAATTCTGACTGTCAATAGAAGAGCTCGGGGTCGTGCTCCCATCTCCGCGTCAGGTATAGCTTCAAAGACATGTACCAGTAAGCAAAGGAATTCCCGACTGTACTGTCAGGGACAACTTCCTCTGCAAGGCTGTCTCCAGTTCGATTATATACCATAGTACGCCAGAAGGTCTCGAACATGTCCCCTGACATGACGTCGTCCCCGACAGACAGACTCGGGTCGCTAAGGAGTCGCGCCTTGGTTATAAATCGTAACATATTGATACTGTCTAGGTAGTATCGTTCTGGATCCTCCGTACAATAGGCACCACTTCCGTTATGATTGACGTTACCGGAGACAACGGGAGAAACTGTCTCTTTGATCCTATCAAAGATCGTGGCCTTGACTAGCAATTCTGGGGCCTACGACAGTATTGTGAGTCTAAGTAATTTTGGTTCTCGAATTAAAGGTATTTGGCCTGCTATAATTAAGCAACATACCTTGGAAAACGCAGAGGGACATTCTGATATGGTTACTGGTCGGGGACTGCTGGTTGGTGCTTCTGGATCCGTCATGATCTGGAATTCCGGCAGTGGGAATCCTGGGTGCTTTGACCGCCATTTCGGTGTCGAATATAGCGCTGAGATCTTTGTAGATGGAGTAGGTCCTGAGAAGAAGTCTGGGATCCACGTTGGCACTTGGATTCCTTGAGCTCGCGCATTTCGGCTTGGAAAGTCGGCCAGCCGATCCAACCCATCCATCATCGGGTACTTCGGGCTGCCCAGGAGTGACATGAGGCCGACCTGACTGGCCACTACGTCAATCTTCCTGGAGTAATCGATAAAATCATTGGGAACTCCTTGTGAGATGCCCACTAATGCGAAGAAGCGGTCCAGGACCTTGGTTGCATTCATGCCGGCAGTGATCATCATGTTGGCCCAAAGGGGCGGCGGGCTGTCCTCGGTGAACTGGAAGTAGCACAGAGCTATTACATCGGCGAAGAAAAGTCCTTCGTCGGGGTAGTGTATCTGCCGCGTGAGCTTGAGATCGGTATGTATCTCGATTTGATCGGCCATCCAGAGAAGTGTATCCACCTCTATGCTTTTTCTCCCCCGCCACATCTCCGCATACTCGGAGGCCAGAAGTTCCTGGACGATCCAGACGCGACTAAACCAGGGGTGGTGCAGAATCTTGAAGAGGTTCTTCCACGTCGGATCGAGTATATGACCCCTGGCGTCACCGTCGAACGGCTCGGGAAGGCCGCGCAGCGTAGATTTGAATAACCGGTAGTCCTGGCGGGTGCCTTGCAGTTCGAAACGGAGGTGCTCTGGGCACCTTCGGTAAGCAAGTTGGGCTAACTGGATTGCCTGGACATCGCCGTCCTCGAGAGGACCAAGCCAAATGATGGTAAATTTCGCGGCCTTGTAAATGTCTCTCATCATCCGGACTTGCTCGGTCTTCTCCACCTCATCGTTTTGGTTGATGCAGATTGCATCTGCCCATAAACCTCGGATTTTGTCTCCGACTCGACCTCGGCCTCGACGCAATCGATATCGGTATTCCATGAGCGCAGCGTGCAGGCTCTCGCCAATGGTAAGGCTTTTCCCGTTGCATTTTATGTGCTTTCTCGTCGCTTGGTCGCCCCACACGTACGAGAGTGCGTCGAATTCCGCTGTGTCAAGATTTTCTTCGACCAGCTTCAAACTGGTGAGCGGATTATTGAAGTCAACCCCACTATGGCACTCGATGTACATTACACGGATTTGTCGACCTTTTAGGCTAGTTTCGTAGTAGAATGGATCCTCGTTACTCGCCATGTTTTTTCGATATGACGTGAAGAACTGTGCTAATCTCATAAAATGCGAACTATTTCGATGTAGAAAAGTGGTCATTTTTGGAAGGTTGGAACTGTAGTCAAGCGGCCTCCAATCGGCCCACGGCGGAGGCAGCCTGAAATAACGAGATCGAGGTGGGACAGCGTCAGCAAGGCGCCCCATACTTTGCTGCCTAATCATGCACATGCAGGAGAACGTGGATGCTGGTGTACATCAAACCCTCTGTTGCTGACAGTTTCGCGCACCTGTGGGATACACACCTAGGTAGCACGTTCCCCTTTCCGCCGTCAGCTCTGCAGGCCCTCCACAGATATACTGATGCGGAGACATTTGCCTATACCGTACCAAGCCTTTCAGCAAACCGACTCTTCAAATAGGAGAATGCCGAGTAAGGCGAGTGTGAACAACAGATAAACGAAGGCGCTTTCCCTCCTGCCTCACATCACGGTGACCAAATCTGTGCGAAGTAGATGCCAAGGTTTTCGTGAGTTACTATGGCCCGCCCTCACTTAATAGTAATCACATGGTGGAAATAGCAATCACTTGCGCGAGTGCAGAAGTTTAAAACGGTTCAAGCGCGGCTTTTACGTTTGGCCTTCACTTTCTGGTTTAAATGATAAGGTGCGTGACTTTCTAGTGATACTCCGTTGTTAAGAGCGCGAGTACTTGATCAATTACGATTGAATTGAGGCAGGATTGTATTGCTTACGCTACACAGCCTGCCGAGTACTGTTTTTCGGTTCAAACAGTGAAATATTCTCCTTCATTGAAAGCCGTAGTGGCTCATTCGCCATCCTTTAGACCAGATATGTACAGTTTCTAAGGCTAGATCTTCTGATAGCCCAATGACTGAAACCATGTTGTTCACGCACACTGACCAGGGGTAGGGGGCATCACTTCGCTTGAGACTGACAGCACTGTTCAAGAACCGGTTCCCATGGGCCACCATCCACATCTTCACTTGTCATCTCTGCATTCCCTAGAGCGACACTATCCGCGTGCCAGCCCGCGAGCGCAATTTCGTAATCGTACGGAGAGCCGACCCTCCTACATTCGGTCCTCACTATGCGACGTCAAAAGCCAGTATTACTCGGACTGGCCTCCACTTGTTTTCTCCAGAACTCTACGACCGTCTCGAGAGCCGGCCGCTTTGCCGGATCCTCGACAATACAGGCTTCCACCGTCTCTCTCCAGCTCTCCGGAATGTCCATGGACTCCTTACTCCAAATCGTAGGATCCATAGTCTCCTCTCTCTGCTCCAACACGTGCCAGAAGGTCCTTCCCATCATAAACAACTCTGCAGCCTCGAGACCGCGCGAGTTCTCAGATTTCCACCTGACGTAGGCACCCCTGAGACCCTCTTCTGGCCAGGTTCCTGGCTGAGGGGTGAAGATGACTATAGGCTGCCCGTTTTGATCTAGACGCATCTTGTCAATGATCTTTTGGATTTTAGGTTTGAAGCCCAGAGTAGCCTCAGGGGGGTGCGTAGCCCGGCACATGCCCTGCTGCTGCCAGTCAATAATCCTCACGGTGTCATCATCCTCGACCAGGACGTTTGCGGGCTTCATATCCATGTGGAAGGTTTTGGCAACCCGGTGAGTATACAGAATTCCTTCTGCGATACCTAGGCACCATTTCGCCTTGGTCAATGGGGGAATTCTGAGTCGTTTCTTGTTTGCAAGGCCGACTTGCTCAGAGATCGTCTGCTTGGCCCGGAAGGGCTGAAGGAATCCGCAGATGCGCTCAGGCGACGTCGGAGTCGACACGAGAATGGGCGGCCGCGGAATGATGTTGGGATGTGGAGGCATGGTACAGAGGACCATCAACTCCTCCTTTAAGGAGTGCTCGCTGTATAATGCTCGCTTGTACACGGTCAATGGTCGCTTTTCGTGTTTCCGCTCGAGCCAGGCCGAGAAGTCAGCGCCTTTGAACACGTAGAGGGTAGACTGCGACGCCTGATCGGGTGTCTCGGAGGGACTGTCAATGCAGACACATTTAGCCTCATTTAACCCAGGGAGTATACTCGCACCAACTGTCGACAGTCGAGATATCTCAACCGTTCCAAATTCATCTGGTTGGGCTGTGACGCCTTGGCGGTTGAGGCCGTCAAAGAACTCGCCAATTGGAATCAATGTCTGGGCAAATTGCTCATATGAAGCCTTGTCCTCTGGGCGAAATCGGCTTCTGCCTTTTGCTCACTGTTCAATTGTCTCGGGACATTCTTTTGGGCCCCTTGGCGCTACAACTTGCCTGTTCCCACGGTCAAATGGTCTGCACGACCCATTCGCTCCGCTACATTATACCTGCCTTGCAACCACGAATACCAACCCCCATTAAGGATTGAAGTCGCCCAAGCCTCCTCCGGCTCAGCCGCCGGCTGGCCGATCATCCACAGTGCCTCCGCGTGTACGAATAGACGCTGACACGTCCAGTTTCTGCAGTCTCCCTGTCGGACACGACATAGCCATCCGTGCCACAAGCTGCTCTCCTTACACTTCCCTTCCCATCCACGGGCCTCCAGCCCCTTCGTTGTCGATAGCTGCACCAGCCCGTGCACTCTCGCTCCTCGGGCTGGCTCCGGCAGGGACAAACTGATGCGTTCATATTCGGGTCCTTAGCGGCGGACCGTGGAGCAGCTGTGTATAGGTCGGCTTGTAGAATAACAAGAATAAACACGAACAATGAAATCACCCCCGGGACCGGCGGTTTAGACGATGTTCGATTCTACAATCTGCAGCACGGCGACTACGGCATCGCTGACCATCAGGGAGGTAATGAAGCCTGATTTGCTCTCGGGATCTGGCGAGTTGACGGCCCCGGTGTAGGACAGGCGCGCGAAGTAGGAGGCCACGTTGGACACCTCACCGATGACGGCCGCGGACTTCTCGGCGGCCGCGGGCTTCTGGGCCAGCTCGTAGAAGTGCTCAATGGTGCAGTATAGCGAGGCGATGACGAGGAAGGCGTCGGCGGCGGCGCCATACCCGCGTGGGTCCGCCACCATCAAGCTCCGGAACAGGGGTGTGTTGGGCCGCGAGGCGAGCGCCTTCTGGCCTGGTCCCGAAAACACGAGCTGCACCAGCAGGGACGACCCCGTGAGCACCCTCACGAAGTCCCTGGTGGCCAAGTCTTCGATCTTGTCCCGCGGGGCGAACACCTCCGCCGCACCCCAGAACACGGCCTGCACGGTAGCCAGGACGGCCGAGAGCACGGCGAAGTCGTTCTCGCCCGTGGGCTGCGCGGCTTCCAACGCGGCCACGGTGGCAACCGCGGGGCCGAGGATGCCGGCCGTCATGTGGCCGGCTATATAGATGCCGAGCTGCGGGGGCTTCAGCGACGACGCGTCGTCGAGGGGCCTCGACGCTGGCGGCGCGGCCTTGCGAGCGTGTCCCTTCTGGGTGGTCGCGGTCTTGGCCGCCGGCGTCGGCGTCCCGTCGGTGCCGAACAGCGCGGCCAGCGTCGTCCAATCCCGGGCTGCGAGCACGGCCTGCGTGTCGGCGTCGTCGGGAAAGGGCGGCGCGTCGTCGTGGGTGATCTTGTAGACGACCGTGTAGCCGACGGCGGCCATCCAGGTGAAGAGGTCGAGGAAGGAGATGCTCGGGACGCCGATGGCTTCGAGGATGTCCGAGATGACGGGCACGTAGATCTCCGTGCCGAGGAGGCCCACGGCGGCGGGGGCGAGCTGCGCGAGCACGTCCAGCAGGGCGTCGATGACGACCTGCGCGCTCGACAGCATGCCCTCGGCGAAAATGCCGGCCATGCGCTTGAGTATGTCGTTGAGGCTCAGGTTGCCGAAGTCGTTGATGAGGTCGTGCAGCTTCTCCCAGACCTCCGCAAGCACCTGGCCCTGGTTGGCGAGGGCCGTCACCATGTCATTGAGGAGGGCCTGCGCGACGCTCGCGGACGGCTCCGTGCCGAGCACCGACACGGCGCCGGCCTGATCGCGGAAGTGGTGGGAGAGCAGCTGGGAGCCCGACGTCTGGCTGGCCATCGGGTTCGTCGCGTTCGCGGTCGCGTTCCCGCTCGCCGGCTTCCCCGCCGCGTCCCCAAGGGGCGACCAGTCTTGGATGCCGGCCCAGCTGGCCACCGTCTTCTCGACGTCGGCGACGCGGCTGTCAAAGGCCTTCCGCATGGGGCCGATGCGGGACGCCGTGTCCTGCAGGTACAGGCTCGTCACGTTGTGCAGCACATCCTTAGTGCGCCGGATGTCGTCCCACACGAACAGGAACTCGATGAAGCGCAAGGCGTCTTCGATAGCCGTCCCGATGACATTGAACACCCAGCCGACGGCGCCGACGACGGCGTCGCGCGTGTTGAGCAGGGCGCGGTAGGCCTTGTCGCCAATGGTGGCGAGGAACTGGTAGGTGTCGCTGATGGCGTCGTAGAGTACCTGGATGACAGGGTCGACGGCGGCCAACTGGAGCAATTGGTAGAGGTCGCCGGCCGCGATGGCGATGTCGGCGCCGAAGCTGCTCGGCGATAACGACGACGAGGCGAGGAGCGCCGTCGACGGGACGACGCGGCTCGCGCGCGCTGCTGCTGCCGTCCGCACCGCCGGCCGTCTAGGCGGCGTGCCGACGCCGTTGTAGACGGTCTGGAGGGTGGACAGGTTGGCGGCGGCGGCCTGCGCATCGGCGCCCGAGGTCGAGGGCGGGACGAGCCGCGCCGTCTGGACGGGGCCCACGATGCCGCCCGCCTTGACGCCGGTCGGGATGGTCGCGCTTTGGAGCGCGTCCGCCGTGTTGAGGGCGGCGAGCTTCCTGAAGCCCTTGTCCATGGGGTTGATGACGGTGGCCGTGTCGGAACCGCCGCCCGTGGACACGGTCAGCACGGTGCCGTTGACGTTGTCCGTCGCCTCGATGACCGTCACCAACCCGCCCTTGTCGGTCGGCACCGTAACGGGCGTCTGGCCCAGTACGTAGTACAGGCCGTTCATGTACACGGGCGTGCGCGTCGCCGCCGAGATGGCGAGGTTGACGCCCCGCGCCGGCATGTCGCTCGCGTCGGCCGCCCGCAGCATGGTCGTGTACGAGCGGAAGGCCAGTGACGTCTGCCGCGGCGGCGCGGCGAGGTGGATAGCCTGCGAGCGCCACAGCTTCGCCGGCGTGTCGGTGGCCTGAATCAGCTTCTGCAGCTGGCCGCCGCCCGACGCGAAGATAGTGTTGCCGCCGTCGCTGCGGTTGACGTAGGCCGAGATACGCTCGATGCCCGTGAGGAGAGGCACGGGCGCGCTCCAGGCGCCGGGCGAGGCCACCTGGTCCGTCACACACGAGAGGTAGTAGACGGCGTCGCTGGCGTTGCGGCCCCAGAGCGTGGTCACGCCGTCGTGGGTCATGGCGATCAGCGTGTCGGTGCCGGCGAGGACGTCGTTGGTGATGAGCGCCGTCCCCACGGTGCTGTCTGTGTTCTGGTCCTCGGCGGTGAAGCGGTAGAGCGTTGAGTTCCCGATGGCGTAGAGGTCCGAGGTGCCGTACGTGGCCGCTCCTCTCGTCGTGTCGCGGGCCGCGGCGATGGCCGAGGCGAGCGCGCCGCCGGGCAGGCCCATGCGGTTCGGCGTGGGAGGGCCCAAGCCAAAGACGTTGACGAGCGGCACGTAGACGAGCTGGGCATCGCCGGCGGCCGTGCCCGACGTGTACACGCCGTCGACCAAGGCGTTAGCGGCCCGGCCGACGCAACTCTGGTAGTTGCCGTCCTCAATGTCGATGGGCACGTCGTTCCGCACCCAGTAGGTGCCGGCCGCCTTGGACGGGTCGAGGCAGTAGCGCACGATGTCCCGGACCGGCGAACTGGGCGAGCGGTCGATGTCGATGACGAGGTACTGCTGGTTGTCCAAGGTTTCCGAGAAGAGGATGCCCGCGATGGAGATAGTGGCCGGTGCGCCGCCGGGGGCATCGAACGGATAGACCGTCCACTTCGGCGCGGCTGTCCAGGACGTGTCGGCGCTCGAGTTGGAGAGCGAGACGCAGAGGTTATCGGCGTTGCCGAACGACACGGCCATGGCCAGGCCGATGGTGCCGTCGAGGGCGCTCTGGCCGACGTCAAAGGTCCGCACGGTGCCGCCGCGGAACGCCCTCGCGATGAGGGCCGTGGAGAGATCCGTCAGGGCCCATCCGTTGGCCGTCTGGCCCGTCTGCTCCTCCATGACGTTGAGGACGCCCGCGGTCGTCATGGCGAACAGCAAGGCGTGGCCGTCGTCGGTCTGCAGGGCCTCGAACTTGGACTGCGGCGACACCACCTCGCCCTGCAGGTAGTTCTGCATCATCTCGGACGAGTAGGTCAGCGTCAGGGGCGTGTCGGCGCTGGATGCCGCGTTCGCCATGCACGCCGTCTTGGTGAGGCCCTTCATGGTGCGCAGAGACCGCGGGGCGGCCACGGCCCTGGCGGCGGCGGCCCTCGCCTCGCGAAGGCGACGCGACTGCGGCTTGGCGACGGCGGCCTGCGGAATCTGATTCAGGGGCGTGTTGACGTAGGTGATGGAGCAGAGGAGATCCTGGTAGTCGGAGAAGCTGGCGGATTTATAGGTGAAGACCCGCCCGCCGGGGAAGACGAAGTTCCGCAGCATGCTGAAGTCGATGGGGTTGAGGTTCGTGGCGGCGAAGCCGCTCATCTTGTTCTGGGCGTCGCTGATGAAGTCGTCGATGCCGGTGAAGAAGTTTCGGACGGGGTCGGGGTCAAGGTGCTGGGAGTCGTCCCGCGACGTCGTGCCGGTGTGCGTGGTGAGCAGGTCGCCGTTCTGTCCGACCGAGATGGTATAGACGTCGGTAATAGTCTTATTCACGATGTTCAGGTCCACGATGTCAATGGGGTCGATGATGGAACTCCTGTTCCGGAGGACAAATACGTAGATGATGATCTGCTGCGTCACGGTGAAGGTGCTTCCGCTGAAGGCCACGTCGCATGTGTACTTGGGCGCGATTTCGAACCTTCCCACGATCAAGCCTGACTGGTCGCTGTTGTCGGCAATGCTGCTGTATTCGATATGGATGACGTTGCTGCCATTACCGGATCCGGCCGCCGTGATGCCGGCCATCTGAGGCGTCTGCTGGTTCGTCAACGACCACCCGAAGTCGACGTCCCCCCACCAGTGAGCGCTGACACTGGTCGTGGCGGCGATGCACGATGATTTCACATAGCCACGCAGCTGCTGTATAATGAAGTTGCCTATGATGTCGCGCTTGATGGCGATGGCGCCGCTTTCCATGTCGACATCCATAGCGTCAACCCAGTTCCAGTTAAAGCGGTTGGCGGCCGGGAGCGCATCGTTGTTGGCGGCGCAGAGATAGCTGAGCGTGGCCGCCGCCTTCTGCAGGGGCGTCGGGTCGGCGACGGGATCGCCCGTGGCCTCGTCGATGTAGGGGTTCACCTGCAGTTGCGTGCCCGTTATAGCCAGCTGGGACGGGTCGGCCGCCGCCCAGAGGGCCTGGACGGCCACGAGGGGCTCGCCGTACTGCTTGGCGCTGGTGCCGTAGATGGAGACGAAGGACTGAAGCAGGATGGACTCGGCATAGGAGCCGGCCGGAATGCCCCCGAAGCTGGGCACGCTCTGGGGCGTGGCGTTCTCGAGATCCAACAGCAGCTGCTGCAGGCTGAAGCCGCCGCTGCCCAGGTTCAGCAGCCGGCCTTGGAGGGCCGACTTCAGATCCGGGTTCTGGGCAAAGTAGCGCGTGTCGAGATCCTGGGGGAGTTCCTGGGTCACCAGGTTGACCGTCGTCTGCACGTACCACGGATCCCCCGGCGGCTGGCTCCATACGCTCCACTTGCCCGTCACGCCGAAGCCCGTCAACGGCGAGTTCTCCACCACGGAGAACTGTGAGCAGTACATAGTGAAGCCCACCTGGTAGTTGCTGCTGCCGAATTGGACGACGGGAGCGGGCAGGTTCTTCGGCAGGACGCCCGGCGGCAAGCCCATCTGGAACTTGATGCCGCATATGAAGAGGGCCTTGGTGAGCGTCGTGATACGAGCATCGTCATAGGCGGTGCCGTCCGGGATGTCGAACGGGTTCACGTTGTTCGTCTTCGTCAGCAGGTCATCCAGCGTGATGAGCTGCGACGGGAGGCCCGTCTGCGGATCGGCTAGGAAGCATATGTACGTGGTGGGTTGCTTCCCCCCGCTGAGATATTCCAGGAGGGACGAGTTGATGCTCGCCTGCGTGGTCGCCACCACGACATCGTAGCCAAGATCCCCGCTCGACAAGAAGGACTTGCTGGCAGGCATGGTTTTGGCATGGGCGGCGCTGGGTCAAGGTGCCGACGAATTTATAAGTATATATAGAGATACATTGCAGCTACCTGCTGCCGAGGTGATTTGAAGAGATGGGTGAACTCCATATGTCTTCGAGAAGGACGGTTGATTTATCGAGCTTTATATACATGGACCACGACTAAAAGCATCGAGGCGAAACATGGACAATACCCAACGCACATGCCCTTCACATGCCCTTCACATGCCCGTCGCCATCTCCAGTCAACTCGGCATCCGATGCTGCCCTCCAGCTGAACCGTTAGCTGCTCGTACTTATGCATCAGCCATGAATATACGACAAGACATTGGAGCAAACCCGGCATCTTTCCAGCTGAACCGTTAGCTGCTGCAACTTCTGTGTCAGCAATGCATATACGACAAGACATTGGAAGGGACTGTCAACCTCCACGCTTACCCCGCTCACCTTCGCCCACGATCATCACATGCTACACCCTCCACGTCCATTTATGCTTCGGGGGCACGACATATATAACACCCACGAAATACGAGAATCGATATCGTAACGTTGGACTCCTGAGGTATGGGATTGCGCCTGGTCTACCCTGATTATCGGGCTGCCACTGACAGTCCTACAGCGAGTTTCAGATTAGTGAGGTAACCTACGTCACCAAAGTCGAAAGTTTGTCGCTCTGAACGTCGAATTAGTTTGAGTTCTCTTACAGTTAGGTGCAAAGGTCACTTCCTCTTTAAATTCTGGAACTTTTCCTCTGGGGCGAAGAGACAATTCTAGGTACAAAAAGCTACTTTGATTTGGTCCAGAATTGGTCCTTTTCATTTGGTGGAGGCGCCTGATCCTGACAGATTGTCACGGACTGAGAAAGGAGGCACACGTGACGGGCGGTCACGTGTGTAGACGACGACGACATCCGACACTCTTGAAACGCGAGGAGACCTGATTCCTGTCCTTTTCCTCTCCTCGCGCTACGTCTTGTATCTAGAAGCGACTCTAGCTGTGCTAGCAATAGATCCTCTAGTTGAGCGTATTTACTAGCCTGATTGAGATGTGAGACCCTCACACAGATGAGGGTCGCTTCTGGTTCCTTTGAGTAGATAACTCGACAAAGAAGTCAGCACCCCACTCTGGATAATCTGGACCTGTCAAAAGCGGAGGATTGAGAGGTGGGTCATGCTGACAGTTGGAAAGTGTGAGTGCAGAGAGGAAGGGAGTTTTGCACATAACTATAGGATGACACCAACCACACTCTCTCACTGCTCCCGCTCGCTTCTCCGCGCGGGCTGATAGCTCTTGCGCCTGCACAACACACTCGCCCTTTCCTCAAACTCCTCCCGTACACGAAACTGAACCCGATTGGCAACTCGGTCGCAATTTGGAAAAGACAATCCCTCGTGATCTCAAAACAAGGCTGGGTCTGCAGCGACCAACCAATCTGGATTCAACGGCTGGCCTTTCTCTAAGTCTCACCGGCAATTTCTTAACCCTGCTGGGGAGGAGCGCCGAGAGGGTTGAAGATACATGTAAGTCCTGGGCCTAATTCGCGGGGTCATGAATGAAGACTTGGAGATGCCGTTGGACTGGGCATCATAGATTCGATTTAGGCCGGAAGAAACAATGGCCACATTACGCAATCTGGTATCGGAAGACTGTTGCTTGTAGTCTTCGGGTTGCTTGCCTGCCGAACCCCTACCAAGGCGTGCAGTCCTTAACACCGACGATTAGAGGCAACGCTTTCGTATCCGGTTGAGGACTGGCCTCACGTATAAACGGCTGCTGTATCGATCTAGTCGTTCGACCAAGGGTGTCGTCCGTCATTAAGCCGATGAACTATGACGAATCGCCCTGGTATATCGCTCGTCTAACGTTAAAAAAGTCTGCACAAGTCGTAACCGAGGTCTAATCGCTATCACCAACCGCAACGACCTCCACAGTGTTCTTACAGCTGCCGTGTTAGCTTGAATCACGGCTCGCGAGACAAGCAACCAGAGAGCAAGATGCAAATCTTGCCAAGTCGGGCAAGGTGACCTCTCGGCTAAAGCATGACTGGGAATGTAGAGGAGCGGGGATTTCTGTCCGACTTTGTCCTTGACTCAAAGCACGGTCGATCAATGAGCATATCTGCATTAACTACTAGTTGCCTCATGGGCCAACTCATGCTTGCGGGGTCGTCCTCGAGGACGTGTCTTCGTGTCTTTGCCAGGTTTCACGAACTTCAGACGAGTTTTCTTCGCAATTCTGGCTCCCCCACTGGTTTATTCGTTTTTGTCCCAAACTTAGCCTCAAACTTGCCTATCAGTTCGGGGGCGTTGATCTCGTGCTCCCGCACGAGAGTTGCCTTCCAACGAACCAAGTAGTGCACCTCGCCATGGATGATTTCTTTACCGATCAGCTCGGTTATCTCCCACTCCCCATCGGCGGCCACGTCAGCAGAATGGCCCTGTTCAGGTCCAGCGGAAGTCCTCATAGTTGACTGGCCCCCATAACCGTGGACATCGTCCACGTCAACTATAAGTTAATCTTCGTGGGTCTTGTCCGCAAATGCTTCGACATTATTCTCAACGTAAACTGGAGCTGGGATAGTGGCCTCGCTTTTTCCCACCGCTGCATTACTGCGTACAGCGTTCTTTGCTTCAATTGCAATTGCGATAATGCTTTGGGCTGTGTGGAATTAGTGGGTTAAACATGCTGCGAATCTTCAGACTTACCTGTCTTTTTCAGGGATTGAGGATCGATATGCCCAGCATCATGAGCAGGAAGATCAGTTAAAGTCGCCGACCGAGCTCCGTTGGCTCGGTCGAGGCTTGTTGTCCCTTTCAAAGTTGCCAGTGGGGTTGCACCATAGGGAGCATAGTTGGTGGCGGGGCGATCATCGGTCCCTGACATTGCTAGGTTTGATCTTTGTACGTCGCTGGTACTTGGGCCGTCATGTCGCTGCGATAGAATGATGCTAGGCCTGGAGATTGGGCCGCTGGGTCTATCGTCGGCTCCATACATAGCATTCCGTTTCTCTGTGCCGAATCAGCATGAATATTGAACAGGACTGCCACAGAATCCGACCTTGACAGTTTCCATCTCCTGTGGAATTCTGATTTAGCGGGCCCCTGCATTGTTCTGGCGGAAGCACAATATCGCTCCTTGTGAGGTCGATAACCCCGGTAGTGGCTGAAAGTCGTTCCGATGGTCGGAACTCGTCGTCGGAAAAGTCGACACTCTGCTCACTCATTTCTGGGCTGGGGCTTGACACAAGCTTCGATCTCACCCGGCCAGGTTTCTTGCTCTCAGATATTCGGTTGTGTGATTCTTTGGCTAGGGATGGCTTAAAACTCTTGGTAAAAGGGTCGTAATCCTGGAATTGTAGATTCATTGTTGCAATTAGGGTAAAGGTGGTAGAAACGACGGGGAAACGGGGTCTGCAGAGCAGAATCGAAGGAGTCTGATTTTGCGGAGGATGGTTATTCTAAAAGGGGAGGTAAAGACGAGTCTTATAGCTTGAACTTGGGACATGGAGCAGATCTCACTCCTTCCGCTTGTGGAATCTCCTCTTTCGGAAATGCCGAGTAGCATTGCCTCATCCCGAGCAAGGACTGAGCTCTTTCCTAAAAGAGCATCTTCTCCAATCGATGATAACGCATCTTGTGTAACTTGGAACGCTCAAGATTGACTCAAAGATTGCCTAATTCGGCAGCAAGCTGGGTGTTTGGAGTGTCTCGGTGTAGACCTCTGATTTCCCTGATAACGGCTGAGGTGGATAAGGTTTAGCAAAAAGTCCTCTACCCGTGTTGTCCCAACAGGAAGCTTGCCCGAAGCCGCTTGGTTATATTGTCTCTCCCTAGCGCCATAGAAGTGCTGTTATAGATCTTACTGCCGCTCCTAAAGAGTTATATGGCTTAGTTCTGTTTTTGACTTGCTGATATGGTTGGTGGTTCTGGGCCTCTGAGTTGTTGTAATACCGGCAATTGGCCCTTGATGAGGATGTCGTCGGTCTCTGCTTGAGGGATTTCTGTGTAAACTCTAGGCAAAGCCCTTGGCTGCTGCCGTGTAATGACCAATAGCCTGTTACGGTAGATGAATCGCGTCTTTGGTCTTATAACTCTTTGGTAGGCTATCGGCAAGGCGGTGTTTCGCCTTGGGTTGTAATTGAGGCCTCCAGAGCCGCTGCTTTGGCAAGCGCATGATATTGATCCTTGCCTGCTCGTTTTTTTTTTACCAATTATGGGCGTTTCTTTATGGCCGATAAGACCCTTTCAAGGGAACCAGCAAGCCTGCGCCCTTAAAGTTCTCTTACAAACTTGTATTGTACCGGGCCGAGACAGCTCTACATGAAGATCTTCATTGGCTCAGACGTGACCGGGGTTTAGCGGAGCTCAGGCCAAGATTACTATAGACGAGTCAGTCCAAGGGGCTGATCGCGAGGACGTTGGATGGCAATGGCCAGATGCAGGTCGGCACGGTCATGCTCGGCGGTGATTCGGCTCTATTCGTACACTGTAACGTCAGTACCGCGATAGGTGTGGCAATATCAGGGGCCGAAGTGGGGGCTGAGGATGGCCTAGGGTGTCCATCTGATGCCAGAGATGATGGGCAGGGCGAGATGAGGCCTCCAATGCTTTCGTGGCCGTAGCTGGGGCATGAAGGCGGGACACTCGGGGACCCCGAAAGACCGTGGTAGGCTCACTGACTTTCGAAAGACACACTGGCTTCTTTTATGCTTGCGCAAGGCGTAATTGTCTCTTCGCAAGGCTCACTCTTGGGGAGCCGTATGCGGGACCTGGTTTGTTGGTCGTCTTATGACCGCGAAGGAGACATGGTCGTTGGCGATGGTGTGGCCCAATACAGGGTTAATATCGCGAGCAATGCGGCGAGTCCGAGTTATTCGTGACTGTGTAGATAGAGAGTATAGTCACAGGTCTGCGAAAGGTTAGCCAGAGGAAAAGAACGCGATGGAGGCCCTGGAGACTAACGTTACATAGGAACCCTCGAAAGGGTATTCGAGAGAAGAGGCCGTAACGGTGAATGTGGCAGAGACGGTGATGAGACGGTCACCTAGGACCTTGTTCTGTGCCATGGCAGAAAAGTTGATGAAGGCCTAGAATTGGGACTTGTAGGAGGGAGTGTTGTTGATTTTATACGCGGCAGAAAAAGGTACGTATATTTGAGTGGGACGGCAGAAAAGGTACGTATCTTGTGGAGTGACCGGGTGTTTGGGGGGGGGCATGGCATGACCCACCCGAGACCGCCATGTCCCGAGGAGGAAACCGACTCAGGCGGTGGGCATTCCACGCGAAATAAAATTGCTAATTTTATATTAGTTGTATAACCCTAGTCTTTGTATAGATTAACAAAGCATATTCCTAAGATGTATAGTTCTGGCGAGGTGTACTGAATAATAGTGTGGTTAGGGGCACCTTCGGTGCGGTAGTAGTGTTTGAGTAAAGGTTGGAAACGCTTCAATTGCTAGTAACTGAATTGTACTGACTTTGAGTGGGCGACCGTTCGCCTGCCTCAACTACCCTCCGACATTGACTCACCCGCCAGCACGCGTGGGTGGCGTCTGGTGCGAGTTTTGAAAGCCGGAAAATTCGCTATGAAAACCAACCAACTTCAACCTTGAATAACCTAACAACCCTAACCCTACAGGCAACCAAACTAAATATATAGAAACTTTAGAAGAAAGCATATCTAATGATATAGTTTATATACATTTTAGATAAGGAATAAGGGAAATGTAGAGGTCTGAAGTTAAGGGGTAAATATAGCCTAAAAAATTAACTCACGGCCATACAACTCATCTCCCGGCATGTATGCCCTATACGCACTTGGTGAGAAATTTTGTCGTTTCCATTTAATACTTAATTGTCTGGCTAGGCTTAAAAGTCTTATAGAGCCTATTAGTAGTTTATTAAATTCCTAAGAGGTTCCTATATATTTGTCACCGGGTTGCTAATGACAAAACGCCCTATAGGTCCGTAGCTAAGCTAGGTTCGACAAAAAGAGAAGAAGAAGAAAAAGAAAGGAACCTTCCCTCCTGAGTCAGGATTCCGCGGTTTTATACCCGGAATCCTTAGGCATCCGGCTAATCCGGATCTTATCCCTCTACGGGCCATGCCCTTAACATTACCCCCCTCCCCCCTCTATGTATCCCTGCAAAGGGGTTAGGGCACTCGGCGCTTGGGCTACCCGGGCCTGTTAATAAGCCTCTTTGTCTTGAATTTCGGCCGGATTCTTTTTCTTTCCTAACATCTATCCTTTTCTTTCGGTAAGTTATTTCCGTAAGAATCTCTACAGAATCCGTGGCTAAATTCTTGGAATTTAGTAAAATCCTCTTAAAAGCCGAGAAAATCTAGTCGCTTAGCATACCTAATACGGTTATCTATCTTTCTAAGGTTAAGAACTAGGTAGATTTTTTTAAGTCTTAGAATCTCGAGTAAAAATCCTTAATTTTCTAACTAAATAGGCAGGATAATAAGTATAAATATTTTCCTTGCCTTTCCAGAGGTTATAACTATAAGACTTTTTTAAGCACCAAGACCAACAAGGCCCTTAAGGCCTATTTAAACTACCATAAAAACCATTATATATATTTCTAGGATTCTAAGCCTTTTTATCTAAAATTTACTAACTTATACTTAGTTATCTATACCACCATTTTCTAAAGATTAAGTGTCTTCAGCAGTGTTCATTCAGCAGGGTCGCAGTAAGGTGCCTTGAGGCAAATTGGGACGGTGTGTAAGTGGTCTGGACAACTTTATATTAAATTTAAGTAGGCTTCTATCAGCCCTCCTTATAGTCCTTCCAACATTATATTACCCTATAGGCATGTATGGGTTGGCTCTATGTTATGAACCAACCCGTTAGCACTAGGGAAACCATCAGGACAGCGTCGGGACAGATGCCGCGACGTTAAAGAAATAACACTAAGGCAGAGTCACGAGACACGCCAAGACCAGGGTTAGGACCTAGGACCTCCCTACAAGGGTAGACCAACAAGACCATCAGCAGTCCCAGCAACTACAAACTAGACCACAGACATCAACAGCAGTCCAAACAATCCAACACATATACCACGAATAAAGAGTTAAAACATATAAGGACATAGTCATCACTACTATAGATAGCTTCCATAAAACAAACTCTTTAGTTATTAATCTAAGTATTTAGTCTAATAACTAGATAGCCTTATAGCTAGTAATCATACTCACAAAATCATCATATCTTATACAAGTATAGTTAAGTATCACCTCTACACCATACTACTAACATAAACCCTATAAAGGTTTAATATAATCATTATATTTTAACAACTCTTATTTAGTACGGCTACATAGTCACCAACTATGCAATATCAATAACACAATAGTACCCTAGACTCCCACCACCTCTAACATTAATAACAACAACAATACCCAAGACACAGCAGCACAAATCACAATACTCTAGCAGGAAATCAACTTCCTCCATATAGCCTAGCAAGCCAAGGCCTATAAGATAAACAAGCCCAGCCCCTACAAGGAAGACAAGGGAACCCTCCAGGGATTCCTTACTCAATACCATACCTACTTTAAACACTACAAGTACTAGTTCAACACCTATCACAATAAGATTATTTTTACTAGAACCTAGCTTAAAGTCAACACCCTTATATAGTTTAAACCAACCCTAAGGGACTATCTAGAGAACAAAGAACATGACTAGGATAACAATATTAAGAAAATCTTCAAGAACTTTAATCATTTTAAACAAGCTCTTAAGGATACCTTTAGAGACCTGGATAAGGAAAGATCTACAAAACATAAACTCATAAGACTCAAACAAGGAGGATTAGCCTCCAAATACATAGTATACTTTAAGCAACTCACTACCCATATCAGTTAGGGAGAAGATATACTCATAAGCTAGTTCTATAAAGGACTTAAGGAAAACATTAAAGATAAAGTTTTTAAGATAGACCAACCTGATAACTTTACTAAGTACGTTACCATAGCTATACATATTAATAATTACCTCTTTAAACAATAACAAGAGTAATAATGTAAGAACCCTAAAACTATCTAGAAACCTCGAACCCAGCTAAATACTAGAAGAAAATACCAATATAGTAGTAACTTTAATAGTAATTAGCAACCTCAGTACCAACAAGGATACCATAGCACTACAACAAGTACTTACACAAGACCTATAGAGCTCGACACAACTTAATAAAAGCCTCATAACCAGGAATACTATAACTATAAACAGAGAGGATACTTTACTAAGGAGTATCACAAACCTAAGAAGTAATGAAAACCCATCCCTAAAAGACAAAGGTAGGTTAATATAACCTAATAAGAAGAGCTACCTAAATAATATAGCTACTTGCTTAATAAGAAATACCCATTATACCCAAAAGGTAGGACAGACTATATATATCAACCTAATCTCTATATAGAATATCTAATCCACCCTAATAAGTAGGAACCTGAAAATCTAGACAACCTACTACCTAATTCCAAGTAAGTAGTAGACACTAATAAATAATACAAAACCCTTAATTAGACCTTCTATTTTAATAATCAGTATATACTATACCTTTTAGAGAAAGAAGCCTCTAGATGGTTCCTTACAGAGCCTTAACAGGAACGATAGTTAGTAATAAGAAGACAAGGACTACTATACAAAACAGTAATAAAGGATAGTAACTCGGATTATTTAAGTACTGAGTATACTAGAGTAGAAGACTCCCAGAAGGATACCTAGAAGAAAGGTAGTCTACTATAGACCAACTAACTAACAAAGCAAAATAAAGACCCTACTAAAAGCCCTAATAAAAACCCTGAAAAATACCTAAAACATAGCATTCCCATCACCCTAGATACCAGTACTACCAGGATTACTATCATAGGAATCTAGTTAACTCAAGTAATTAGAGAACTTAGCTAACTACCTAAATAATATAGAATAGGTAACAAACCACACCTATAGCTAGGATACCCAGAATATTAGGAAATCCCTTAGGCCTCCTATATTTAGAACCTCTACCACACTTACTTTAAAGAAAAAGCCAAGTTTAACTTATTTCCCCAACACTTTAGTAAAAGACCTATTACCAGGGTATATAAAGAAGACGAGCTGTATTACTAAAAGCCTAGTAAATATAACAAGGAAAAGGCCTATACTATTTTTACCTTAAACTCCTAGCTACTACTAGAATGCCTACGGGGTAGGCAGTAACCTCAAGACTATAGATTACTAGGATACCCTATTCATAGAGAATACAAGCTAATAAGCTAGCATAATAACTAAACAAAGAAATAGTATATTATAAAAACCTAGACTAGAAACTAGAAGGAATTAAGAAAAGATAACGATTACCTATAAGGGGACAACAGCTAATCAAAGACCACAGATCCCTATATACAATATAAACAAGTAATTACACATATATTCTACTAAGGGTAGAAATTAACAGGAAGACATATAGCGTACTATTAGATAGTAGCACTTAGGGCAACTTTATATTACTAGATATCATCAATAGAAACAAGATCTCTTAGTATTAAAAGGAAGACCCCTATAAACTTAGTACTATAAAAGGTATAGAAGTAGGATATAGAGATAAAATAATTAACATAGAGACTAATCATCTACTAGTCTTGATCCAAGGATACACTACTTCTATAACTCTAGATATCATAGATATAATACATCACGAACTAATCTTAGGACTTCCATAGCCAAGGGCTACAAATCCCCAAATTAATTAGACTACTAGCTAGATCTACTAGGACAATGCTATTCCCTAGGAGAAGGTTATAATTAATAGTAAGGGATAGAGTTTAGTTACTAAGGATAGCAAAGAGACATACTTAAACAAACCCATAAATACCTCTAAAAGTAGTTAAAGAAAGACTTAGCTTTAGGAAAATAGAGAAAGATCAGACTAATCTCAGACCTTAAAAGAAGGTAGAAGTTAATCAAAACTATAAGAAAGTCATAGTCCACCACAAACTAACTATTCAACTATATACTAACAGGAAACATGATAATACCTCCTCTACTTATAGTATAGAGAAGAGAAGGCCCTAGCAAGACTCGAAAGAGTACTATATAAATATTACAAATTCAGAAAAGTATTTTAAGAAGAACTTAACACAGGAATCCCTAAACATAATTAATAAGATCACGAGATACCCCTATAAGAAGGAAAGATACCCAGCTTCTTGAAAATCTATAAACTTAATAAAGAAAAACTCAAGGTACTTAGGGAATACCTAAACAAGAACCTTTAAAAAAGATACATACAACCTTCAAGATTACTAGTAAGATACCTTATTGTTGGAATAGCACTGAGGCTGATCGCACATAGCCATCTTGGCTAGGGATGATGACTAATCAGGCAAGGGAGTGCATGCAGACCTCTTAGGTCTGCGTACGAACTTCCCCGCTTGTTTTATAGTTTAGACAGACATCAACGAATTCAGAACCAATTGCACAGACACGTACGTACGTACATTACGCCATATGGCAAAGGCCATTCAACACTTATCCTATTTATACCTAAGAAAAACAGTAAGCTATAACTCTATATAGACTACTAACAATTAAACAACATCACTATTAAGAACTAGTACCTACTATTACTTATTAAGAAACTATAAGACTAACTTAAAGGAGTAAAATAGTTTATAGCTCTAGACCTTAAAGGAGCCTATAACCTAATCTAGATAAAGGAAGGAGAAGAATAAAAAACTATATTTTAAATATACTATAAATACTATAAATACATGGTTATACCCTTTAGACTAACTAATATACTAGTATTATTCTAGGAAATAATTAACTAAGTCCTATATAAGTACCTTGATATTTTCATTATTATATACCTTAACGATATCCTCATCTTCTTAACAACCCTTAAAAAATATAAGGAGTATATTAAACAAGTACTCTAGAAACTCTAGAATACAAACCTCCTAGTAAAACTAGAAAAGAGCTACTTTTATATATAAAAAGTCAACTACCTTAGATATATTATTAAACTAGGATGTATCAAGATATAGAAAAACAAGGTCAAAGTAATTAAAGAATAGCTAGTACTAAATAACATTAAAGACATCAGGGTATTCCTAGGCTATACTAATTTCTATAAACAATTTATCAGGAACTATAGTAATATTTACAAGCCTCTTACAAACCTTACTAGAAAGGAATAAACATTTAAATAAATAAAGGAAACTTAGTAAGCATTTAATAAAATCAAGGATAAGGTTACTAAGGACCTAGTACTTAAAGAAGTAGATCCTACTAAAGAGTTCAAGATATATATAAATACCTTAGACAATATAGTAGGTAGAGAACTTACTTAGAGAGATGAGCAAGGATAAGTATACATCATTACGAACTTTAGTAAGAAATTTAATAGACCAGAAACACGCTATACTATACCTAATAAAGAGTTCATGGTGATAGTATACACATTTCAGGAATAGTAATAGTACCTTATCAAAGCTAAGGAACAAATCAAGCTCTACACAGATTACAAGAACCTAATAATATTTACTATAACTAAACAACTTAACAAGAGGTAGGTTAGATATATAGAGTTTCTCTCATAGTTTAACATCAAAGTTATATATATAGATAGAATTAAAAATATCTAAGTAGATACTCTTAGTAGGTAACCTAACTACTAGAGCAAGGAATCTCTTACTAAATAGACGATCTTCAAAACTTAGGAAGATAAAAGCCTCTTACTTAACCAAGAACTCGACACTATACTCAGGATCAACATCATACCTAAGAAAACACCTACAGATCCTAAGGAACAAAATAACCTAATCAAGGAAATACACAAAGCCCTAGTATATAAATATCAAGGTATATCAATAATAATCAAGAGGATTTAACAAACCTACTAAATCCTAAATCTTAGATAAAGAACACAAGAAGTTATTAGGTAATATAACTTTTATAATAAAAACAAAGCTTCTAGATATAAACCATATAGACTATTAAAACCCCTACTAGTACCTATAACTATATAGTTATCCATTAGTCTAAACTTCATCATTAAGCTACCTCTCTTACAAGAACCCTTAACTAAAGTACTTTTCAACAGCATTTTAGTAGTAGTTTATAAACTAAGTAAGTATATATACTTTATATTATATAAGAAAGCCAGCATAGTAGAAGAACTCATATATACATTTCTACAAATTATTATAAGTAATCACGGAATACTACACAAGATTATATTAAATAGAGATAAACTCTTTACATCAAACTTCTAGAAGTTACTAATAAAATAACTTAGAACTAAATACAAGCTCTTAATAATAGCATACCCATAAATAGACAGATAAACAAAACGAATTAACTAAATTATAAAATAATATCTTTAATATTACATCAACTAGTTACAAGATAACTAGGTTAAACTACTACTATTAGCATAGTTTGCCTACAACAGCATAATAACTAGTATAACTCAACAATTACCTTTCTTTATAGTCTATAAATATAAACCCTAGGCTTACTATAAAGCCTTACCTAACAATATAATAATAGAATTGGTAGAATAAAAAACAATAAGAATTAAACAAATCTAGAGGGATGTCTAAGACAAACTTTCTTTTATACAAAGTAGAATAATAAAATACATAAACTAGAAAAGAATTAAAAGACTAATTCTCAGGAAGGGAGATAAAGTCTACCTTCTCTAACAAAACATTAAAACCAAGCACCCTAGTAATAAGCTTAACTATAAGAAGATTAGACCCTTTAAAATCTCCAAGAAACTTTCAGACACTAACTACAAACTCTCATTACCTTAGGGAATAAGGTAATATCTAATCTTTTATATTTCACTCTTAGAACTAATACTATAAAATACAAGAATTAAAACATAGATTAAAACCATTAATAAATATAATAAAGAATACGAAGTAGAACAAATCATCAACTCACAACAACACTAAGGAATAATAAAATACTTTATTAAGTAGAAAGATTATAACCCTAGCGAGAATACATGGGAGCTAATTGAAAATCTTACTAGTTACAAGCAAATCCTTTAACAGTACTAGGCCTAGGACTAAACTAGCTAAAAATAAAATAAAAAGAACTAAATTAAATAAGTAATATAGGAACCTTACCAGGAGTCAAACCTAGATCTCCTGCTCAAAAGCAAGCACCCTCCTAACTAGGCTATAAGATCTTTAGTACTACTTACCCAAGATAGTCTAGAAGAAACAGAAATAATTACCCTCTTAAAGAAAGCTATAAGGCTATAGAACTAAGAACTAATAAAAAGGAGATAATAATCTACCTTAAAGGAACTACTAGGAATCAAACCCAAGTCTCTAGTCCTAATTACTAGTATTCTACCCATTAAACTATAGAACTATATAGGTAAGGTAGATCACCATCTCTAAAAAAACACTATAGGCCCATACCTATATATATAAACCTAGGAACTAGTCAAACTAGCAAGGGAAAAAGTAAAAAGGGAATACCTTACTAAACTAAGCTACTACTAAGAATTGAACCTGGGTCCTCTTACTAAGGGTAGGAAGCTCTACCAGTTAAGCTACAAGAGCAGAAAGAGTCTAGTAAGCTACTCCTAACAGGAAGATAGTAGGACCTATTAGTATAACAAGGTCAAGAACTAGATAAACTACCTACAAGTACATTCCCTTCACTACTAGAGATAAGCAAGCCAAGAATCTCTAACAAGTCCATACCCTTACTTACCATAGAACTCTAATCAAAAACACCAACATCCCTACCAGTATAAAGCCAGGCCTCCTAGTCACCAAGGCTACCACTCGCATCAGGCAAACCCCAACAAACAACCTCAGTAGATTATACAATAATCCATTACTCAGCCTCAGCCTCCTTATACTTGACTTAATCTAGTTCCTTAATTATATCCAGACCATAGTAAATAGTGTTTACTATTCTCTTAGCCCACAGGCAGCACTACTTTTAAAGGTACTATACCTTTGTGTTTACTAGCATAGCCTCCTCCTCCACAGCATCTAGCTTATTTTCAATCAGGGAGTATTAGCAAGCAATCTTCTACATCTAAGCCAGGGTAAGCCCATACATGTCATAGTTCCCTCGCTTCCTAAATATACACTTAACACAGTAGGAAGAGTCCTCCTTAAAAGCAAAGTAGACAACGTTACTTAACTTACAGGATAAGCAAGTCAGCATCTCTAAATAACAAGACAAGGTAGCAAGGTAGAGGGCTTAGGACTACTTAGTCTTCTTACAAGGACAAGATAATTTCAAAACCTAAGAATTTTCAACCCTACTAGACATGATAAATTAGGAAGGCATAAACTAATATATAAATAATATACAAGAAGCTTACAAAAGTATCTTTAAGGATAAAGGACATAAGAAGGGAGATAGTATTATAAACCAACCCGTTAGTACTAGGGAAACCATCAGGACAGTATCAAGATAAATACTACAACGTTAAAGAAATAACACTAAAGCAGAGTTACAAGATATACCAAGACTAGGGTTAGGACCTAGGACCTCCCTATAAGGATAGACTAACAGGACCAGTAACAGTCCTAGTAACTACAAACTGGACTATAGACATCAATAGCAATCTAAACAGTCTAATATATATACTATAAATAAAGAGTCAGAACATATAAGGACATAGTTATTACCACTATAAATAGCTTCCATAAAACAGACTCTTTAGTCATTAATCTAAGTATTTAGTCTAATAACTAGATAGCCTCATAGCTAGTAATCATACTCGTAGAATCATCATATCTTATATAAGTATAGTCAAGTATCACCTCTATACTATACTACTAATATAAACCCTATAAAGGTTTAGTATGATTATTATACTCTAGTATAAGAATAGCAAGGCTGGAAAATTCGTCCTTTAGACCTACTATTTTTAACTTTAAATAACTAGCTAACCCTAATTTTAATAATAACTAAACTAAATATAAATAAACTTTAGAAATTAGATTATTTAATAAATTAAGTTATATATTATTAAACGGAAATACTTGTATAGGCGCTGTATATAGAGAGTTACCTTAGACTTGGTACTGGATTTCCTCTAAGTACCTATAGGGCATGCACGCCGAAAGATGAGTTTGGTAGCCGTGAGTTGATTTTTTAGGCTGTTTTAAGACCCTAACTTCATACCTCTACATTACCCTTATTGCTTACCCAAAAAGTATATAACTTAGTTTATTAGATAGCCTGTTTTCTAAAGTTTATCTACACTTAGTTTAGTTACTATTAGGGTTAGGGTTGGCTGGTTATTTAAAGCCAAAGATAGTAGGTCTAAGGGCCGAATTTTCCGGCCTCCCTATCTGCGTACCAGAGCCAACCCACGCATGCCCGTGGGTAAGATAATATTAGAGAGACTGTGAGGAGGGCTGATAGAAGCCCACTTAAATTCAATATAAAGTTGTCTAAACCACTCTTAATTGTTCCAACAAGGCCTCCAGGCACCCTACTACTACCTGACACCTATTTGATCTACTAACCTTTACATATATTTTTTAGGTAAGAAATAAGGGTAATATAAAGTAAGATTTTAAAATAGCCTAAAAAATTAATTTATAGCTATTAAACTTATCTTTTAGTATATATACTTTATAGATATATAGCTGAAATTAAGTATTTTTATTTAATATATTTCTTTTCTAATTATAAAGTACTAGAAATATTATAAGGTTTAAAGAGAAGATATTATTTATATTTTTAAAATAAAGATTTTATTTAGAGATTTTAGTTTTTAAAATTATATTATTAAAATCTTAACTTTTATTATTAAAAACGTAGACACTAAAGCCGAGCATAACAGGTGCCCAAGTTCTGCTAGCCTGTCACGAACGTAATAGAAATAGAACTAGGGTTTGACTGTTGGTCCCCTGGAGGCGTAGATAAACCCTACAGGCCAGCTGGATAGGCCAGTAGAAAGAGGCACGAACCAACGGGCACGTGACTAAGACACTTGCTTACCTAAGCCCTGAATCACTTGGATCACCAATAAGGCAGTAAGCCAAGTAAGCCGACTGGATTACTACGGATTACTGGATTACCAGTAAGCCCAGTGAGCTATGACAAACCGTACTAAAGAGATAGACATATAAGGACACACTTATTACCAGATAGCTAGATAGTATAGACAGCTCTTTAGTAGTTAATCTAAGTATTTACTCTTGAATAGCTTTTACTAGCTTGTAATTATTGTTAGAAACTCTATTGTTTAATCAACTGCCTTGTTATATATTTTAGACATAAATCTGATCTTTCGGTTTAGAGAACCTAGAAACTCTTAATTATTATATTTTAACTATTCTTGTTTATATATTACAATGCAGACTTTAAGCAATATTATACGTAAATCTCTTTATAATGTCTGGATTTAGAAACAACTAACCTTAATGCAACCTTGCCTAGAAATTAGACGACGCAAGCCGTAATAACAGTAATACCGGAATAAATCCCTAACAGCTCCTTGAGCTGGTTAGCAAAATAACCAGGCTCTGCGCCTTTATCAATAGGTAGGCTTGCCAAAACAAAGAAATGGACCGACTTAAGTAGGAAGTTACTACCTTTTAAGCCACCGCTAATATTATTAGTACCCTAATTCCGACTAAGGAAAACCTTAGACTCAACAGTCTAACCCTATATAATAGAACGACTGGATAGCTATAGGCCTATCTTATACAAGTCTGGGCTTACCAGTGTTTCAACTAGATAAATAATTAGCTGGATAGGAAATAAATTATATATGTGTCCTTATTTCTAAAAGGAAGAGCCTTTGCCTGGTTTAAACCTTACCTTACTGATTTTGTCAATGCTAAAGACTTTAAGAGTTGTAAGTAGGAAATGCAAGATATTTTTAGTAAATACGAGAACTATAAAAATGCCCTTAGATCTTTATTCCAAGACCTAGATAAAGAACGACAAGTGGAACAAGAACTTATAAACTATAAACAGCAAGGCCTAGCAATAGTCTATGCTGTAGAATTCCGCAGGATCTGTGCCTGAGTTAACTACATAGATAGCACCAAGATCTTTATATTCTACTAAAAACTAAAGGAAGAAGTAAAGGATAAATTGGCTAAATAAAATTGACCCGACGACTTTCTATAGTACGTTAAACTAGCTATTAAAATCGACAATAGGCTCTACAAATAACGCCTGGAATAAAAAGGTAATACCTCTAGATAATTCCGGAATAACAACTCTAATAAATAAAGCAAGCCTAACTCTAAAAGGAGGTATAATTGTAATAACCCAACCTAGTAGGGACAGCAAGCAGGCCCTATAGAGCTCGATGCTGCTTAACGAAAAGATAAAAAAGACATTAAATACTTTAACTGCGGAAAGAAAGGACACTTTATACGGGAGTACCGTAGTAAGAAGAGAGACTAGAAGCCTGTACCCAAAGGCTTCAGGCAAGCCAACGTAATTACCCATATCAGCGGATCACCACGCTTAAAAATACAATAAGCCATTATCAAATAATATTGCCGGTATAGAATAGAGTGGTACAAGCCGTGCCCAGTGTATCTAGACCAAGCAGCAGAAGACAGAAGAATCCTATTTAGCATTACTCCCTAAAAACTCGCCTATTAATGACAAATAAGAAGATAAGTTAAAAACAGAAGAAATAATCCAACAGTAACTATTATAAATAGTATAAACAGAACTAGACAGAGTAGAAGAAGCCAAGAAACATGCCTTGCTTAGTTAGACAGCCTGCTACAACGACAGCTATATTATATATTAAAGCAATAAAGAAGGAGCCGACTAGTTTCCCAAGGGCGCAGGACAATGGTACACCCTAGCTATAGGAGGACGAAAGAAACTCCTATACGACCCAAGGCAGGAGTTAGCAGGGAAAATTCCTTAAGACCTACTTATACCTTAAGCATAGCAAGAGAACCCGCGGGCATACTTAGAAAAAGCACCCCTATTAGCCCCTAGGACTAACATTACAGAAGTACTAATTATAGGACGACCCCTTAAATAGGTAACACGAGAACCGAGGAAGGAGACTAAGAAGGATAGAGACGCAAAAAGAATGTTCTCTTGCTATAGTTACTATTCCAGCATTTCTTGGGCCTCATGCATCTATAATAGATACAGGATCTATAAACAGGAGAAAGCAAGCTATGACTAGTTCTCCTAGAGGCACTAAAGGTAGGACATTTGGGAAACCTATAAAAAGGACGACTTTAAGGAATAGAAATTTAAAAAACAACACAATAATATAGGCTATATAATGTTTTAACTCAACCCATATACCCTCTTAATATATCTATATAACCCCACCAAATAGCGTATCTACAAAAATAAGAAATATTAAGTATATATAGACGATAAAGTTGAAGAATAATATTACCTATAGCAATAAGGACAGATCCTTAGCCCTATAAAGCCTATAATACAGAAAGAAAGCATACAATAGCTTATAGAAGATCTGTAATAATTATAGAGTATTATATAATAAAATATTAAAAATATTAATAAGGTTTTAAGAAAGGACTATAAATAGTTAAAAAACTAGGCAAGCTATCTATAAAACCTTAGATAGTAAGAAAGATACCTACAAGATATTTATATATAATAAATAATAATAATAACTATTAATATTTAAAAATTAAGATAAAGCTTAAAGCCTATTAGTACTATATATTTATTAATAGTAGAGTATAAGGAAATTTTATCTTTCTAAGAATGGTAAATAGATACTACCTTAAATAGTATAAAAAGAAGGAACCCTATAGACTTAATGTAGTTAATAGTATAAAAGTTACTTATAGAAACAGTATTATTAATATAAAGACTAATTACCTCTAGGTTTGAATCTAGGACTATATTGAGCAACTTTCGTTTAATATTACTAAGACAGTAGATTATTAGTTAATCCTAGAGATATCTTGGTTGAGAAAGAACAACCCTTGAATAGATTAGACTACTAGCTAGATTTATTGGGCAAACCCTGTCAGCTTTGTAAAAGGAATAATTATATATTATAAGAATAAGCAAAGCTTAGTCCCTAAGGACAGCATCTAAATGTGTGCTTAAATAAGCTAAGCGACCACC